>VXBW01003509.1:485254-636750 GCA_013400375.1 Thinocorus orbignyianus
TTTTTGTTTTTTTTTTTTTTTTTTTTTTTTTTGTGCGTTTCTACTACTGGTTTTAATGGTCTAGGACTCTTTCTGTTACAGCTGAATGCTAGTCATAGAATCATCTAATAGTCTGGGTTGTAAGGGACCTTTCAGATCATTGAGTTCAACCATCAACCTAACACTGCCAAAACCACCACTAACCCATGTCCTTCAGTACCACATTTACCTATCCGTTAAATATCTCCAGGGATGGTAACTCAACCACTTCCCTGGGCAGCCTATTCCAGTATTTGACAACTCTTTCAGTGTAAAAATTTTTCCTAATATCTGGTCTAAACGTCCTTAGCACAACTGGAGGACATTTCCTATTGTCCTATTGCCTGTTACTTGAAAGAAGAGACCGACACCCACCTCACTACCACCTCCTTTCAGGGAGTTGTAGACAGTGACAAGGTCTCCCCTCAGCCTTCTCCTACAGGCTAAACAACCCCAGTTCCCTCAGCCGCTCCTCATAAGACTTGTTCTCTAGATCCCTCACCAGCTTTGTTGCCCTGATCTTTGACATAAAATCTGCCGTTTGAGACTAGGCTGAAAACCAGCATTCCAGTATTTTCTGGCCTGCCTTATTCCTCCTTCTTTTTGTTTGTTTGGAGTTTTTTTGGTTTGGTTTGGTTTGGTTTTTTTTCCTCTGTTCTCTCTCAGGGACTGGAGGAGTTGCAGTAATAGTTTATAGTATCTGAGGACCCACACTAAAAGAATCCTTTGTAGCAGGAATAGAGGGCTGGTTTCATACTGTTTTGAGTTGTCATTTTTCATAAGGGAAAGCAATGGAATGAAAAACATCATTTAGTCTTTTGAGTTTAAATAGAAAAGGTTGTGGGATTATTTGTCTTGGTCCAAGACAGTGTATTTTTATCTGAATAATGCCTCTCTTTTTTTTTCTTAGGATCGAGGAGTGAAAGAAGATGAACTACAGAGCATATTAAATTACTTACTAACGATGCATGAGGTAAATTTCTGTAATTGCCTGTCATTTGCTGTAACCAATTGCACCAGTTCTATGGGAAGCCTGCTGTTGAAGTTAGTTTGTAGAATAACATTGGTGCTTGTCATACAGGATGAAAATATTCACGATGTGCTGCAGCTGCTAGTGGCACTAATGTCCGAACATCCAGCATCCATGATACCTGCCTTTGATCAGAGAAATGGGATACGGTAAGACAGTGAAGTGAGAAAATATCTTAAAAGTAGTTCCAGTATCACCACTCTCCAGATTGCGTCTTTTTCACTTAAATATCACACTTGCTGATCTGTCAAACTACAATTTTATTAACTTAGGCTATGTTTTTTGTCAAAAACAGGGTTGTTTTGATAGCTTGGAGGGAAAAAAAATCCACTTAAGGTTATCATTATGTTTTTGAAGATAAGTGTACTGTTATACTTGTTTCTTAATCTCAAATAGAATATGTAATTACAAGATGCGTCAAAAAGTCAATTGTCTACCTCAGAATAATTTTGAATATTCTGTCTTCAGATGTTTAACATAGTCTGGAGGGAAGAAGAGGAAAACTAGAGAAATTGTGCCCGAACCTCTCAAATTCTCTCTGAAAAGATTAAAAAAACTGTCTGTGGAATTCATGTGTTTATCTCTTTGACAGTAAAATTAATAACTGGTAATTCCCAGAAAAGCAGTATTTTTATTGTTTTCTTATGCCTAATTTAGTCATGCAGAGATGAATAGTTTTCATGTTAATAATTTACTATTTACTACAGAGTTTTATTTTATGGTTTTCTGAAAATAGTTTGGAAAGTGCAAGGAGCTTGTAAAACAGGGGAACAGAACCCCCTACATCTGCTACCTCGTAAATTTATGCTCTGTTTTGCCAAAATACTATAATCTTTGTACAAATATGTAAAACTGAATGAAAATGCTAGTTGAAGGGCATACTCATTGTGCTCACAGTTAGGACTTTGGTTTCTGCCTATAGTCTCTGTATTTCAGACAGAATTCTATTCCTGGCACCTTTCAAAGAAGGGTAAAGGTGATCTAGAGGATTTAATGCCTCTTTATGTAACATTTGTGGCACCAATATTAAAATTGTAAAGCAGTACAGTCTCAGTGTTTAAAAGTCTATGTTGAAAAACTGCAGAGAATGAACAGAATTCCATCATTTAAGTATTCCAAAAAATGTCTTACATAGAATTAGGGATTCATCTGCATGAGTTATCAGAGGACGAAAGCCTCAGAGATCATTTGATAATGGCCTAAGTCCTTTCAAAAGAGGAAGATTTTGTCTGCTAAAGTGCTATTTATCAGAGAAAAACTAAAAAGAACGACTAAAAGCTGAAGCTCATCTAATTCAGGACAAGAGGTAACAGACACGAACTTGAACACAGGAAATTCCATCTCAGCATGAGGAGGAACTTCTTCACTGTGAGGGTGGCAGAGCACTGGAACATGCTGCCCAGAGAGGTGGGGGAGTCTCCGTCTCTGGAGATATTCAAAACCTGCCTGGACAAGTGCAATCTACTTCAAGTAGACCTGATTTTGCAGGGGGGTTGGACTAGATGATCTCCAGAAGTCCCTTCCAACCCCATATCATTCTGTTTGATTCTGTAATTCAAACGGCAAACTAAAATATAACTTAAACATTTATTGAAGAACTTTCCAGGGAAAAGGTAATGTTTTCCATCTCTTCGTGTCTTCAAATCAGGACTGGTTTCCTTTCTGAAATATAGTAGAATTTGTGCTTAAAACAATCATATAAATTAAATAAGTAGTAAATTAGATTAGTTAAATTTTGAGGCCTGTTTTATCCAGGATTTAAAATCAGAGGTTGTGGTTTTATGTTTTTTTAACCTGCTTCAAATTTTGATGCAATGAGGATGTGGCTTCGTAGGTGCATATATGATTTTGTGTAACATATTGCCATATTTTACTTTTGACAAATGAGATTTCAGTATAAACATACCGTGGTTAAATGGAGATACACTATCCTGCGTAGGAAGGGTATTGAATAGGGAGTTTAAGAATGAGAGGAGACTTTCAATAGCATCCAGGTACTCCAAGGATATGACCTCTAATCTACTTTTCTTGTCTTAAGCTATAGTTGCTCAGACTGTCTTCTGTTTGATTGTTCCAAGGCAGAAGTATGAGAGAAGGTTGTTACTTTCTAAGACATTGACCTGAACCAAAAGACACCATGTCTCTAACCTAAAGAATTAATAGTCAAACTCAAATGCTGTGCTTGGTGCTTTCAGTATATCCTTCCATTTTGTATGAATGGCTGTTTTTATAGTTTTATTTATGAAGAAATATCCCTGTTCAGTGAAATATACTCTATGTATGTGATATTAGTAATAAACTGAAAAAAACTTGTGGAATTTGTTTTTCTTTTTTAGAGTAATTTATAAATTGTTGGCTTCCAAAAGTGAGAGTATATGGGTGCAAGCTTTGAAGGTCCTTGGATATTTCCTTAAACACTTGGGTCATAAGTAAGTGTAGTTTTAAAATTGTCATAGTAGTGTGTTTAAGTTTACAGGTTATCCTGTCCTTTTTGTCATGATTACTGTGTATTCTTTGACAGTGTTTGCAAATTACTTAACAATTTTAAGTTCTCTGGTTAATTTGCACCTTTGTACATTTGGATAAAATTTTCCAGTTAACCTTTTACTACTGTAATGTTTGAAAAGATACAGTAATTGCCAAATAAATGATATGCTGAAACTGAAGTCTTAAAATGACAGAAAAACATTTTCCAAAAATACATTTTATAAATGTATATTATATATTCAGATAAGGATAATAGGAAACATATGAGTGTCATCAAAAATTTGTTGCTGGAATTTTCATTGTCACTGTAATAAAATTTTCGGGGCAGTACTTTTAAAAATAGCTTTAAAATGGTGGGAAAAGTGAATTTGAAGAGTATGTTATTCACATGGGAAAGTTTTGCAAGGAAAAGCAAACAGACTAAGTAAACGATCATAAAAATAGGAGGTAAAGACATACTTCTTCACAAGAAATATTCACATATAAAATGTGGCAGCAAGAAACGATCACATATAAAAAGAATGTGTCATGAAATAGGCATACCTGGTCTCATCTTCCATATTTAGGTGTTAAGAAAGAATTAAAACACATGCAGTGCTGTGTAATCTGCTGCTCCTCGCTTTTACTCTTCTTTGTGTGGTACTTAACTGTCTGCTGGGGTTAACCCACAACAATATTCCAGTGGGAGACTGTGCAGTTTAATAATTAACTGCTTACTTCACAAGAGACTTGCATCCTGTAAAGCCTCCTTAGAAGGGAAAGAAGCCAGGAGTCCGGTCAGAGCGCGGTTATTACTAGACGTGCTTTTCTCAGTAAGATCAATAAAGTATGCCTGTATAATTGAGAGACAGTTAGCTGAGAATATGCTCCCAAATGGCATTTTTCTTTTGGGATCCAGCAAGCCAAATAGTGTTCTGGGAATTAATAAAGCAAATTGATAGTCCACTCAAGAATCTCCAAGGGCTTTTCAAGCATTACTTACTAAAAATCACTCACTTTGATAGGAGTTGGATTAAGTAAGATGTACAAGATGAGGGTTTGTCTTGTGCAGAAGCCTACTTGTGTCCAAATTAAGTACATTTGTTTAAAATATTTATTGCTTATCCAGTAAATAAAGTAGTAGTAGTAAACTCTGTAAGTGGAATATTGGAGAAAAAGAGAAGTGAGATTTTTCAGAAGCTGAAATTTAATTTTGCAGTCCTTACCATCTAGTGGTAATTATGGACGTGTCTCTGTAGTTTCCATTGTTGAGTGGATGTACTTAGAATATAGTTAAATAACCTTATTTTTCATGACGTATGCATGATATTATAAAATTATAGTCAACTACAGGAAATTCTAACCAATTACGAAATTATAAACTACATAAAATTATAAATTACTTAAATTTCTGTTTCACAGTATAGGAAACAGCCACTGTATTTTAATTCAATAAAGCAGAATTGCATAGAGATTTAGTAATGTGATTTATGAAATCTGAATCAATACAATACTAATAACAACTAATACTAAAAAGTGACCAGTGTAGGTACAGTTACCATTACTGTAGTTCATAGATACATATTCATTGCAGATTAAGCTATAGAGTGGGGTTAACTGTTTCGTAGAAGTGACCAGTAGCATGTTAGATAAGAACCTGAATAACTTGATTTTTCCTTGTGATCTGTGATGATAAATTAACTTGTCTAACCTTAATGGCTTGCAAAATGCTGTTCTTTTTCTTCTCTGCCGTCTTTGGTTCTTTCTATGCCATCAGTAAAATCAATCTGTTATTTTCTTTTGGTTTTCATCTGCCCATTTAAGCCTTCTGTACATTTTCAATTCTGTGTGCTACATCATAGCTCACAAGGTTCAATACCTGTATTGTTTCTCATAAGTAACTCATGAGCTCTCTTCTGTGTACAAAAGAGTACACACTGTTATGAATTATTGTCACTCTCTTTTGCAATTGAAAATTATAATATAATGCATTCATTTAAAAAGTTCTAGAATTAATCTATATAATTTAAACTTTTGCTATTATCATTAGTAATCATGGCAAAAGTGTTAATGAGCTTCTGAATGCATAACATTTTACAGAAACTTTGCTGTATTTTAGCTTGTTTCCTATTTTTCTGCTTTGATATAGATTATTAATTATTTTAATAACATTATTATATCATATTTATTAAAATAGTAGATAAATGTAGTGATAGAATTTATGAGCAGTATTCTGTTTACTTATAATATTATATCCAGTTTAGAGAGAGTAGTGTTTTGGGACAGATAGAATTCACTGATGTGATCTGCTTTCTTCTCCTCCTAAGATTTGAGTAGTTTTTGATCTTAGCTATAAAAATCACTTCAATCACTTGAGATTACATAAATTTTCAGGATTTTGTTTCCTTTGTATTTTAATTTTTGTTATTCCAGGACTTAGTTATTTCGGCTGTATGAGAGAATGATACATAAAGTGAATGACAGTACTGATAAATCTGTATGTGTTGGTATTTATGTTGGAAGATCCAGCTCTGGATTGCCCCAAGTCCTTGAGAGAGCAACAAAAGATATTTTTTGTAGTGATCACATTTTATCCAGCCTCTGAACATTGTGAACTCTTTCAGCCTAAGTAAGATAGAAAGAGATTCCTTTGTCTTTTCCACTGTGAAAATCATGGAGGGTGAAATTATTTGTCTTTTTTTTTTTTATACAAAAACCCATCTGAAATACAACATTGATTTCTGAGAACCTTCATATATTACTACAATTTCATTCATATTGGGAGAGATCTTACTTGATGTTTAATTCATAATATTTATAAAAAACATGTTTTAGAACTTTTTACTATAACATCAAAATATTTGGCTTCTGGAGTTGGTTTTTTTGCATTACGTAATAGTCTTATTTTCTCTTCCAGGCGAAAGGTTGAAATCATGCATACTCACAGCCTTTTCACTCTTCTTGGAGAAAGGTTGATGCTGCATACAAATACGGTGACCGTTACAACATATAACACACTTTATGAGGTACAATTTACTAAACATAGAGGTTGTCATCTCTGTTGAAAGAAGTATGACTTAACTGTATTGTGATTCTACTTTACAATATCCTGATTCTCAAGACTTAGGAGAAAAATTTAGATAGAAATTTTGAGAAAAGATTTCTTGATTCAGAATGTATTTTGCCATACCTTGGATATTTTTATTAACAATGTAATAATTTTTACATAATCTCTATAAAACATTCCACTTATGATGGAAAAATGATTGAGAAGATCCTGTGATTTAAGATGTTCATCAGTTTACACACCAAAAACAATGTTACCGCAGATCTTCAATTGCTGTTACTCCTCCATTGCAATGGAAGGTACTGGAGTCAGAAAGATTCCTTTTCATCCTTTTATTTTTCTTTTTTGAACCATTCCTTTCAAATGTTCAAAATTTTGAAAAGTGTTGGGTTTCTTTAACTAGTAATGCTGATAGTAATGCCAACTGAACACAGCCTCTTTTATGTAACAGATACTGCTTGAGGCAAATATAAATCAGAAGCATTCAACTGTTCTACCAGTCTTGTGTGGAAACATCAGTTGCAATGATGAGCAGTTTTGTTAAATCAAAATATTGTCAACATTAAGTTCATTGAAATCCATGTCCTAATACCCGCAAATGCATAAAGATCATGTCCAATCTTTAATATTTTTTTTAAATGGTGACTTAGAATAGAATCTTTTGCAATTCTCAGAATCTTATGCACTAGAAAAATATTAGTTATGACTGAAAAAAAAAAAAAAAATAGCATAAATATGTGTTACAGCTAGATAGTGAGGGTTGATTCCAGTAAAGGGGTGCTTGATATTTAGCGTTTTGAGTCTGAGTGTAGGCATAGAAAACATTCTCCTGTGATTGTAAAAATTTCATCTATTTGCCAATTACTTACTCAGATGTTAAGTTCCTTTTTGTTGCACATCTCTAAGCTCACTCTATGTGGTTTGACTGCTTAGGTGTCACAGCCTAGATGTCACTGCATTCAGATTTCTGAGAGCTGCTGTCATTTATATTTTTAGAAAATACATAGCTTAGTGACAAAACTAAAGTTCTCTTGGAGTCTAGCAGCTCCAGACATTCATATTTGAAAAAACAGCCAGGGGAAAAGAAAAAGGAGTTAATTGCCAAAAGTACAAAACATTTGCTGAGAAACTAACGCAGGTGTTTTCTATGATCTCTCAGAAAATGTAAAGGCATTCTGTTTTAAATACGAATGTGTAAAGACATATTCAAAAATACTGTGTTTACAACTGCCATTAGTTTTATTATTGATTAATGAATGAGCTAAAGTTCTGTTTTAAAATAAATACTAATTACTAGTGAAATTATTATATTCTGAAATACATTTGTTTGAATATACTTGTTGAGAGTCACATATCATTAAATGTTTAGGTTGTTCTTAAAAATAAAGTTGCATACACAGAACATGTGACAGATGTCCTATTGTGAAAGGTCTGCGGTGTTACAATACAGACTTAAAAGTTTGTCAAGTACAATGAAACAGGAGAATAGTCTATCTTGCTCGTTATATGAAGCCCCAGGATTATTCCTATGGAATGCTGTCTGTGACTGTTCCTCTTTCCTAGCTGGAGAAAAACAAATACACTTTTAAGAAATACTGGGTTTTGTTATGGACAGAATGTATGAGAATAACTTCTGCTGTACAGTGCTCATGAAAGACTTTCTCATCTCTGAATGTATAACACACAGCTGACTAAAAAGTTAGTTGACCAGTCACTGTACATTCATGGAAATCATGATCCTTGCATTGAGGAATTGCTCGTTTCCATTCTTCAAGAATAAAAATGTTTTATGAATATTTTTTTAATGAAATTACAATAAATGTTTCTAAGAAATTTAAAGCTAAACAAAAAAATGTTGTAGTGTTTAATGAAAAATGGTAAAAGGAACTTAATATTCTATTTTAGATTTTGACAGAACAAGTATGCACTCAAGTTGTTCATAAACCGCATCCAGAGCCAGATTCTACAGTGAAAATTCAGAATCCAAGTAAGGACAATATATTATGTTTGTATGATGAATGTATTGCCTAGAGGTTGTGCTGTTTTGAAGGAGTATGGTTCAGGAAGTGAGAAAATTCATTAGTGTATCTCAAATACATATGGGTTTCAGTTTTTACTTAGGCTAGTTGCTGTCAGCAACTATTTTTTTTTGTTTTAAATGTTGTTGAAATGTGTTATGTAACTCATTTATTCTTTCAAAGTGATTCTTAAGGTGGTGGCAACGCTGTTAAAAAATTCCACGCCAAGCGCAGAGCTGATGGAAGTTCGACGTTTGTTCTTATCTGATATGATAAAACTCTTTAGTAATAGCCGTGAAAACAGAAGGTATGTCACTACCAATAGTCTTTTCTCATCCTCTACTTGTGAGCAATAGTAATCTGTTCTACTGTGTGGAGTTGTATACTGTATATTAAATGGAATATATAAAGAATAAATGGAATAGGTCTGTGGAACTTCTTTTAGTTCAGCAACTAATACTGGGTTCTTCTGTTTTGAAAGTTTTAAATTTTAATTCATCCTGAAATATTTTTAAGTTTCTTTCTACATCGGATTGATGTTCAGAGGAGATGTACCATATTATTTTCCTCCTTTTTTAACTATCATAATGTTAAAATAAAGAAGCTTTGTTTGGATATATTTTGACCTAATTATTTCACTTTAGATGTTTACTTCAGTGTTCAGTGTGGCAGGACTGGATGTTTTCTCTGGGATACATTAACCCTAAGAACTCTGAAGAGCAGAAGATCACAGAGATGGTTTACAACATTTTCCGTATTCTCTTGTATCATGCAATAAAATATGAATGGGGAGGCTGGAGAGTGTGGGTGGATACTCTTTCTATAGCTCATTCCAAGGTAAGAAATCTCTTGTGAAGGATTTTTTAATACTGATGACTCCCTCAAAGGGACTAGCAATATAGGAAGATGCAAAGTGATTTAGTGCCATCTGGTGGCTATTTCCATACATGTCAAGGTGGCTTTTTTTTTTTTTCTGTCATCGTTGTAGGTCATTTGCTGTGAAATAATTTGTAAGCTCTATGTAGTACATTGATAAGATTCTTCTTAATTTTTTTCCAAGTTCATGTCGCATGTATTCACCCAAATAATCTGTTCTTTTCGTTCTAAGGTTACATATGAAGCTCACAAAGAATATCTAGCAAAAATGTATGAAGAGTATCAAAGGCAAGAGGAAGAAAACATAAAAAAGGGGAAGAAAGGGAACGTGAGCACTATCTCGGGTCTTTCCTCTCAGACAACAGGAGCAAAAGGTGGAATGGAAATTCGAGAGATAGAAGACCTTTCGCAAAGCCAAAGTCCAGAAAGTGAAACAGATTACCCTGTCAGTACAGATACGAGGGACTTGCTCATGGCTTCAAAAGTGTCAGATGATGTGCTTGGAAGTGCTGAGAGACCAGGAGGAGGAGTGCATGTGGAAGTTCACGACCTTTTAGTTGATATAAAAGCTGAAAAGGTAGAAGCTACTGAAGTAAAACTTGATGACATGGATTTATCACCAGAGACACTGGTAACTGGAGAAAACGGTGCGCTTGTAGAAGTTGAATCTCTTCTAGATAATGTATATAGTGCTGCTGTTGAGAAGCTGCAAAACAATGTTCACGGAAGTGTGGGTATTATTAAGAAGAATGAGGAAAAGGATAATGGTCCATTAATAACTCTGGCTGATGAGAAAGATGAACCTTCTACTAACAGTACCTCATTTCTCTTTGATAAAATACCCAGTCAAGAGGAGAAACTTCTACCTGAACTTTCAAGTAATCATATTTCTATTCCAAATGTGCAAGAGACACAAATGCATCTTGGTGTAAATGATGATTTGGGATTGCTTGCACATATGACAAGTAGTGTAGATATAACATGTGCTTCGAGTATAATAGAGGACAAGGAGTTCAAGATTCACACAACTTCAGATGGAATGAGTAGCATTTCTGAGAGGGAGCTGGCTTCATCATCTAAAGGATTAGAATATGCAGAAATGACTGCCACAACTCTCGAGACAGAGTCTTCTGGTAGCAAAACTGTACCTAGTGTTGATGCAGGAAGTATAATATCAGATACAGAAAGATCTGATGATGGTAAGGAAGCAGGAAAGGAGATAAGGAAGATCCAAACAACTACAACAACCCAGGTAAGTTTCAAGTACTGTAGTCACATACGTTTCTGATGTAATTGCTGTTCGTTGCTAGTTAGTAGTATAAGATCTGACAGCTGTTTGAAGTGTATTTCTCTAATTATATGAAAAGTTTCCATCTTCCAAGCCTATTTGCTTTGAGAAAGCTGTAACACGTGTAAGGATTGTGTAGTCTTTTATGTCTGTATAGAAAATATGTATTGCAATTGTGGATGCTTTAGTTTAAAACAAATTAGCTTAGAGAATCTCTCATGCATTTTCCTTAGTTCTTGTGGAGAGATTAGAAGTCTACTTTAGACTTTGTTCTCAGTATGTCTTAAGATTACAAATATCTAGATTTTACTATTTACACACTGAAGCATTCCTTACTTTTGCTGTACCATTCTCAGAGTGTAATCCTAGAGCACTTTAGTATACTCTCTTCCCATACAGGTGTGCTGGCATAAATCTCCACATTTGATCCTAACACAAGAAGATTAATAGTTTAGGGCTAATAGAGGAAAAACTGCAACTTGATTTCTGGACCAGAGATGATTAGTAAAAGAATTCATTTCTATTTTCTTTGAGATTCTTTCTTGTCTAGGTCCCCCTCTAAAGAATTCTGAAAAATTAGTGGTTTTGTTGAGAGCCCTAGCATTCTGAAAATGGGAAGGCCAAGACAGAAGTCTACTCTTGGAAAGAATTTGTACTCTGAATACATAGGAAAATATAGGATCACTTAGAACTTTTAAAGCATGGAATTAATTTCCTGACTGGCATTGCTCAGAGAATGTAGCATGTAATCAAAGATTGCTTTTAAGGATGTTACCAGGTGAAAGAATTGACTACCCTTAAAACCTTCCTAGCAGACTGTATGTCCAGTATGTACATAAATATTTATCTCCTAGGATTTAAAAGTCAAGCAGACTTTCTGAAACTGTGGAAGGGCCAAAGAAAAATTGCAAAAATTGCTCTGTCTGGTACTTTGTAGTATTTATCAATGCATCAGAAGGAAGAGTTTCAAAGATTCACTCAAGTACACTCAAAGTACATAAAAACACACAGATCAGCCTACTCACTTTGTTCTTCAGAATGACAATACTTTCAGAAAAACTCCAGTAAATGGCCATTTTAATTTCTTTAAACAATCTGTGGTTTCCAAAACAGATACTTTCCCTTTTAGAAAAACAAACAAACAAACAAAAAACCCCTGTTACTCAGACCACTGATATACAGAAAAAAAAAATTCACTTTTAAGTCTGTCCCCTTTGGTAAGAACCACTCTTTGAAGAGAAAAACAGATAGAGCTTTTGCATTCCCTAGACAGGTATTACAAGAAAAGTTTGGGATTGTCTTGCAAGTATTTTTTCAAAACTACAAAAATCCTTATAACATCAGTGACAGACTGATGCATTGTGTCAAGATCCTTATATTTAAAAGCACTCAGTGTAATAAAGAACAAGACCTGAAAGCTCTCAATAGGAAAATGTATCTACTACTGTCAGTTCCCCAAAACCTTAAGTCTTAAAATTAAGGTTGTTAATAACATGGAAACTGATTAGTGGCAATAAATGGATGGCAGCAAGAAAATCAAACAGTCAGTTTTTATTTTGAACTGTGGATTTTTGCTTAAAGAGTAAAAGGCGAATGAAATGCTAGTATTTATTTGCTAGGTACATGTATGTACCCATAAACACAGTGAATCTGTAAGATAAATCTTTAATGAAAAAGAATCTTAAAACCCTGCCAGTGTGACAGTGTTAACCTCTTTTCTTGATTAATTTCACTTATAACAATTAAACTATGTAATAGTTTAATTAATTAATTAATGTAAATTTATCAAGCCTGTAATTATTTGTTAGGGTTAAAATGATACATAAATCTTAATGAACTTTTATCAGATCATTGTAAAATAAGAGAAATTAAATGTTTTCCAAGTGTTCTACCCTTAGCTACCCACAGAATCCCTGACAGAACATTTGGGTCTGCAAATGTTCATAAATTATGTACTCTTCAAGAGTTTCACTCTACAAGCTATTTAATTCTCTCACTTCTCCATATGCTACTTAAATTACAGTTATTTCTCACTAAAATCAATTATAAAATACAATGAATTGGTTTAAATTTGTAGCAATTAAGATCTCTTTTAAATATTTTTTTTAAAAAACAATCATCAACTATGTAACCACCAGAATAACCACCAGAGATTTTCTAATCTTTTCCTTCCTTGGGTATTTTGAAGTACCCTGTGTACTGTAAACTGTCTATTGTTAAATCCTTTATATTTAAACAAAGTTTTCTTTAATAAAAAGATGGAAATATGTATTAAATAAAACCTAAATAGAGCATTATTGTTTTCCTGAGTAGAGAACAATATTAATTTTAACACGCCTACATTGGAGCTAGAGGTTGGAGTTTTGATTGCAACATGCGTGGGGAGTTCCACACTAGATTCAATCTCTCTGAGACTGCTGAAAACACTGAAAATTCCTTAAAGGCAAACACCTAAGTGTAGAGGATTGGGTTTCATAGTGGTTTATGCAACGCACATAAAAGCCCATTCTCAAAAAGACGGTGTTATTGGCTAGATAAAACCTGTTATGGTACAGTTATGAGATACCATTGCTGCTGCTGACATGGCAACTACCTGTTTTGTACCCAAAAGAGAACAAGTGATATGTGAGTGGAGTTGCTAACCCCAGATTCTCTAAAACCAGATCTACAATTAGCTGCCCACCTAATCAGTAAGATGCAAGCTGTCTTTTGTTCAAATGGTCTGAAAGGAAGCAACAAAGTAGAGATGGGAGCTCCTGCTTACCTCCAAGAAGAGTTAGTGCGTTTATCAATAGTAGATCAAATATTAAAGAATATAAAATTAACTCTCTCCTATTGTCCTATCTAGGAAAGACAGAAAACAGAATTGAAAGCACCATGCATAAGATTCATACAAAAACTTCAAATCTTAGATGAGTCTAAGAAAAAAAGTATAGAATCATTTAAAGATAGTTTTAAGAAAAACTTAGGAAATGAAAGCAACAATAATAATTTTGATCTCAGTAAGTCAAACTGAACTTGCCCTGCTCTCAAAATGCTTACTACAGAAGATGAAAATCAGACTAAAGATCTAAGAAGCTTTCCAGCCCAATTCCAATGCCATTTCCATTTTTGCATTGCTAGCACAAATATTTTGTAAACATTTTTTTGCTTTTAAATGACCAGGTTTAAAACAGCATGCTGAGGTAAGAAATGAATATTTGAGGAAAGGAAGTATAGTTTCTTTGAAGCTAATCTGAAGTAAGTTTAAAATAATTTCAAGGATCAGAATTCATATTTCTTCCTTTCAGAGATGTTGCACATTGTAACTAATTTTGTTGTTATGAATTTGCCTCAGATTCAGTTGAAATGCTTGTTCTTTACTACCTTTTCCTTCATGGTATTCCCATCACATCCTCTATGTGTCTCTTTTAGTTTTGTCTTTAATCATCAAGTGGAAACAGTCATTACTCCACAGGCAGTGAAAGGGAATAAAATTCACATCCACCACCTGTTGAGAGAATCTAAAGAATGTCCTGAGGATCCATAAAACTGTTAACCAATTAACAAAATATAACAACATTGGCAAAATGAGATTTGGGAGACTAGACCTGTTTCTTTAATGATCCTGCTAAAAAGACTAGATAAGTAAATTAGTTTGGGAAAACAAAGAGCTGTTTAAAAGCACATTGATTCCTTAAAGCCATTGCTGTCTAGTTGGTCCAAGTTTTGAGGCAAATATTCAAAGATAATTATGTTAGCAGTACAAAAGAGTAGTTGTTTCCTATTAACAAAGTCATGTTGCTGCTGACCTTGTATATGTTGCATTTTGTCTTTTTTGTAATACTTCAGGTGAAGAACCTGAGTGTAGAATATTGATGAATGCCTGGGAGGAAGGCCAGCAATAGCTTCTCAGTGCTGGTTGCTTTCCAATGGAGCAGCTCCTTCACTGAAGGACACTGCCTGCTTTGGAATATCAGTGCCTCCTCTAGTTTGTGCTCGAGTTCCAGCTGATTATTCTCTTCCTATATGAAAAGATATTTTCATATCATAGAATCATAGAATGGTTAGAGTTGGAAGGGACCTTAAAGATCATCAAGTTCCAACCCCCCTGCCATGGGCAGGGACATCTCTCCCTAGAGCAGGTTGCTCAAAACCCCATCCAACCTGGCGTTAAACACTTCCAGGGATGGGGCATCAACAACTTCCTTGAGCAACCTGTTCCAGTGCCTCACCACCCTCACAGTAAAGAACTTCTTCCTAATATCTAATCTAAATCTCCCCTCTTCCAATTTAAAACCATTACCCCTCGTCCTGTCACTAGACTTCCTGACAAAGAGTCCCTCCCCAGCTCTCCTGTAGGCTCCCTTCAGATACTGGAAGGCTGCTATCAGGTCTCCCCAGAGCCTTCTCTTCTCCAGGCTGAACATTCCCAGCTCTCTCAGCCTGTCCTCATAGGAGAGGTGCTCCATCCCTCTAATCATCTTGGTGGCCCTGCGCTGGACCTGTTCCAACAGTTCGATGTCCTTTCTATGTTGAGGACTCCAGAGCTGGACGCAGTACTCCAGGTGGGGTCTCACAAGCGCGGAGTAGAGGGGGAGAATCACCTCCCGTGACCTGCTGCTCACACTTCTTTTGATGCAGCCCAGGATACGGTTGGCTTTCCATTCTCCAATTCTGTGACCCAATCAAAAATGCATCACAGAAAGTTAACATCATTTTTGAACTTCTTGTTGATGTAGGCAGTACAGGGTCGATCGATCACCCAGCAAGACCGGGATTTACGTGTTGACTTGGGATTTCGAGGAATGCCAATGACAGAAGAGCAGCGACGACAGTTTAGTCCAGGTCCACGCACAACTATGTTTCGTATTCCAGAGTTTAAATGGTCCCCCATGCACCAGCGGCTCCTGACAGATTTGCTTTTTGCACTAGAAACAGATGTACATGTTTGGAGAAGGTAGGTGGTGGTTTCTTCTTTAAGTCCTGTTGCAAAGCACAAGTTTCCATCCACAAGGAAAAATTAAGTATGTTGTAGAGGGGATATTACTGGGATAATGGGAAGGGAAAAGAGTTGTTGTTAGTCGAAGTGCGCTTCTGTATCTTCTGTCTTCTCTTTCCGTCCCTTCTCAGCCTGTAACAGCTCTGTGTCACAGGTAACAATTTCTGTTTTCTTGAGAGATTGAATAACTGAACTAAGCTGCTCTTTCAATTTATGTTTAGTGTTAGAATCTGCTGCTTCTCTTTCAGACATGAGGAGGACCTGTGTGTCTGCTAATATCCATTTTTTTTTCAATTGATGAATTAAACGAGAGCTTCTTTACCTTCAAACCTTACAAATGAAAACCCTTGCCTGTAACATCTTTTAAGAAATCACTCTTTCTAGATTATATATTTATTTTTTTACATGCCAGCCCCTGGTTGTAGTTATTCTTGGTGGTTATATTATACTTTATGACAGCAATGTGATTTCCTAGGGTTTTTGTACACTTTAACAGAGATATTAAATGACTTATTATTGTGAAACGCTCTAGGTATAACAGACACCATTTAATCTAATTTCCGGGACAGAATAGTTAATTCTCAGAAAACTTGAATATAGGTATATCCGAGGACCAATTAATATTGCATTCACATTGGTGAACTTCTCTGTGATAATCATTAGAAAATAGACAGTTTTGACTTTTTTTTTTTTATTTTGGCCAAATTTGTGGTAGGTGTTTGTACTTTGTGTTTAGGTAATGTTAGGAGTTCAGTTTGTGTATTTTCAATTGAAGCTTTTAATTTTTGTTTGCTGGCTGGCAACAATCTTATTTTGGGAAAAGAAAATACTTATAGACTAAGCATTTCTCAAAAAAACCCACGCAGTTTTATATTATGGGGGAGAGATTCTTTTTCTGGGATAATTTTTCACCAATTAGGAGTTACTGAGATTTCGGCTAATCTTATTTTCATCTGTAGTTTGCAAAACTATTGCTAATACTAAATTTAGTATTATTTAATATATTTGTTATTATTAATCAAGGTATCACCGTATTATCAAATTTCTCTTTTAAAACACTAGCAGGTGTTATCAGTAGGTGTTATCTAAGGTGCTTTGAATGGCACTCTTAATATTAAATAATAACTTTCTTGCTGAAGAAACAACCCCACTGCTTTCAGCAGAACTGCCTGTGAAGTATTGGTTGATGGGAATAAAAGGTTATGAGCTGAGTTTTCTCAGCTGGATATCTGAAACTAATCTTGGTGTGAAAATAGATAGCAATCAATTTTTTCATTAAACTAGTCCTAATTATATTTTTAGACAATTTACATATGAAGGTTTGTAGACCGGATTTTGCCTTTATATCAACGAAACATTAACATTCTGGTTACAAAAAGTGATTTTATCTAAACTTTTATTTTAACTGTTTGGTTTTAATCCATCCTTTCTCCTGTTCTTGCAGTCACTCCACAAAGTCTGTGATGGACTTTGTCAATAGCAATGAAAATATTATTTTTGTACACAACACAATACACCTCATTTCCCAGATGGTAGACAATATTATTATTGCTTGTGGAGGAATTTTACCACTGCTGTCAGCAGCCACATCCCCAACTGTAAGTACAATATTTCCACCTAGTGGTCATATTAGAAATTGTTTTTACCAATACTATACCACTATTGCAACTGACTTTTCTTCTTTAGGGACTCCTGTCCCTTTTCTGCCTTAAAAAATTTTAAGTTTATAATCACTAGTGTTAAGATTTGATGTACAAAGTGTTTCTAGTATTTTTCATTTGAAATGCTAATTTTATTAGAGAAGCAGTACTAAGTGAGCATAATATTTTATAGATATAGATATATATAATAGATATATTATATATTGTAGATATTGAAAGAGAAGACCATTAGGATCATGGTTACAAATCATGATGTAACAAAATTAGATGCTTTATGATGGCTAGTCACAGATATTCATAAATCTGTTTTGTGTGGTCGCCATTTGTTTGCATGCCAAATGATACCAGAAGCTTTCCCCGCACTACTCTGCTTCTTCTGTCAGTGGGTGCTGACCATTTCCTTTTTTTTTTTTTTTAAATCTTGTATTGAAATAGACTGATATTTTTATCTACCTTGATGCTCTGCTCTTAGTAAGCTTTAATTCCTTCAACAATCATAGTTCAAGTAGGCATGAATGTTTCTCCCTTCATGAAAAAGGGAGAAATAGTTTATAAATCATTACTGTCAATAGTAATTACAGTATTTGAATGTGACACTCTGTCTGTGCATATACTATCTGTAACCATTTATTTCATACTAAATGTTTTATCTTGAACATCCTCTAAGCAACTGCACCAAGTATTGGCCTTTGAAAGGGGAAAAAATTCAGCCAAGGAGGGATAAATAGGCTTCTCTGAAGTAACGTGGCTAGTAGGCACTGAAGGCTACAAATTCAGTTTGGCTGTAAAAGCTGAGTTCTTTGCTCTAGCCATTTGTCAACTGTCTACTTTATTTTTCCTCTACTATTACTTCTAGTTAGCCAGTGAAAAAAAAAAAAAACCCTGTCTTGTATGATTTTATTTGCAAGGTATGAATATATGGACTAGCACTTGGCTGAACAAAGTGACTTTCTGCCAGACAATCAAGGGTTAAATGCTGTCTCTTTACTATTTACACTGCATTAACTGGGAAAATAATTGCTTAAAGCAAAAGTACTGGACTCTCACAGGAAAGACTTCAGTTGTCTGTAGTCACAAGAATGACATTCAGATTGCTGAATAAAAGATTTTGGAAGTCCTTCATTGTAAATTTTGACAGGTATGAGAAAGTGCACAATAAGTCATCTTGAAATTCAGGCTGTAGTATCTGTCTTTATATTAAAGGACATTGTGAGGACATTATTTAGAGCAAACCTTTCAGACATCATTTGAAAATGGAGATGTTTTCTATGCCATCTTTTATATAAAAATATAAAACAGGCATCACACTATTTTGGCTATAATTCCATTGAATGGTCTTGGTGGTTTTTAGCTCTTATCCTAGTTTATAACACTGCAGAGCCATTCACATTCTATAGAATAGCAATTTTGCAGTTCACCATTTCCTTCTATTCTGGATAATAAATATATATGTGTGTGTATATATAGATGTGTAGCTGATACAGTTATAGAAATTACACATCCATTTGTTAAAATATTGTGTTCACACAATAGCAGGGATTTTAATTTTAAAATTTGTGTTGTGCATGCGTTTCTCTACTACATGGGAACTGTGTGCGTTACTTAAATGCTCAATTTTCCCATCTGGTTAGGGTAATAAAATAAAAATAAATTGTGAAATAATCTGATTGACTAAAAGATCAGTAGCTGGCTTCAAACTCAATTAATGCTACTCTAGGAAATTTTTTTTAAAAGTGAATACTTTGTCCCAGATGTACAGGGATAAGAAGAGAGAAGGGTAGGCAGAAGTAATTGATAAAATCACAGATTAACTTCACCTGGAAATAACTGTTACTGTCTAGATGATGATTGCATAATCACTTCCACCTAGCAGAGAGCTTCTTCCCTCCCTTTCAACTGTCATTGTCCATCTGTAAATATTAGCAAGAAGGTGGATTTATTCATCATTGTGTCAGATACAAAGAGCCCAGCACACACCCTTCTTTCTTAGAGAAGATGCTCTTCCTCAGTATTGTTCTGGGTCGGTTAGGAAGGGACTAGATGCCCTCTCAGGCATCAGACCACTTCTGAATATCCATCATATTTTGAATGAAAAGAAGTTTCATGCTGATTCTGAGGCTTCTAATACTTTTGTATCCTTGAACTGCTGTCGAGAAAGTAGATGGACTGCTGGTTAGGAATATATTTCTTTTCAGTCTTGAAAGGGCAAAGTATTCCAGTGCTTACAATCAGTTACAATAGACTCTGTCTCTCCTCTTTCTAAGCGGTGGCAATTGGAAGAGAGGTGTCTGAAACTGGAAGATTTATATGATGCCTCCACTGCATAAAAACACTTACAGCAGGCTTTCTCGTGACACTTTCTGCCAAAGTAACTCTCAAGGGAGGAAAGGGCCAAATGCTTTCTTCCTCACCTACTCAAAGAATCACAGAATGGTTGAGGCTGGAAAGACACCTCTGGAGGTCATCTGGCCCAACTGCTTCATGCTGTTGCCCAAGATTGTGTTCAAATGGCTTTTTGAGTATTTCTGAGGATGGAGATTCCACCACCTCCCTGGACGACTCATGCCAGTGCTCAGTCACCCTCACAGGGAAAAAAGTGAATCTTGATTTTCAGATAGAACTTGCTGTGATTGTCTTTCTCCATAAGATATGTGGTCCAAATGTTGTATTGCCTCTCATGAATACCTTCCAACCTCAACCATTCTCTGATTCTGTGTGCTTTTGTGATTCTGTGATTTAAACTGGGCATGGTAGTACAAGTTCAGTCTACTGTGCTACTCTTAGGAAACCAAGCCTTTCACACGTCCCAGAAGCTGCCTTACTGGGTCAGCCTTAAGGGCCCAGCTAGTTTAGCATGTTCTGCCTCCAACAGTGACTGTTTGCAGCTTACATAAAAATACAGATGTCTGAGCAAGCATATTGATTGCTCTAATGATACTTTGTTTCAGCATTTAGGTTTTTAACAGCTAGAGAGGGTGTCCAGGCTGTCACGTTTAATAACTAGGGAGGAATTCATCCTTCTAGACTTTAATCTTTTTTGAAGCTACTTAAGCTTTTAGCCTTCATAATATCCTATGGCATTGAGTGTGACAAAGTAATTATATAACCTTTGAAACACTTCTTTTCTTTATTTTTTTAAGCCTGCTTAAATGTATAAAGTCGCTATGTGCCTTACTGTTTATGCTATGAAAGGAGTGGTTAATCTTGTCTTTATGCATCTCTGTATCAGGTATGACTTTGTAGGCTTGAGTCATATCCTGTGGTGTGCCTGTTGGAATCCACAGAATTTTCATCTTATTTAGTCTGTCTTTGGAAGGCTCTGATTCTCCATATCGCTGTTCTATGGAGCTTTTCAGCAGTGCCAAAATCCCCACATTTTGTGGATCCTGTAGAATACATGTATTCAGTTTATCAACGAGTTCATTTTACTTAATTTCTTCCTTTTTTACATTCATGAGTGGGGACTCAAATATTCCCACTGAAGGCATTTTGGGCCCATTTTAAAGTAGCAGTTCATACTTATTTCCTCCCAATGTGTTTTACTTGTGGTATAGGACACATATTTGCATCTGTTTCTGAAAATTAATTTACTTTTTGGTTTGGAAGAATGAAAAATGAGAGCAAAAAGGCTGTAGAACAGACAGTAAAGGTCATTTCACCCTTTTATTTCAGGAAGATAAAACATGATGGAATTCAGGAAGAGATTAGAGTGAATTTAGTTATCTCATTGAAATACTTACATGTGGACTAGATTTCTAGCCAATGGAGATCTACTAAATAGACACAAATGATTGCTCTGTCTGTGATGTCGACATCTAGTGGCTGGTGAGCCAGATCTCTGTAGGGTCCATCGACTGCAGTAGTTGTTAACCTGGAGCTGAATCCAGCCTCTTTTTATGAGCTAGTTTACTGGTTTTCTAATGGAGAAGATGAAAGACAGAAACACATGGTTCCTTTTTCCATCTCACAGTCCTATCTATCCATAGTTCCTGGACTTCAGTGTGTCACTCTGAGTTCAAGCAAGGCCTCATCATCAGCTGCTCATTCTTTAACAGTCCTAAATAGCTGTTCCAAAACTCTTTTTTCAACAATCTGCTATAATAATTAGTTAGTATTACATGTGTCCCATTGTTTCTATTTTACTTTTTTAAAGGTATTTTACAATCTTCTTGTTAGTAAAATAGATGCTGAATATTGGGTGCTTGAGCTAATGAAGACTATATGCAGGAAAAGAACCAAGAGATAAATTTAGCAAAATTACTTTCAGAATGTTGGAGAAATAGCGGAGTTTTTTTTCTTTGTGCAACAGATTCTCTATTGTGTTCCATCTCTTAGTGGAAAAACAGTACTGTCACAGTTTCTTTAAAATTATGAATGTTTGGGGAATTTCCTATTTCAAAAAAGACTTTTTCTTTGAGCAGTTAGGATTTGAAATGAAATGGCAGTTCTTCTTAGCTGGGTGGAATATTTCTCCATGATCCCTTGTCTGCTGCAGGGTAGACAATCTTTAATTTTAGAACTTCCTTACTGCTGAATTTTTGTAATCAAAATCTGCGTTTTGCCTTGTTTTGGTTTGGTTGCTGTTTGTTTTTTTTTTTTTAATCTAGACTAGGGCAATCTGCATGGTGCTGTGAAAAGGAGCCTTTAAATATGAGTAGGAAAAAGAAAAGAAAAACATTATCTGTGAAAAAAACCTACTCACAAATCCGTGGGTGACTATAGAGTGCAGTGAAGGTTTATGTTTGTCTGGAATACAAGGAAATTTTTACTGTAATTGACAGTAATCTATCCCCACATGTTTTAATATTTCCATTTATTTCAATTCTATACCACCTCTGTCTCAGGATCGGTACAAAGACTTGATTCAAGTGCTGGTGTTTTTAAAAGGTTGTCACATGTATACATCAAAAAATTTGAAATTGAGTCAAATATTAACAAAAAAAAAAATTTTACACGGTTTTATTGTTTTATAGTGTAAGTGGGAAGGTGTTCCACTGTTGATTCTGATGTCTTGCTCATTAATTAGGGGACATCAGATAACTGCTAATATTATAGGCAGGCCATAACATGCAAAATAGTGATTTCCAGTTTTGTTTTTCTTTCTGTGGGGGAGGTCTTTGAGGTTGTTTTTTTTTAATTACAAGATAAGTAAGACATTTTTAAGAAGATGTACAAGTGTGAGAAAAGCATCTTTGGGGAGCTGTAAGAAAAAAGGTTTGCAGAAGATGCTTTCTGTTAATAGCAGCTTGTTGCCAGATAAAATGCTTTGTGTACAAGCTAGGAATTTGAAGTAATCATTGCTTCCTACAAGGATAGCAGCTGTGCCAAGGACTTGAAGACACTTGAATGAGGCAAAAGAAATTTGAAGAGTAGAAATACATGTGAAAATTGAGAGTAAATTTCCAGACCTCTTGCAATTAGTTTGTTTTCCACTTATTCTGTGTAGTCCATAATTCTAATTCTTGCTTGCAGCATTTAAAACATTGGCTCTCAAATTGTAATCTGAGGGCTGCTGGTATTATATGAATGGCTGTCTAGAAAAATCAATTAAACATTCAAAGACAGCTTTATTAGGTCTGTGGATGAAGAGCCAAGATGAGATATTTTTCTGTACATCCTGTATATAGTGTTAGCATTGTTATGTTCGTGACTCATGTGATGCCACAGGTGCTGTGTGATCTATAACAATTCTGGGGGTCAACAGGGGCACACTGATGTAAAAATTGTCAGTTGACAATGGAGAGATAATAGCTACATCCGGCTACAAAAGAGGGGGTATTTAAAAACTGGTTGAGTGTGGTATTTTCTGTTCCAAAAGGGAAGCAAGCAGTTTGTTTCAGCTTGGTTTTCTTTCTGGGTTTTTTTCTGCTGTTTAAATGACAAAAATACTGACATGCTCTTGAAAATTCAATTTCTTTCTCTTTTTGAGAACACAACCAGTTAAAATTTAAGGATTAGTTCTTAGCCCACTGTGATAAGAAAGTACGTACTTCTAACTCAAATTAAAACATAAAAATTAAACACACCTATTCAGTTAAGAACACTGGAATTTGAAGACTAATCCAGTCCCAGAGGCTTAGTGAATCCTTAAAATTTTTTTCTGTAGTTCAAAAATGTTCGGATATCGAGTGTAATATTGGTGTAGGTCAAAGAAATCACTCCCAAATGTAATACATATGATGAGTTTTTGAGTTGCTTCAAAGGAAGGAGTATTATGCATGAAGAACCAGTTTGCTTTTTGTGATTTATATTTGTTTTGTCAATAACTACTTTATTACATTTCAGTTGAATGGCTTGTTGTAAAATGCTTGTTTTATTTCAATATAATCAGTGAAAACATTACTTTGGTTTACATTGCTTCATAAAATTGCTCTATGTACTATATAAAAGGTGTACATTGGTTTGGAAGAATCAGTGCTTACATGAACGCCATAATAATACAAGATTTACAGTTTCCTTGTGCATAGCTCTCTCTTAAAAGTCTTTCTTTTCAAATGCTCATGCTGAGCTGAAATATTTTGCTGTTCTAATTATAAATTAAAGAAATGTATAATTCCAAGATACTAATTTGTTTCAATTTTGCATTGTATTTTTAGTTAACTTAAATAATTTTCTTTTTCTTTTATTGTTGTGATCTGTTGTCTGTTTTGTCTGTTGCATGTCCAGGGTTCTAAGGTTAGTATTGCTGCTGTAAGTTTCAGTTTTCTGCATTTTCAAAAATACCTTATTTTTGATCATTTAATATTTTGGCGCTTTTTTAATTATTATTTTCCTATATCATATGTTAGGATGCAAATAGGAATATATTGGGTGTAATCATTAACTTTTCCTACTTTCCTTGAGTAACTTAATGCATTGTCAAATGTGATGCTTACTGTTAGATACTGGAGTAAATATAAGCAGGTCTGTGAGCTAGTTTAAGTATAAATGTGATTGTCAGTAGAGAAACTCCTTAGATCTGAACATGTTATTTGTGTGGGAGACTTCTCACTGCTCTTGAAGTACACTGCGAGGTCATTAAATGGTGATCAGTTTACTTTTTAAAGAATTTTTGAGCTACACCTATCTGAAATATTGCTAATTCCTGAATGCAGGTTGATCAATAACAGAGCTTATTTTAAATGTTATTAGAATATCGGTGTGCTGTATTTAACAAGTAGAACTGATAGTAACTTTTGCTGTAAAAAAGCTCTGAGTCTCTTTTTTTTTCTTTTCTTCCATCCAGTAAAATCTTAGGGAGATTTGTAAAAAAAAAATAAATTTTTTTTCAATTCAAAGTTTGCAAAAAACCCTGTAAAATGCACTGAGGTGTTATGTAAAATGAATTTATTACCTACCTTGCAAAAGACCAAAAAAAAGCAATAGATGTTCTGAGAAGGTTTAAGACTATGATTGATGCAATACAGTTGAAGCTTGAAAAAAATCAACGTCAGGCAGTCAGTTGGCTGCTAGCAAACCTGATGTTATTTCAAGCATGAGTTCGAATTTCAAGTTTCTGTAGCGACCTATGAATTTTTCTAGAAAACTGTTATGGCTATAGATTTTTGCAAATATATTTTCTCTGAATGAGTGCTTTAAAAAATGATGTTCCAGTCTATTATAAAAAGACAGCAAGTTATTTTTCCAAAAAGTAGGAACACAGCACACACTAAGCGGGGGAGAGCTGGCTTAAGAAGATAGGCTGGAAATCGTTCTTCTGAGAGATGTCATTTTACCATTTTTCTGATATTATTGGGCAGATCAGACAGATGACAGCCCTTCCCAAATCACTCATGTAACCGACATGTTACATCCTTAAGAGAAATTAAATGAAGTGGTATCTATCATTGTGGTGACACATGCCACAACATAGCCTTCATCTATCAAAACAGTTGTTTCCTTAATACTGTTTGGCACAGTTTGCACTCTTATAATTATGGATGTAAAATATTCTAAAAAGTGACTCATGAGTGAGGTTACTAATTTTTTAGAATACAGAATAAAGGACTTTTACTTTTTCTGTATTTTTTTTTCTTTGGAAGGAAGCAGCCTTAATAGCACAAAACATGTTTTTGGTATTTTTTCATAGGTACTTCTAAGCAAATGAATAAAAATAAACACAACAAAAATGATACTTTTCAAAGGGAACAAACTGTTTACAGAAAAGCCCTGTGATCTGAAATCTTCTTGACAATCAACAAGAATCAGACATCTGTAAATAATTTTTAAAATAGTCTTTAGGCATATAAATGTGAACGGAGTCAAGCACTAAATCCCATTTTCAATTATGCCTCGCTCCAGAGGTCAAAGTGTTTAAACAGATATTAACATTTTTTTATTAAAATTGAAAACATGGCTCTGGACATCTAAGTATCTTTTGGAGAAAAACATGACTCGTTTTTAGACTTCAGAAATATTGAGCTCCTTCAGCATTTTTCTGCAAATTCCTATTAAGGGGACTCATTAGAAAAGCAATGGCCATTCTCTGGGAAATGTGAGCTGTGCACCATATAACTTGTCATGTTTTTACTCTCCCCCTGTTGCTGTCATGAGAGAGTAAACGTACTCTCTTCTGATCTCCAGGAGAATTGGACTCTGTCAGGTTCCTGTATGGTATAAGCATTCCCTGGGAGAATCAATAAGTGGAAACAGGGCAAAACTGTCTGCTTTTTCCCCACTCCATTCCTCACATTTACTTGTTTATCTAAGAAACGTAAAAGCTATATAGACAGTAATTACTTTCTTCTGTTACCTGTCAGTTTTCTTAAGTCACGGAAGAATATAAGAGAATATTGCACCCTTATATACCATGTATTATTTTACTATCTGGCAACACTTTGTCTTTATGTAATTGCTAATAACTTCCTCATTTATATTAGACTTTTTCTTGCCTATTACAGCATGTAAATGTAAATAATTTTCTCACTCTTCATGCTGTGAGAATTCTTCATTCTTACTTTGAATTTCATTCACAGTTCATGCTAATAGTAGGAGATTTTTAAGTAACTTTTCAATGTATTTGTCTTAACCATAACAATTTAGATCTGTATGTGTATGTGCTGTCTTTATATTTCAGTTGTGTTCAAACTGTTTAATTCAATTATCTCCTTTTAAAGACTGAATTGGAAAATATTGAAGTGACACAAGGAATGTCAGCAGAGACAGCAGTAACTTTTCTCAGCCGTCTGATGGCAATGGTTGATGTACTGGTATTTGCCAGTTCTCTAAATTTTAGTGAGATTGAAGCTGAAAAAAACATGTCTTCTGGAGGTCTAATGCGACAGTGCCTAAGGCTTGGTAAGTCAGCAGACAGTATGTATTAAATAATTACTTACAGATCAATGAGCTACAGATCAAATAGTGACATGTATAGGAAAGGATTTGTACTGACTATGATGTGATAAAGTAAAAATCCCATTTATTATTGATTTGGTACAGGCTTAAGGGTGATTCAATTTAGGCAGAAGAGTAAACTAAAATAACGTCTGAAATTTCTTATGTGTTTCAATTTGTATATATTTTGCAGGAGTAAAAGTATTAAATATAAGTAAATGGAGAAATATATTTTTTTTTTCCTTAAAACTGCTTTCCTACCTGGATGTTGCAGGTTTCCTGATCCAAGTCTCCATGGATTTGGATGAATGCATGTAGGCTGTGTAAGACTTAAAAGCATGGAATGTATGTACAAGCTCTGTAGATGTTGATATATGATGCAACAGTCCAGCACCTATCTTCTCTATTTACTATTTGCTATATACTCTTACAATTAATGTTGGAAATTTAAAAATTTATTAATAATTCAAAATACTCTGTGCAAAATATATAACTTTATCCTTATGAACATTGAATTTTGACTGTCTGCTGGCATGATACTGTTTTACTTATGTTATGTCCCACATACATTTTCTTCTCATGATTTTTATGCTCAGTTTTTATCCTGTTATTATTTGGACCACTTATTAGGTCATTGATAATTATAGTGCTTCTGCTATAAAGCTTGTGGTTTTTTTCTCAATGATCAGTTTTCATCAAATTCTTAATTGCTATCTACGTTTTTTTTTTTTCTATTCAAGCTCTACATAGGTACTTTCAAGTTTTAAGTGTTGGTAACCAATCAATAACATAGGAGAGCTCCAGTTCAAGGACTAGTAATGTTCAGATTGTAATATAGTGATATAGCAGTTATTTAAAACATTTTGTTGTTCAACTAAAGAATGAAATTAGTTGCCATAATGCCAACAGAGTCCAGTATTTGAGCTATGTTGCACTTAACTATTTGGACATGGTTATTGACATATCAAACCAGTTTGATATGTCTACAGACTGTTAATTGATGTGCTGAATATAATATTGAGAAAATATTCTAATTCATGGCATTTTCATAACTTCTTTTTAGTTTGTTGTGTGGCTGTGAGAAACTGCTTAGAATGTCGTCAAAGGCAAAGAGAGAGAGTGAACAAGACATCATTAATTGGCAGTAAAACTCAAGAAGCTCTTCAGGGTGTAACTGCAGCAGCAGCAACCAAGGTAACTCAGTCTTCAGTTACCACCAGCAATGGCAAGTCTTAACCTCTGCTTTTTAGGATCAGAAAAGAATTGTAACTGCCCTCTCAACTATTTAGCAAAAGCTTAGGTTTTTGCTATTAACTGGCTTAAAGTATATGTATGTGGAGGGAGGTTATTTGAAACAAGAAAATATTAATGCAACAGTAATTCAGAGTATTAATGCTCTGCTATACTGGGCCAATTTTAAACTACTTTGTCGCTCTTGCTTGATCTACTTCAAAGAGCACGTCCCCTTACACACATCTGTCATAAATACCTGCGTGGTTTTTTTGAACCTGTCAGGGCGCTTGCAGTTTTAATGAAAACCTGAAATCACATCTTTGTTGGTTAGACATCCAATTCCTGGTAACTTCAACAGACATTTGCATGCATATTAGGCATGAGTATTTTCTGTTTAAATTTGTTTAATATTAAAACACAGGTTAGTTTTTCAAGTGCCATTAATTCATTGTTCTTCTTTTTAGGTTTTTTGTTTGTTTGTTTGTTTGTTTTTTTAACTTTAAGACTTTGGGAATCCTGAAACTAAGTCTCAAAGAATTTAGCACAGTCCATAACTAAAATACATTTTGCACGATGTCAAGCATTCCTTTTTTTGCTACTGTATTTTTATTATGAAATTCAGTGGTTTTTCATCTTTAAAGACTTTTTCAGATAGCGTTTAAAAACTCAACTCCTTTCACAATATTATTTCATTAAATATTACAAAAACATTACATTTCTCCACATTTTGACACTCACTGCAAATCAAATCAGTATAAGGAGACTTTTAGGTGCTTAAGCACCATTTGAAATACATTATCATATTTTATAGGAAACGTAGTACTCTATGCTTTTGCAATAACAACAGTTACTCTGTAAGTGCTCTGTAATAATTCTCAGTAAAATGGACATAAACTGATTTTTAAAAGTATTTCTGCTCATAGGTTTTAAATTTTACACATACTAGAAATGATTTATTGTCCTGCTATGAAAAAAATTGTAGTCAGAAATAACCTTTTGTGTGCAAATTGTGGGAAAAGATGCAGTATTCTGAGGTACTAGGAAGATGTAACAATTTGTATCTAAATAGTATGAAGACAATAATTCAAAATATTGCTTTATTTCTAGAACACTTGTCTGAGTATTGTTTTGGAAGTTTATTGATAGTAAAAAAGCATCTAATATTGAAGCAATAGCTAAAAAAGGTATCAAATTAAGGTTCTAACAGAAATGCTTTGATATTTTTTTGGGGAAAAAAATCTCACTACTTTTTACTTTTAGACTCCCCTTGAAAATGTCCCTGGCAATCTTTCTCCTATAAAAGACCCTGATAGGCTTCTTCAGGATGTTGATATTAATCGTCTACGAGCGGTTGTTTTTCGTGATGTGGTGAGTAATATGTGCTGTAATTCTTTCTTCTGCAAATCGTCACTTATATTTTGAAAGAGATTTTGATTGTACCAGAATTAAAAATGTCCTTCATGTGTTGCACTTAGTTTATTATCTGCAAACCATCTGCTCGTGGCTTTGTAACTACCAGCCACTTTCTGCACTTTAGAAGTCATACTGGTAAGCTATATGAGATTAGTAGCTAACTGTGTTAACTGTTTAACAGTCAGACTGAATCTTATGTTAGCCAAATAATCACAGCCAGAATAAATCAGTTATGACCTGTGTTGATTAAAACTCTATTACTCACAGTGTCAGCTATTTGTAGTAGCTGACAGGCTAGGAGGAAGAATCATATGTATTACAGAACTGCAGCAAATTGATTTATAAAGATAATTTTTACTTCTGCTAGACATATATATCCATATACTATATATAAATACATATAAAAAACATTTTTCAGGTTTGTCTGCAACTTTTTTTGTAGCATAAAACTGCACCACAATGTCTTTGGTTTTGGAAGTAGTTCAACAGGAATTATTTTTATACATGTGCAAATAGATGTCATGTTTAAAGTTCTCCAGCCCAAGTTCAAGTGGATTGAAGTGAAGACTGAAGTTAGGTATAGCTTTAAAAAGAACAAAGTAGAACATATTACAAAAAAACCCAAAACAATTATCTGTTTGAATGACCTGATCATCATGAAAGGGCAAGGTTGAATCTGGGTGGACATCTTCTATCACCTACTCTTTTCTGAACAAGAGGATAATGGAATAGGGGAAATACTGTTACTGGCATTTCTATGAAATAACTTAATAAGAGGACTTCTAGTTATTTTAAGAATTGCAAAGACTTGCAGACAAATTAACACAGAAAAATATTGAAAGTATTTGATCTGTAATAGAAAATGCATACTTGTGGAATTGACACAAGGAGAAACCACTATAGGACTGGATAGAGGCTGAAACCTTGATTATGCCATGTTGGGTTTTACACCATAACAATAAAAAAAGACATTTCAGTTGAACTACAGCAACGTAAGCTCGATTACGGTGATACTGAAGCCATGGATGGTAGTTGCCATAGAACAGCAGACTCTGTGGGGTGGAAGGAAAAGAAAGAAAACAGCAAAGTTATTGTTGTCCTGGCATTTACATAAATTAGTTTTGGAAAACTAGGATTGCTGCTGACAATCCCGTTGAAGGAGAAGTTAGAATGTGATAGCTGGGATTTGTTACTGGAATAACATCCCTCCTGCTTTTACATGTGGCCAAGGAGTTGTTATGCTTTCTTGTGCATCCACTGTTAGCTAGGAAAGCATTAGATACCTTAGTTTTCCCTCTCAGCAGTAGTTCTCCTTGCCTTCTTGTGGCAGCAGCTTTCAGAGTCTCATCCTTGGGGCAGCAAAAGTCAGTTGGCCTTGCTGTTGGGAAGCCTTGAAAGCACTCTCGGAGCAGATTCAGGCCTCTGTTCTGAAAAGCTCATTGAATCCACAGTCCCAGAGATTTGTGTAGTGGCTAAATTGCCTGTAAAATTCAGTGCTTAATATATGCTGTGTGTGTAAAATCTATGTAATCCTTTTACTACTATGCCTACATATTCAGAAAGGTATTCTTTATTAAGCCTCGTGATGATCTTCTGTGAAAATTCTGTGGAAATGTCCAATATTATATGTCTGTTCCTGTTTTTCTCCCACACAGGATGACAGCAAACAGGCTCAGTTCTTAGCTTTGGCAGTAGTCTACTTTATTTCTGTTCTGATGGTCTCCAAATACCGTGATATACTAGAACCACAACGAGAAACTGCAAGGTCGGGAAGCCAGGCAGGTAGAAATATCAGACAAGAAATAAATTCACCGACAAGTACAGGTACCTTTATTTTCTTCAAATGTTATTTGATTATTTTTTTTAGAAAACTATTTTAGTGAATATCTTAAGATCCTAATAGGAAATTACTTGCTACTTTCTATAAAATCATTCAATTCTTTAACATATGTTGGCAGATTCCAGTTATTCTGTATAGGATATGACTAGTTTTCATTTGCATATTGCTTTTTTTATGCCTTTTTTTCTTTAATTTGAAAATAATTAAAAAGAAACAGGGTGCCTGATGTAGTTAAAGCTATAGAGTAGAAGATAGTTGATCAGCACAAGTTCCTGAATCTGTTATTTGTTAGCAAGAACAGATATCTTTAACTCTATACTCTGTGATGTATAAACAGCAAACACAGCTGTTAGCCCGTGTGAACTCCTTTTGTTTGAAGGAGGAGTTTTTGCAAGAGTAGTGGTGAAGTATTCTCTTGGAGTCCTGCTGTGCTGGTGCCTGCATTTAAAAGCCTATGGAAACAATATAATAAAAAGGAAGCATTTCTATTGCCTTCTTTGACTGAACTGTTTGTGATTTTTATTAGTAGTCGTGGTTTTTACTGGCATGTGTTCTTCAGCCTGAGAGGGAGGGGGGGGGAGTCTGTTAGCTGTCAGAACCCGTCAGAAATTAGGGATGCAAACTCTACCCCACTTTGTTTCCAATATTTTATACTGTCAGTTCAGTAGGTTTTTTTCAAGTCTGATTGGATTGATTATAACTCTACCTTCTGTGTTAAAACAACTGAAAACAGTAACTGAATTTGTCCATGAAGCAAAGTTCTTGATGTATATTTTTCTTCTTGTATTGATTTTTAATTACTTGCTTCATTTATGGAGTTGCTAATTTTCATTCTTCATAGAATTTATCTACTAATTTGTGTCATTTTTACATTTAGTCCTTATTTTCTGATTCATCACGATGTTTTAATTTACTTTCACATAATTTTTAAAGTCCATGTGCTTGCTTCCATTTTAAATATACTACATGAATGTAGTCAGTTGAGAAATCATGCTTTTTTGGTGCCTTCCTGGTTATATGTTATGGTTCTGCACTAAGAAACTGCTGGTTTCAGTGAACTATTTCATCTATTATTGTCTTGCCTGTGTACGTGTATATTTACCTATCTGTGTCTCTTTTCCCCCATGAATGTTGCTCTTGAAGTGCCCAAATAATAAGTATGCTGTTTCCTATCTCTTGATACAGAACTTGTTTTCTTCCTTTAGAAATGCATTTTTTGTTGATAATACCATATTTGCATGTTTCAATGAGATAGGATATCTGTCATGGATCCACAGTGGACCAGGCCACACATGAATACTAGCTGGCTCACATTTGATTCCATGATTTTCTCCACAGTTGTGGTCATACCATCTATCCCTCACCCAAGTTTGAACCATGGATTCCTTGCCAAGTTAATTCCTGAGCAGAGCTTTGCCCACTCATTTTACAAAGGTAATATTAACATCATCTCCTAACCTGTTTGGGTGTTCTTATTTAATGTAATGTAATTCAAGAACTAACTGTGATGTAATTGTTGATAAATAAGTAGACGCCTCAGGTTACATGGAGATCAGACCTGATGATACCTTCAAAACTTAAACTTCCTGCCTACATTTCTCTAGGAAGTCTCTTTCCCACTTTTACTACCATTTATTAACTTTACTTATTATGAAATAAAATAAAATAAAAGTAGTCAGGAGGAGGAGCCAATGGATGTATAAAATTTTAATTGCTTTTGGTTTGTGGTTATTCTGCTACAATATTATTAGGTCCATAAAAATAAAATCAGACCTATTTTTAAAAATATTCCTACCACGTAAAGTATGAAGTACTTTTGTAGCATTCCCTTTCCCTGTATCTTTCCCTGTTCTTTTGCCTTCCTTTCTCGCTTTTCTTCTTGCCTTGATGGTATGTAAACCTCTGATACTGTATGTATTGTGAATTATTTTATGCCTGTTAGTTAATGTGCTGTGCTTTTCTTGAAGGAAACCGCTTTTGTGATCAGAGCAACTATTACGTGTTTTGGGCCTGATTTGCTTTGTTTGTTTGTTTGTTTTGTTTTAATAGATATTATGTAACGTAGGGAATATGTATTTCAGATGTCATTACTTGAAAAAGAGTTACCCTAATGTAACTTTAACCACGTTTGCATGTGCATTTCCCTGTTTATTTGCATGCACTGTGCTGTGAATACAGAACTGTAAAATATTTTCTAACATTTATCTGATGAAAATGTTCTTGGTATAATCTTGAAAAAACTCAATGGGTAAAAAGATTGATTTATCAAAAGCCTAAGAGATTTAAAGTTGCATATAAAGAACAGAAATAGTGAAATTCCTACTTCAGTAATAATGCAACGTATGTGTATCATATGTGTATCATACGTTGTTCTGGGAGCATTACATTAAAATACTCATTACATCAACTGAAACTATCACTGTTAATCTGGCATTTCTTAAACTTTGGTATGTGCATGTATGTATATTATAAAACATTTTAAATTCTAACTAGTAAGCAAGGGCTTGTGATTTTGCTTAATAGGACTATTGTCTGTCATATAAAGAAAAGAAAATATTTTTGATCTTTGAATTTGTAGATGTAATATTCTTTATTGTGACATAGTTGCATTTGTATGATTTAATCCATGTTTTATTGAAAAAGGAATAAATTGTTCTAAGTTCAGAAAAGTGCTACAGTACATACTAAACCCCTAAAACTTTACTTAATACAACCTACTCTTCTTCTTTTTTTTTTTTTTTTTTGCATTTAAAGCATTTTTCTGTCTATCAGGCATAGGATATTTTATTTTTAACCACCTTTGCATAGAGTGTCTCAAAACACAGCTATCTAAGGACATTTTAATTTTTGTTAAATTATGCAACATAAATGAGATTATATTGCTGTTTCTACAAAGCCTGACTTTTGATATAATGGGTGGCAAAAGGAAGGGGAAAAATAGTTTTTCTTCTTACTTATATATAGCACGTGAATTAAATATATATAACAAAAGCAGAAAAAAAGTTTAAGAGGAAACAGAGGCAGCCACACAAACTCACCAAAATATAAGCATATTTTTAAATTGTGTCTTTGATACTATTGTCTATAGTACTTGTTTTAGCTTGAGTTCAAGTAAAATATAGTTTTCTTTTTAAGTAATTTGATAAAGTTATTGTAAAAGTGTGAGCAAGATATAAAAAAAAGTGTTTTGGCTTTAGAAATAAATTATACAATAAAGGAAACATTATCTGTAGCTAGTTATTTTATTTGTTGATATAGTATCATAGAATGGTTAGAGTTGGAAGGGACCTTAAAGATCATCGAGCTCCAACCTTCCTGCCATGGGCAAGGACACCTCCCGCTAGATCAGGTTGCTCAAAGCCCATCCAGCCTGACCTTGAACACTTCCAGGGATGGGGCAGCTACAGCTTCTCTGGGCAACCTGTTCCAGTGTCTCACCACCCTCACAGGAAAGAATTTCTTCCTGAGATCTAATCTAAATCTTCCCTCTTTCATAGTAAAACCATTACCTTGTCCTATCACTACACTTCATCCTTCAGTGTTTTAATCCTATGAGGTCTCAGCTTCTTACATGAAACTGCTTCCCCCATGAGAGAAGAAAAATGTTTCTGCTTTTTATATTCTGAACCCAGTTCCTCAGTTTTGAACATTAGCAGGAAATGAAATTAAATGAGAAAAAAAATTGCCAACACTGTCAGAAAAGACTAAAAGTTGAAACTGATGTTGTCATTTCAAGAATCTTTTGTTCCAATGGCTAAGCCAATTGGTCTGACATGGTCTCAGATGTTGGTAGCAAGCATGTGATATTTGAATATTATTTTAAATTTTAGAGGTATAACGTATTATAGATTGGTTTAATGTAGCATTGAAAAAATGCAAAATAAAAAAAAATTAAAGCAAAATCCTATTTATTAAAAATGGATAAAAATTCTATTTTCACATGGAAATATATTTTATTAATTCCACATGACACTAAATGCATGTGTAGGATTTGTTCTTTGTCAGATCAGTTCAATACAGCAAATTATTCATTATTGTTGGAACTGTACAAGACTTCTTTGGGACAGATCTCTATGAATTTTGGGAGAAGGATTGACTGCTTCAAAGAAATCCATTTTTAGTAGATAGAATCTAAGTATCTGACCAAATTAACTTGTCAGGGGAAGGTTAAGGTAGGAGAAGGTATAATGTCGGTATTTAAGGAACCGATTATGTAATTAGTAAAAGCTTTTTTTGCTTTTTTTTCTTTACATGGAGCAATGTCTTCCGTTAAAATATATTTAAGGCTGTGTGAGATCCTACTTGTCTCAGGCACATGGTTGATTTATGCTTCTTAAGAGTTGACTATAGCTGGTGTCAAGTGCAGATTACAAGGATTTTAAACATCGTTATACTTGATATAAAACTTTTCGCTTCTCATCATATAAAGCATTGACCTTTGCCTAGTTTATTGATGATCTTATGTACAAATAAAATGTAGTATTGAAATAAAAGACTTTAAAATATGCTTTGTAGGAAAATGTATTCTACTTTTACTTACAAATGTTTGTAGGTGGTAAAATAAGGATTTACTGTTTCTTTTACTGTTAATCAAATATTGTTCACAAGCTTATCTTATCTTACGGTGCTTAAAAGAGGAAGGACAAACCAAGGAAGCAAAAATATAAACCAATGTTGTCCATGACTACTGTTTAACAATAAAAATGTTGATTTCTGTATAGTGTTCTATACTTCTGTATTTATTTTACTTTCTAAGCTGATCCATGTGGAGGAGAAAAATGTGTATCTGTAGATTTACTCTGTCATGTTTTTTTTGCCAGTGCTTGGGTTTCTCCTACTGGTTTCTGATAACTTTAAAGGGTCTGCAGTACTTCCAAAATAGTCTATGTTAGACAAAGCAGAACTTCCAAGATGAAAAGAAAGCTTCCTCTCTTTTCAGTTTAGGTCGTGTATAGTATTGCTCTTTGTAGTAATTTAGTATCACAGTCTCAAGGGAAGTAGCGGATCAGAACTATTCTCTTGTGTTTGAAGGTTATCTGAGAAACAGTCCTACAAAGTAAATGTTGCTAGACTTGCTTCTTTCTGTTCACAATACCAAATAATTAGAACAAGTTAGACTTTTCAGATGTCATATGGTTCTGTTTCTCTGAATATGTGAAGATTTCAGAATGGAGACTTTTAAACCAAAAATTATTTAAATGCAAGAGCCTATCAAATGGTCTAAATAGTTGCCTGTGCTACAGACCTTTTGGTTCCTCATATTTCTTTAACTGACTGTGATGAAGAGAAGTTCTTCAACATAATTAAAATATGGAGGTGTAAAGAGTGGAGTACGGAGTAAAGATGGGAGTAGTGTTAAAAATGTTTTTGTCAGAAGAGGAGAGTTGTTTTCACTTGACTAGTCAAAGTTCATAGAAACCTTCTTTATCATTCTCACTGACTCTGTGACTGCAGGTATTAGCAGTATGACCAAAATCTCTGTGCTAGAGTCTCATTTTTTATCTCAAATCATCAGTCATATGTGAGTAACAACTTTCTGGAAAATGTCACTAGTGAGTCAATGTCTAAGCTAGTCATCCTAGTCTCCCTAATAGATGGAGAGAAGTTATGCCACATTTAGGGTACAACTCATCTGGCTTCCTTTAGAGATCTACTTAAGAGACATAAACTGAGCACTAGAAAACCCTTTATTTTTCCACACACTATAGATATCATAGTAGATCTCTTCCTGGATTCAGATTAATCCTGACTCCTTTGTCTAGACTTAACTGAATTTCAGGCACTAAACTTGCTTTATGACAAAAGCTAACATGAAATTCTCAGGCACTTAATCCAGTCTAATGACATTATGTGCCTTAGTAATATCCCTGTCCCATAGATAGCTATAATTTGTTACATATATGTTCATAGGTGTGTAATGAGTACTACATGTATATGATTTGAAAGTAGGAACTATACATCCATCTAGACAATTGCATATTTTCTTTAACCTTATGATTGGCAGGCGTGTTCCCTCTGTACCTGGCATCTAATAAATTTGAGCAATGATTGTCATTGTCCTTCCAATAGCACCTTATTTCTTCTGTACCTGCTCTGATCTGCACTTTTCTCCATTGTAAAGTATTTTTCAATACTAATTTGTTTCATTGTATGGTTGAGGGGATTTTCGGTTTTGTTCTTTTTTGTCTTATAAGTATTTTTCAGTTTCCTTCTTTTTTTTCCTGCTGAGTGCTTGAGATCCTCAAAGGAGGCTATTCCTTGCAGTTTGATGTGCTCACAAACCTCTTTATAAAAATCTTTGGCTTTCATCTTTAGCAGCATCTTCCACCGAGATCGTGTTTGAGAAGTCCTAGCTGTATTGTATTCAGTAGAGATGCAATGCTAAAGCTTATTCTCTACTCCTGGTCATGGGGGCATGACTTCAAGTCTTTTGAGAAGCTTCCTTTCAAATTCAGTGAAGATAGTCCCAGTAAACAAAGCTACTTCCCCTGGAAGGCAAAAAAAATATTCTGTTTTATTTTGCAAGCAAATACATTAAATTAATCTTAATGTCAGAGGATGTTTAGGTCTTTGTAGAAGTGTTACTTTACAAGGCTTCTGACATAATTGCACATTCTGAAAGTGCACCTGAGCAGTGGAACTTGCCAGATGCCACAGCCCTTTTAAGATAAAATTGTGTATACTTAGAAATCAGATATATCTGGTCACTGAAATAGGATACAGGAGAAATAGGGGAGAACGGTATCTTCTGTTAATAGGAGCTAATAAGCCTTGTCATGTAAAAACAAATAACCTCTTCAAATTATATCTATGAATTTGAACTTATTTTAGCTGTGGTGATCAGGATCACTTAAGATGAGTTTTCTCAGTTCTGGTCATTCCTGAAGCTATCCTTGCTGACCTTGAAGATTTACTGGACCACTGTTTCTTTCAACAGTGCTTCCTCATCTCCAACAGTGGAAAAGGGTGAATAATCTTCTTTTATTCTTCAGCTGTCAGTCTGTTAATTGCTGAAAACACAATTAATGTTAACCAAATAATGGAAAGATATTTTCAGTTGAAAACTGATGTTTCCACTTAGCATTATTCAGAAGTGTTTTGGAAATGAAAGCATTGCAACAGTGTGATTTACCTTATACTGTGCAAAGAAAATCAATATGTAGCTTATCAGAACATTTTGTCAAAAATGGATTGGCTTTTCAGCTCCCTTGATATCACTGTCTATTTTTCCCAAAGCACTGTAAATGAACAGATTTCTTATAGGTATGTGCTGTGGATGGATTGGAAGCTATTGATTTTTTTATTTTCTTGACAGAATGAACTATATTAAAAAGTTGCAGAAGCAGCTTTTTCTTTGAAGAGAAGTAAAGCATCGGGTTTTTCTGATCTCATGGGTATACAGTACTCTGAGTGTTGGACATTACTGCACTGTTCTTTGTATTCCTAATGTAGTAGAATAGAGATTTCTAGCCAGTTTTTATACTAAATGAGACTATAGGGGCAGTCAAAATATCCTTTGCCTCCATCAAGTCTTGACAAAATTCATGGCTGTCTTCCTCAAAATCTAATTATGCATATATTTTCAAGAAACTGACGGAGATGTTATAAGGGACATGGATGATAATCATGAGAATCATAAAATTCAAATTCTACTGAATTTCTATCTGCTGCTCAAAATTATCATGCTGCTTTCCTGATGAAATATACACTGCTTATTCCAACTACCTCTGACAGGACATGCATTTGAAGATCATGAAATAGTAATAAAATCATCTTCATGCAATTCTTATTGCCCTTCACCAACTACTTAAGACATCAGACTAGAGGTTCGCACATATATATTTCTTTATTAATTGATCAGTCATTATGTATGCATGAAGCAGTTGTAATAGGGATATTTTTTTCAGGTAACATCAGTACTTATTTTCGTTTGTACAAATTGCAGATATTTTTAAAGTTTTTGATTTTTCAAAGTAGTGCTTAATATAGAATATTTTTAGTATCAATTTCATCATATGTATGGAACATACTCTGTGCTTCACTGTTAACTTTTGATGCTGGGTGCTGTAATAACCAGGCAACAGAATTTTTTTAAATTTCTTTTGCAATAAATGTCTAATCACAAAAACATCAGCTTTCTCAGCACAGAAATACAGATATTGCCATAGATAACTGCCAACTAATCTATTTTTTTTGTTATGTGTTTTTGAATTTACACAAGACAAGAAAATAAAAAATAGAAAGTGACAAAACCAGGAAATTCACCTAGAAAAAAATACCTCTTATCATATTGTTCCTAATTTGTATTTCATTTTTATTTCAAATGTAAACAGCTGGTTTTGTACTCTGACATTCACATTTCTTTAATGCAACTTTTCATTTCTCTAAATATATTTTATCTAAATCTTTTTTAGTTAATGCATTGTTTTAGGACTGCTGGCATTTTGCTTGCTCACCAGCTAGTCAGAGTGATATACATGTGTCTTATCTATCAAACACTGAGTAAAAGAGGTTTGATTAGTAAGGAGAGCTTATTACATTGATTAAGGACATTGCCTAAACAAATCAAGAGTTATGTCTGTCATAAGTGGCCCTTTTAATACTCTTCTTTGGTGAAGGTAGAAGGAGCTGCCCTGTGTGCCTGCCTGAATCTGGGAGAGATTGCAGAGAAGGAAACAAATGATAAGACTTTTAAGGAGTTTGAGCAAGTAGAAGCAATTTCCAGTGAGCAGAAGGAGAAGACGTGCACTGACAGATGTCCAGCTGTGAAAAAAGGCTGATGATAACTCTGTCCTTTTCAATCACTTTCCAAGCTTGATTTCCTGAACCTAAGTCTCTCCTGCTCTGTTTCTCTCCCATTTCAGAGGCTCTCTGTTTCTCCTGGTCTACAGCTACATCCTTTCTCCTCACAGATCCACTCTGGTTAAAAAGAAATTCCCAACCCTCTGTCTTAAATCTCCCATCTCAAGATCTGTCCCCTTCCAGTTGTCAACCCACCCCAGAATCTTTTATATCTGACTTTCCCCAGTCCTCCAGTTTTCAGCTGTGTTCCTCCTGCCCTCAGCCCTTCATATCCGAGTCCTGGGGTATTCCTGCTTATGGCTTTCACTCTTTCCAACTGGACGTTGCGGTGGCATGCATGCTGTTTCCAGATCTTCATGCAGACAATTACTGGCGCTTTTTTAGACACACAGCTGAATCTATGCCATTGCATTGATATCCTGGCAGAAGCAAACAGCCAACTTTTGGTCTGGCAAGAATTTCAGAAAACAGGATAAATGGTCTGCCTAAATAATAGATGCAGGCTGCATTTATCAAGCATTTTCCTAGATGAAAGCCTGATAGTGCAAGACTGACAAATAGTAACCCTAAGCCAGGCTCTTTTTCCTCACTTCTTTATAATTCAATTAACAAGGAAGCTTGTCTAAAGAATATTTAGAACAGCAGATTTGTTCTGTGAAATAAAAGTCAGTGTTGCTCAGATAGCCTTGCCTCAGAAACAACAGAACCCCGTGAACTCCATCAGTGGGGCGGGACCAGATTTGGCTATCAACACATAGCTATTACATGAAGAGTAATACTGGCCAGGCTGCCAAGATGAGTGCACATTATGTAGTTGGACCATGACCACAATCACTATACAGGGAATTTGTACTCTGGTCTCTTTATAACTTCCAAATAAAAATGGAAATGCCAATAGGAGAAAAGGTCCTGAGCAGATACAGAGCAGCTTCGTATCTTAATGTTTCATTTAGGGAAACTCTTCTCACTCTTGTGCCTCAGCCTCTGAGGACATTTCCATTGCAACTCCATTCATGGTTACTCCTGTCAAGGTACTTCTAAATCAGACCCTCATTACTCTTTCATTCTGTCCCCATACTTAGTTTCACATCTCAGTTTAATTGTGCTGCTTCTCATATATGAAAACTGGTAGACTGATGTTGCTAGGAAGAATTTTTTTCACTCTTTATAGCCTAGAGATTAGGATAGACTGCTTTGACTCTGCCACCTATGGCAGAAGCTATAATGTCACTGCTTGGTTGGACTGAAAATGTTTTCACCTCGTAGTGTCCCTGGAAGTTTGTGGAAAACTACAAAGGGATACATAAAAGGCAACTAATAAAAGTTATTATCAGTGTCTTAAAATAGCTATACAGAAAACAATTCATGAATTCTCCAGTGCGCATTCAGACTGAAAGGTGGCAGCAACTCCTGTATTAAGATCGCCCAAACCTTCTGTTGCCAAATGTTGCTGTATTGTTTGCAGCAGAAACTTGACAATGATTTGGGCTAGTATGAGTTTCAAATAAATTTTCATCTGTATTGTTAGCAGTTAAAAATAATAGTTTTCATACTTTTTTACATTTGAAAATTTTCAACTGATTTTTAAATTAAATTTCATTTTTATTGAAATGGGGAATAAAAAGAACAACAGGAATGCACACACAATTTTTCTATTGAAAAGCATATATTAATATAATTTATATAAAAATAAATAAAAATAAATATATATAAATATAAAATTTTCTGTTGTCATTTTTATAATGGCAAGATCGTATGTGTTTAGCTTAGATGTGAAAGGTTTCATTATTAACTTAATAAACATGAAGAGGGGGTGTTGTATTTTTTAGGCATATGGAAGTAGTGCAAGTGCTATTTAGGTAACTCAGTAGGTTAAAACAATTGCAATACACTTCATAAATCACAAGCAAACAAGATATTTTAGGGAAGGAACGTGACGGATGAGGTCACCAGATATACAATATGTCATTTAGTTAACTTAAGCCCATATTTTTCTCATAATGTAGTAGATGAACTCATTAGTTACAATGAAAAACAGTAAGAAGGAGGCATCTGGCTTCCAACTGCCTTTTTCTGACAGGGTTAAGATCACTAGATCTAGTAATGTTTCTGCTTTGTCTACTGACATGGCCTTGTGCTGCAGAAAACTGATGAGGTTTGCTGAAAATTTACAGACTTACTGTCACAATGTTGTAACATGGACAGATGCAATCAGTTATATTTTTGCTTCTGTTCATGTTTATCATTTTGTGAAGTTGCTTTGGATATTTTCTATTTTTATAAAAGCATGCACATTACCATTTTAAGATTTTTCAAAATAATGAAGCAGTATTCTTTATTACTGAATTCTGAAGGCAACAGAAGTGCTGTGCTATGGCACAGTATAAATAAACAGATTGAGGCTTACAAATTTACAGTGTAATAAATAAAATTGGTTGGGTTTTGTGACCCATGCTCAGGAGTTTGTAATTTACCTAAAATAGTATTAATAGTAATGCTAATCCAGAAGTCTTACAAGACATCTTTTCAGACATATGTATCTGAATTTCAAAAATGCCAGTTTTCTAGTATTCGTAACTGAGAGGCAGTTATTAAACAATTTTATTTGTTCTGAGCTTAGTTTCCTTTGATTTACAAAAAGTAAATCCAACCTTTTAAATTCATTTAGCTTGCTTGATGTTTTAAAAATGACAGTTAATGCATTGGATTTAGATAGTTTTTAGATATTGTTATTCAAAGTGATAAATCAGACTAAACTTAATTGACTTAATGCAGCATATTCATATTGGGTACTAGAGACACAGTAAGAAAAGATACAGGTCTGTTTTTTGTGAATATCAAGTATCCCTACACTTTTCTGCATATAGAGTAACTACTCGTATGTATTGTGTGGTATGTTGTACCTAAATTCTGTATTCACAAATTTAATTTTTCTTCCATTTTTAACTTCAAATGGTGCAGTCCTTTAGGCATATTATTGTCATTTGGGAACAAAGGATTACAAAGGAGCTGAGAACTAATTAAGTACAGTCCTATTTTATAGAGTCTTGAAATTAGTTCTGATTTTTTGAATTGGCTGCTCTAACCAAAAGGGTATTCCAGAACCGTAATTCCATAGTGATGACTGTCACTCCTCAATCTAAATGTATTAGTAGTAAGTTTGTACTCAGTTTTTCTCTTGCCAGTCTTTCCATCTAGCTTAAAACCGTTTTCTGGAGTTTGCATCCTGAAATACAGTTGTATAAGCTGTTGTATGAGCTCTCAGTACTAATTTGGCCTACCTATATCAGCCAACCTCTTTTTTTCTGCAACAATTGATCACTGTGGATCTCTATAGTGGCACTTCCAACTTCCTCAAATATAACAGCATACACAGTATTCCATAAAGAGCCCTACCAGTGCATTCTCTAATGTCATTAATACTTGACCTTTGCAGGAGCTATTCAGGAAAGTTTGCAATCACAGTTGCCTTTTCCATAGCAATGTTGTATTGGTAACTGAATAGTTACCCAGTGCTTGATGTATCCAGGTCCTTCTCTTCAGTCATTGCCAGCTGATGAATGCCAATGATAATGGGAATCTCGCTGTTAAGTCACTGGATGCTTAGCTTTTCGCTACTAAATATAATTTGCAGTTCTGTCGTAGTTCCTGCTTATAATCATTCTTCTCTGCATCAATTGTACCTTGCAACTTTGTCATCAGCAGGTTTCACCAGAATATTTTTACTTTTTAATCTGAAATCTTTATTAAATTTTTAAAAGAGGTAGCTCCCATGGGAATTTTCCTCAGTCTGATGTTTTTTTCTTTTGAAACTATTTGATGTCTCTTTTGGCAGTTTTCTTTCCACCTTCTATTGGTTTCCAGGTTTTCCTGACTAGATGACTATTTGTTGTGACAATTCCAGCGTTACTGGGTTTTACTACGTGAGCCCTTATTTTCTTTGAGCAATAAATATTTCAAAAACTCTTAGCAAAGCTATTGTGTAATCTGTCTCGTTCCATTCCATTACTATTCTTTACACCAAAATAAATCCTGAAATCTCACTTAGTGGTTCATAGCTGTCTAAGCTGAAGGCTTGTTGTTCAGATTGTTTTTTCCCCTTTTTTAAAAAGAAAAAACGTGTATTGGTATTCTCCAATCTTATGTTTCCATCTCCGCTTACCTGTTTGGTGAAAGTACTTGCTACTAGACCAGTAATTTATAGACTGCTTCCTTCAAAATTGGCTTGGGGTCAGTTCATTGCCATGATTTTAATACATTAAAAACTTTCTTCTGGTTTTGTTAGGATATTTGACTTTTCACAGTCACACTTCTATTAACTTTACTGTCTTTAGTTTTGTGTTCAGCATTGTTGACCTTAATGAAAATTGAGGTTAGGTACACTCTAACTTCAACATGTAGTGGACCATCTTTTTTATTCCAGTGTCGTCTTTTCATTTCCATAAAAATGAAGCTTTTATGCTCTTTTACTTACCATACATCACAAGCACAAAAATCTGCTTGACTGGCAGACCAGTCCTACTCTCCTCTTGAGAAGTGTTGTCTTTGTGTGGATGAAGTTTAGAGAGACAAGCGAGCAGAAAATTCATTGGAATCATTCTGTGGATCAGATGTCCTTCTGTGCCAAATATAGGCAGTACTAAGTAGATACGGATTTTTTTACTTCCTGACCCAGCAGATGCTAAGTGCATTTTATGCAGCTCATAAATCCAGTTTCTACTTCCTGCTTCACAAAGCAGGGCTCATATCTATTTGATAAGATGTGTTTAAGGCACTTAGGAGAAAGAGAAGGAAGTGGCTTCAGCATTTGTGACTGTTAAAAGAAGAAAACAATACTCCTTATAATGGGTTGTTCTGCTTTGTATTTTTAAAAGTCTTTTCTGTTCTATCTATATCTGTTCTTTAATACTTGTAGACATGAAGAGTTTTACACTGTAATTAGTTCAAATGCATAAATAATCTCATACAAATTTTTTTATGTGCACATGCACACATGCACACTTATACCCATGTGGTAAATATGTATAGATACTTTACACCTGACTATATCAAACAACTGGTAATAAGTTATGTGATTCAAGTTATTTTGCTGAAAGACATTTTGTTTGCAATAGGCAGAACAGAGCTCAGAAGAGCAGATCTTCATCTAAATATGTTGTAAAATATTTTCTATAATATCTATTTCCATCTAACAAAAAAAAAAGTTCCAAATTCATAGACAGAACAACTAAATTTTATAATAAAGACAATGTCTTCATGAAAATAAGAAAGCTTGACAATAACTTTAAAAAATCAGTTTGAGTGCAAGCTTTTTGTCATTAAAAATAGCCATAGTATGTTGCTCTAAAAAATGTAACCAAAAGATGAGTAGGGAAGAGGGAAGTTACACTAGTTAACTTTCCACTAAGCATAGCAAATTATTCTTATTTAATGAAGTTGTTGTATCTGTTTCACCGAAGTAATTAATAGAGGTATGCTTTTCTCGGTTACAAGATGTTGTAGAGTCCATTCCAATCTGGAAATGTTCCAAATTCAACAGATTTCACTTGCTTATCTCTATATAGCTGTTTTGTTCTTAACATTTGCCAGAAAAAACTTCATAATTTTACCTTTTGCGTGGAAGGGAGAGTTATGGAAAGAATGAACAATAACACTTCTTTTTATTATTTGTGTTAGTGTAATAAGATGTGTGTAAAAACATTTATAATACAACTTTTAAACAAATGATAAAGCAAACAAAAGCTCTCACAGTTTTCTTTTGAAAGAAAACAAGCTTAATATTTTCTGACAGAAATAAAAGGACTAAATTTTATAGTAATCCTGAAGTGTAAGTGATTGCATTTTTTTCTTCCAGTGCTCTCACAGATGATACAGATATGCAGTCGATCGGTTATAATTTTTAGTGTTGTTTTTGCTGGCAGTATTCTACTGTTTGATTATTGTGTGAGTAGTGGGCTGTAATTTCTAAATGTCACCAAGCTTGCATAACACAATTCTTCCTAGCTTTTATATAGACCAAACAGCTGTTGAAAGCAAAATGCTTTGTATGTAGGATGAGATTTTAAGGTGTAAACTGCTAAGATTTGTGGGCTTTCTAACACTTACATTTCTGTCTTGTAAAAACTCATGATCGTATTTTTAGGGGGAGAAAAATCAAACTACGTTATAAATATTGTTCATAATCTCTATTTCACTGCAGAGACACCAACTGTGTTTCCAGAAAATATCAAAGATAAAGAAACACCAACACCAGTTGAAGATATTCAGCTGGAAAGCTCTATTCCTCATACGGATTCTGGAATTGGAGATGAACAGATGCCCAGTATTTTGAATGGGACAGACTTGGAGACCAGCACAGGCCCTGATGCTATGAGCGAGCTGTTGTCTACTTTGTCTTCGGAAGTGAAGAAATCTCAGGAGAGCTTAACAGAAAGCCCCAGTGAAATCTTGAAACCCGCACCATCAATATCCAGTATAAGCCAAAGTAAAGGCATCAATGTCAAGGAAATACTGAAAAGCCTTGTGGCAGCCCCTGTTGAAATTGCAGAATGTGGTCCGGATCCAATCCCTTACCCAGATCCTGCGCTGAAGAGAGAAGCTCACACTATTCTTCCCATGCAGTTTCACTCATTTGACAGGTATATGGCTGGATTCATTATTTTATATTATTCAGAAATTTGAAGGGTTTTTTTTAAACGTGCTTATTCTTCTATTGGTTTGTATTAGACTATATTAAAAAGCAGCTGCATTGCTTCTCCTTTTCTGTTTTACCAGAAAAGGTATAGCATAGTATATAGACAAAAGTAATTCACCTTGTTTTTCTCTGTCAGCAGTGAATAAAACTCTACGAGGCACTTGGAAAATAAGCCTGTTGTAAAGAAATATTTTTTGCAATAGAATCTTTTTTCCTTTAAAAAACAGCATTTTAGTGAGGAGAAGGAGGAGGGGTGGTATCTGCTGATACAGAACAGGCTGACTGCAGAAATTTAGTCAAATATTCTTTCAAAGGCTTAAATTTTAATTGGATCCATCATTGCACAGTTTTCTGGTACTGAAATGCTTTGACCATGGCAAATTGTTTGCACGGTCATGGTGGAAACCAGTTTCCTTTTAGGTCCTTAAAAAGCAAATATGCTCAAAAGTTAGTGTTTAAAAATAAACTGCTGAATATTTCCAAAAAGAGTCCTTTGTTTCCTTTCTGAGGCTGTAGCTTCCAAGCTTCTAATGCACCTGCTTTTATTTAACTGCCCAGTCCATCTAAGTTGTCGTGAGCATTGAAGTTGTGATAAGATGTGCAGTTGATAACATCCTTCAAGAAGGATAACCTTTTCCATTGCAGGCTCAGTCTTAACATCTGCAAAGAACTAATTCCTTTGACTGTTGATGTGGTTACATTTTCTAGTATAATATCCCTTCAGTTTCTTCATAAAAGTGTTGTTAAAAAGTAAAAAATTGGATTCGACACTTAAAGATATGGTAAATCATGTTTCAAAATTTTAAGTGATGTTGTAGAAATGTACTAGTTCATCATGCATGTACAAGAATTGAAATTCTGGAGGAAATTAAAACTAAAACAAGAAAATATCTATGTTGTGATTTATGAGAAAAATCCATCTGCATTTACACAAAACCTACAAAAATGTCACAAATGTCTTCCTTAAAGTCTTAAGAAAAACAATATGCAATCATTGTTTTCAGCATAATATAAACAGTAAAATGCAAGTACATATATGAGAATTTTAGCGTATGACTGAAGAAGCATTTTTTTCATTAGGAATTCCATAGAAAAGCTGGTGCCTTTTTGTCTGTATATATATATATTTGTACTGAGGCTACCTTTCTGAAATAATTCAATAAACAATCAGCATCTGTTGTGACAAAGAAGATTGGATCGAGCTAGGAAAAGTGAATTGTGCTTTAGAAGCAATGAATATATCCCTTTCTAATAACATTTTAGGTCTTAAGGCCATTTCAGAGAAAAGCTCATTTAGCAACTGTTTCAGAAAGAGGATATTTCTTTGTTAACCGATCTCTGATTTTAGGGTGATTTCAGTGTTAAGTGAAAAGTATTTTTTTTCCTTTATGGTTAGAAATTTTTGCTTAATCCTCTGTGAGGAACCATTGAATTCCAGAATGCATTCCCATACATTAAGCAGTACAGAAATTTGTTCTCCGTGAAGAATTAATAGTACCTAACTGTAACCACCAAAAGGTCACTTTAGTTGAATCTATTCAGCTAAATTTCTACCTTGGTTAATTAAGAAAAATACTTCATTCAGAAGGTTATCATTAATTCACAAAATCCTGGACATATAAATTAAAATGGAGCATGTCATCTCATGATGTTAGAAGAAAATTAACATCAAGATGATTGAAGAGATGAATTTTATTCTGTATTTCTAAATTATACCTTTATAAGAAAGCATTAAAAACTCTTTAACAGGCTGCAGTAGGCTGGCCATAACCTTTATTTAGTATGAGCACCTCCATTAGATTCTTCTTGCAATGATGTGACTGCTTGTACCTTTTAAAAATCACTATTAGTAGTTGCTAATACAGAATCATGGAATTATTTGAGGGGTGTTTCATGTCTAGAGCTTATAGATTTTGATAGGCATTTCATACTTAATCAGGTTTCTTAGGAGGCTAAATGGTTTTGTATTTTGTTTTTTCTCTACCCTGTTACTCTGATGACCAAGTTGTGATTCCGTGATTTACTCTATAAAGCACACAGCTAGGTTTGTAGCTTAGTAGCGTATGTTACACCACATCAACCCTTGGCTTCATTTACTTCTTCAGCAAAAAATAGTGGAAATGATTGAAGTTTAGGCAAAAGACGACCCATTTATGTCAATTTTGTTTGGATGTTTTGTTTTCTTCAATACATCACCCTGCTATCTGATTTTGGTGAGGTAGGCAATGCTTTTTAATACAACTGAAAATGGCAGGTGTGGGCAGGTTCCAGCAGATCAGGAAGTGTTAAATTCTTACCTACAACCAAACACATGTTCTTGAACTGTGGGCATCTTCCTAAAACAGGACCTCAGATGGTTAGTTGCTCCTTGTGGCTGTGATCACGAATGATGACCACTGTTCAGGCAGACACTTCTCTATGCACTTTTCTGGGGCTTACAAAGTGCTTACTTGACCACTGTCGCAATCTTTGGATGCCAAAGATGGGTGGCACTGTCGCTTTTCTTTTTCAAATCACAAAGGAGAAGCAGATTGAGATCTTGACCCTGTAACTTCTCATGGGGGGTGACACAAAGGTTAGGGGGGGAAAAGCCTTGAATGGCATATTGAAATGACATTCGTATTAATTAAAATGTTGAGAAAGCAACATGAATTTTGGCTTGTTGTGGTTTATGTACATTTTCTGTTGCCTACAGTATCATAATTATTATTGAAAAACTAAAATTACATGATTGTTTTTCTATGCTTGCTCATATGAATATAATTGTGTTTACTAATACAAACTAAAAATTAAATAATATACACTGCATATTTTTTTTAAAGTTAATACTATGCTGCTAGAGCATATTTCTTTAGGCTCTTCTGTTGCTGTAGTTTATGCAGCTTTCAGTAACTCATTGAGCAATGTGGCTATTGGTCATACTTATTCTCTCTAGTGAGAATCACGACCAGCGAAGTGTATTGTTTTGTCAGGTTTTATTTGTTTCAGTTTTTATAAAATATATGTGGTGATTCCATATATGTAGGCAAATCAAGGTTAGAGAAACATAGTTTTCACTTTAATCAAAAGATGTTCTGAGTCCTTGTGAGGCTAGACTTTTATTTTATTTTTGCGTTTGGATGGCTGAGTGCCTTGTAAAAGAGGACTTGAGATAATAAGCTATTAGTAGAAAAATAACTATCTTTCTTGTTTTAAAGAGATTTCTTTAACTATAATCACTGATCTCACATACAGGTAAATGCCATATAATGCAAACTCTTGTAAATGGAATTGAAATTAAAAATTCTTTTTTATCAATTAATATGTGTTTTGCTCTGCATGTTCTTTTAATTGTACATTGCTAATATGTTCCTAAGAGCCATTGTGTAATAGTCTTTGGTGTATTCTTCCGTAGAATTTGTGCAGTTATAAATGAAATATAAAAGCAGAAAATACGTCCAACATGTTTTATCAAACAGGACTTGTGTGTAGTTAATGTATGCAGCAGTTCAAGTACTATCGAATGTAAATGATGAGGTGATATTGATGAAAGGAGGGGATTGAGGTCTCGGGGGGCGCTGATGACGGATTGAACAGAAGCGGCCTTGCGCCGCACGTAACTCAAGTCTGTCGTCTTCACCGCTCAAAGCTGTAATGGGAGGTGGCAGTCTGAAATGAGTTGCCACGGCAAAGAGTATTATTTTTGAAATGCTTTCACACAAATCACTAGGCCCTGCATACAACTTAGTTTCATGCTTTAATGTCATCAGGAGGCACAAATTGGTGTGTCTAATTGTTTGCCACCTGCCAGCAAAATGAGCTGCCAGCCAGCCAGACGGGTTTGATTGTCTGTCAGCTCTTCAATAGATTGAGAGTGACAACATCAAAAATTTCACTTCAAACTCTGAAGCTTTGAGCAGCTTTTCAGAGACCTCTTCCCCACAAGTGCTTCTGGACAACTGCATTTTTCAATTAGTTTTCAATATATCGCTGCCTTCTGCCTCATCTGTCCTAAGGTAGCTGTAATTACATTATGAGCTGTATAAACAGATTTCTGGGACACTGGAGCCTGGATCCTCAAAGTTATGACATGTCTTTTAACGTCAGGCTGAATTCCTTGAAAATGGCATCCAGGATGACATTTTTAGAAGGAAACACAAAGGGTTATTTCACCTAGATTTGCAACTAATGGAGCATAACTCACCAATAATTCCTTTTTGCCTTCTCATCTTTTGTCTGACAAAAAACAGTCCCTGCTCTTGATTTTTAAGGTTTGGGGATTTCTTTTTTTCTTTTTTTTTTTTTCTTTTTTTTTTTTTTTTTTTTTTTTTTTTGTCAAATTGCATTTGTCCCACTAGACACAACGTAAACCATTAATGTTTGTGAATATATTTGTGATTCTACTCAGTACTGCATTGTGAAGCTTACATTTGTTCCACTCTACTTTTTTCTAGTGAAGTTTTTAGAGGGTTGCTATTACTGAAATTGAGAGCACTCTTGGTTTTATCTCTCATTTATTGTTTTTTCAAAGTGAGATAATTTACATATATTTTCTGTACTTCGCAGAATATTTCAGTAGGAAGCATGTTTGCATAAACAGAAAATACTGAGCTCCTGGAAATGAGATGATCAATTTCTTCTGTTGCTATTAAATACCTTATTCCTTTTTAATTCATAATCACTTCATAAATTGGAATACTATGGGCTTGCATAGTTTAAATGCTCAAATGTGCTTTGCAAGCGTACTTTGAAGGACATACGTAGGAAGTATTTTAGTCTTGGTTTTTATTTTTTTTTTCGCCACAGAAGTTCGTTGGGGCCACTTTTAAGGGTATTTAAATTCTAGAAAAAGTGGACAGGTTGTGAAATCCAGCCAGGGCTGCTACATGTCCTGCATGTTAGTACAGAGAAGAATGTCTTCTAGAAGTATGGTTAGATAAAAATCTATGTTTTATTTATGTAGGCTATATTTGGAAGGACTACTCAGAATCTTTATGTGTTTTACTAGAATAATTTTTTTATGTTTTTATTTTACTGATAGAATGGGAAAAAGACAGGAACTGTGAGAGAAGATATGCTAGAAATTCAAATACAGAGGCTCATTATTTGTCTGTTGTATTATTGCCCACCTTTGCAAGATCCTTGATGGGCACTTGCCTACACAGTTATTTAAATAAAATAACTAAATTAGGAGATGATATTCCTGCTATAGTTGTTAAATTCTCTGAATGAGTTTTGAACAAATATATTTTTGTCTTCTCCCAACAGAAAAGATTACTTTATAAGTAAATAATAAAAAATAATTGGAGAAAATAGCACCTTTCCTGTGAGTCAAGAAGGGACAGTTACAGGTGCTGTCAGCTCTCAGTCATTGTATTCTCCATTACTTTCTGTATCACAGTAGTTTGTAAATGTGTGAATGAAAAATTTGTTCGGTATTGTGGGAATTAAGTGACTCATCTGGGGTTCTTCTTAACTCTCAATAATTTTCCTGATCTTTGTGTGGGAGAGGTTGTTGTCCACTGGAAGACTCCTCTGTCTAGAATCTTTTCTATGGCAGCAGATAAATACACCCCAGAGAATGGGAGATATGGTTTCACATACCTTACACGGTCTCTTTCTTACACAGAAAAGAGAGTTGAAATTGTATTGTCTGTATTCCCAGAGGGTATCTTGGCTACTCATTTGCTAAAGGCAATGGAGGACAGGGTGGAAGTGCACCTCTGTCTCAACAGTTCATTTAGAACAATTTGAGCCCAAATTTATTAATCGGTTGAAGTCAAACAAAATTGGGTATGTAAACCCTCTTTTTTTCTTCTTCAAGTTGTAATCTTAGAATCATAGAATGGTTAGAGTTGGAAGGGACTTTAAAGATCATCAAGTTCCAACCCCCCTGCTATGGGCAGGGACACCTCCCACTAGACCGGTTGCTCAAAGCCCCATCCAGCGTGGCCTTAAATACTTCCAGGGATGAGGCATCCACAACTTCTCTGGGCAACCTGTTCCAGTGCCTCACCACCCTCACAGTAAAGAACTTCTTCCTAATATCTAATCTAAATCTCCCCTCTTCCAATTTAAAACCATTACCCCTCGTCCTATCACTGCACTTCCTGACAAAGAGTCCCTCTCCAGCTCTCCTGTAGCTCCCTTCAGATACTGAAAGGCTGCTATCAGGTCTCCCCGGAGCCTTCTCTTCTCCAGGCTAAACAACCCCAGCTCTCTCAGCCTGTCCTCAAAGTAGAGGTGCTCCATCCCTCTAATCATCCTGGTGGCCCTGCACTGGACCTGTTCCAACAGTTCTATGTCCTTTCTATGTTGAGGACTCCAGAGCTGGACACAGTACTCCAGGTTGGGTCTCACAAGCGCAGAGTAGAGGGGGAGAATCACCTCCCGTGACCTGTTGCTCACACTTCTTTTGATGCAACCCAGGATACGGTTGGCTTTCTGGGCTGCCAGCACTCACTGCCGGCTCATGTTGAGCTTCTCATCCATGAGCACTCCCAAGTCCTTCTCCTCAGGGCTGCTCTGCCCAACCTGTATTTGTGCCTGGAGTTGCCACGTCCCAGGTGTAGGACTCTGCACTTGGCTTGGTTGAACTTTATGCCATTTGCACTAGCCCACCTCTCAAGCCTGTCCAGGTCCCTCTGGATTGGCATCCCTTCCCTCCAGCGTGTCAATGTATGGTATCAAATGATTTAAAGAATTCATAATAACTGGACATTCAGGACAATGGTTTCATTTGCATGAGTCTCCAAGATTATACACTTCTGTGAGCCTTCCGTATCCTATCGTTGTACCTCGCATATTTTAATCCAAATTTTCTTCTCCATAGCTGTTGACTCTGAGTTACATCTTTCCTCCTTGATTTCTGATGAATCTTGTCTTAATGCATTCAGGCTAATAGAAGGTTGTTGCTAATACATACTAACAATAACTTGCTACAGACTCAAATCACAATCTGGGTCTGAAATTAGGAAAAAGATTGAGTAATCGGCATTATACATGTTTCATAAAGGACTGGATGTGTACATAAGTATGGAGAACATGAATAACTTTCAGATATTAAATGCTAAGATTATTTTTCAGAGATTAGATTAACTGTAGGACAAGGTGATTTGTAATACAGCAAACGCTGTCCCCCATTTTCTTCTGAAACATCTGGCAGAAGTTGCTGTTTGACACAGAGTATTTCTGTAAAAAATTTTCCTGAAGTCTGTACTGCTTTGTGAAGAGCACTTCTTGAAAATCCTCATGCTTTCTGCTGCTGTGGTGGAGGAAGGGAGGAGCAAGAATATTAATTCAGCCTTAAGAGGTTTCACATATCGCAGAAGAGTGTAAAGGGATTCTAATTTAATTGCTGCTGCTCCGATAGGTAACACAAGACATGCAGTACTGGAGGCTTATCTTTGACCTCTTGATTGATCAGAGTGATTAGGTTGGAAAGTCGTTAGATTTTAGAAAGGGGAAAGAAGTACAGAATGTGGAGCAGACCAAAAGAGAGAAAATGTAGTACTGTATAACCTGTCTGTCACCAGCACTGGGTAGCTAAATTATTAAGGAGTTAATTTGAGAAAGTTGTAAGGGTTTTTTATTAATCTCCATTTTCTGTTTTTGCAGTTCAATACATTGATGGTATTATTTTCTATCTAATTATTTCATGCGAATTACTAAAACCCAGTAGAATCCTGTAGCCATTTACAGAGGTTATTGAATGAACCAGCAGTGTATGAGTGGTGTGGAGGTTCAGCTGACAACACTCATCTCAAACATGATGTGAATTACCATGACTTTAGGCTTAGATTTAATATTTGAAAAGGACAGTCATCAAGAGACAAAATAGTGATTAGTAGTCACAATTCTTTTCAGAATTGTAATCTACCTGATGAACAGAGAAATAAAATCAGCTGTTGCAACCAATTACTACTAAGCTTTTGCTGGCATTATCATTGAGGATTTTCTGAGAGCACAGTGACGCGATTCAGAAAAATGTGGACCACTTTGGAACATTTATGAAAGTCTGAAATACTTTGTATAAAACAAGGGCTAAAATGAAATGGCAGCAGTGTAGATAACCTTTCTTTTCTAGTCTATAAATTTTCTTCCTTCATCAAAGAAATATCTGACCGTGCTGTTGGGGTGGTTTGACAGGCTAAAAGAATTTTTTTTTTACTTGAGAGAGGTCTATCATCCTCTTTCACCTTCCTTGTTCTGCTGCTCCTCTGTTTTGCATGGTTTTGACCACTCTATTTTGTTGTTCATATTTTTTTTCAGTCTCCTTCATCTGGATGTCGTTTTGTATTCACTCACTGTATTTTGTTTTATCAGTGGGAATGAGACATTTTGACAAGGTCACCATGTAAGACATGTCAGGAAGCTGCATTTTCTTTCATTCTGGGATGATAATGTCTCACTGATTTTGCCTATTCTTATGGTAGCGAGACTTCTCTTGATGTTTCTTGATAATTTGTAATTTAATGACACCTGACCTATTTAAATGTCCTGATTCAGACCTGCAAAAGAATGCCAGCCACATGTAGAGCATTAGTATTTGTGGGATCTGGGTGGGATTGTCCTTGCTTCCTATGGGAGGTGATTGTCAGTCTTAAACAAAAATCTTAAAAGAATCTTTGCCTTTATAGGAGGCCAGAATGTTATGTCTGAGGAGTGAAGTTGACACTTGTGGTCTTTACTTTGGAAAGTTAGGTGATATCCTGGATATTCTGAAAGAGCACTGAGCTGTCTGAAGGAGGAAGACCTTGAATTTAGCTTAACCCTCTTTGGAAAAGCAGCAGGAAAGTAGGAAATAGTTTTGCAACAATTGTGTCAGCAATGTAGTAGATACCAGTACCAGATATTATAGGAGGGAAAAAATATTTTACTTAAAATAAAAACCAAAACAAAACAGATTTCACTCACTCACAGTCTCATGTTTGCAAACACTAGAATGACCGTGTGTCTAAGGAGTGTGTCCAGCAGTCAGGCACCCCCTGTTCTTGCATCCAGATGCTAGGTCCAGGATCTGCTGCAAATACATTGTGAGCATGGGATGCCAGCTGTCAGGTCTTCCTTGCATCTCCTGGGTTCTTCATAGTCTGGAAACTATTTGCAATTGGATATGCTTTTATTTTTACCCTTATGGAACTATCAGTTTGTCCTTCCCCTCCTCTTTGAGTCCTCACTGGTTTTGTCTCCAAGGTCTGCTTATCTTGTGAAGCTACGTGACTGCCTGTGATCTTGAAGGCCTGATAATCTATGTGCCGTTAGCGCAGACAAGGCTAAGGTGCCTTTTCCCTCTTGTACCTCAGCACCCAAATTTTCCCATTCACGCCTTTCTATTGCAGTTTTCTACAAAGATGCTGCCACTTAAAATACAAGTCTTGATTTTTTCCTGTTTCTCTGTGACACTACAAGGACTTTGCTCTTGAGTACTTAATCATTATTCCTGAACACCGGGGACTCAAGAATTTGATTGAAGTATTAATTGAGCTAGAGATCTTTGTGTGTGGATAGGAGCTAATTTTAAGAAATTTCATTGTGTTATGGAGCAGGTTAATCTAACCTGTGTGGACCCAGCTTTATTCAACTGTAGCTGCTACTATGTAAACACTTCATATCAGCAATGATTGTAAGAGATTATTAACTAAAGAAAAAAGCAATTATTTTAAGGTCAGGTATCTTAGTCAATAGCTATTGCATTGCGAAATCTCATCTTCTCCTAGTGTAAACAGAAGGAGACAGAAAACCATCAATATGCCTAGAATTACCTTTGTTAAACACATCCTTCAGGGCAGTGGTGAAACTGTTGTTCAGAATGCAGAGGCATCAACTGGCACTGTTACCCTTCTAAAAAGAGTGGGAAAATGACTTAGGGATCATTTTGTGCACCGTAATAGAGGAGATCACAAAATATAACACTTGTATATAACGTAATACTTGTATAACATAATATATAGTATAACTTGTATATCATTCTCACAGTGGCATCAGCAGTACAATCTGTATCATCAGTCTTTACAATCTGGGGAGACTAATGATACATAAAAACCTGCTTTATGTAAAAAGTTGTTCTGCATCTTTTCGATCTGTCATGTGCCATCATATTTACATAGAAATGTAATAAAATAATGACCAAAGGAACTTCCAGAGCAAAATGTGGCCTTATTACCATATCTAGCTGAATTTTATTGATCTTTTATTTCACCACAATGATTCATTTTAAAGAATATTGTATCTGCTTAGAAAGAAAATGTCTTAGGGTTTTTTTAATATTTGAAAATATGATTTGTTTCAGGTTTGTTTTCTATTCAGGTTTTCTACTGAAATAGACTTTTTAGGAGCATTTTGTAATAGATAAATGGAAGTATTAAATGGAAAAATGTAAATACAGTTGTCTGCAATATGTCAGTTGTTCAGTGTTGAAAAATATTATTTAAATGTCTCTGTAATCTTTTCCTTCTTATTCCCTTTTTAACATGTACAGAAAGCCTTTTAGTTTTGAGATCTGGAGAAAAGAGAGTAGATTAGGATTTGGTGAGAATGTATTTGTTTGAATGCAATGCTGTCTCTGTGTATCTGACATTATGTCACATTTCTTGTGTGAAAGCCCTGTTCTCTTCTTAGAAACTTTAAATTCTCAAAAATGCTTTTTAAACCTTATGTTTAAATGGACCTGGTATCAATATTGTCAAAACAAGTATTTACTGTGTTGCATTTGGGGTGTTCAATTTGGGTCATATGTTGGTGATTTACATAAGTATTAAAGTTTTGCAAAAGGCTGAGTGGAAAATTACATTTGTTAATCAAATATATTTACAAGACCGGTATGTGCATAGTACTGATGAATTAACTACTGTATTCAAATGTGCAGATGACTGGCAAAAGAAAATTATCATCTTTAGATAACTTCAGTAAGATCAACAAATTAACATACTCATTAAGACTGCATGCATATGGAGTGCTTGTGTGCTGGCATCATTTCTGACATTTAACATTTTCTTTGCAAGCCTGGAATACAGGTGATAGCAGTGGACACAACATATTAATTAAGTGGTGGGGTCTTCCATCTAGCAGGCACTGAAAGAAAAATTTAGTTTCTCTGAATCGCATGATTCTGCAGACAAAGGACAGGAGTATGGATTTAGGATCCATTAACATAGTCTTACCCTATTTCAGAGAGGTTAAGAAAAATTACATTATTATGTGTACCTCAGCAACAGCGTTATAACACTGCGTAATCCCATCATAAACAAAATCTTTTGCTGACTCCATTGTGCAATTTTAGTAATCTGCTCTGTCTTTTTCCACAGGAGCGTGGTTGTACCAGTGAAGAAACCCCCTCCAGGTAGTCTGGCCGTTACCACTGTTGGAGCTGCTACAGCCGGGAGTGGACTGCCACCGGGTAGTACACCTAATATATTTGCTGCAACAGGAGCTACACCAAAAAGTATGATTAATACAACAGGTATTGTCCTTAAATATTTTTGTGACCCTCATTTTTTCTTGTTTGTTTTTTGTTTTGTTACTTTTAGTGATGTTTTGTTTTTTAATCATCTTTTCTGTTACTGTTTTTGTACTTCTAAAATAAAAACCTGGAAAGATTAAAGCTTGACCTTTATTAAAGCCAGTGTATTCTCTTGGTGTATGTTTATAATCTTTGATAGTGCACATTGGACTTGCACAGCCTTAAATAAGTGAATAAATATCCTTAATACTGTTTTATATGCATAGTTTAGAATTGAAATGATCTAACTTCTCCAGTGCTCTGCGAAAAAGGATGTTCATAAGATATATACCAGTTAATTCCTCCTTATGTGTTAAAAAAAAGGAAAGACAACTAACTATTTAATAAATATATTGTAGATTGTGGAGGGTTAATATTTTAGGCAATTACTATTTGTCAACGAAAATAATGCTATGATTTTTGGAAGGCTTTTCAGTAAGAGCCTACCCAATTTAACTGTAGTCATGTCTTATCGGTAATTGTTTGTTGTGACCTATAGAAGGAGGCTCCTTCTTAATTATTTATAATAGTAATAATGGGATTGTTTATCATGAAGGAGCCTGTTGACCATGGAGACTGTGGTTTTCATTCAGAAATGAATCCTTACTGAGAGCAACTGATGTTTACTTAAACTCCTTTGAAACGTCTGGCTGTGGTCTGTTTTCTTTCTAAACTAAGCAAAAGCACTTGAGAGGAGAGCTCTCTTCAAGGATATCACAACCTCAGTCAAGGGTTGAGAAAGTGAAAATCTCCCTGGGGCTGCAGAAAATGGAGGGGGAAGCTTTTGGCATCCTTCTGCTTCATGGAATAATACGAAGACACACTCATTTTTTTTTCTTTCCTTTTGCAGATTACCTTTAATACCGGGTCATATAACTTTGATTTTTTCCAAGGAAAAAAAAAAAATCTTAAAATCTAATTATCCTGAGGCAGATGGGAGGAATGAATGCTCTGAATAATGTTATCACTTCTATGAACAGTTCCATTTGTGTAGCCACTTCTGTTAATCTTGAACGGATTTCCTTTTAGGTACTCTTATGTCATGCAAAAAAAATCCTACATTGGAAACCCTGTTTTCCAAATGATACTGAATAGTGTAAGCTTTTCAGTCTTCTCACTGATTAAAGATCTGAACAGTTGTGGCTGGATTGTAGTAGCTCTTCTTTGTAAGTAATTGCATTTAAAAATCAGTCATTTCCTCAATACTGTTCTTAGTAGAAGACAGTATTGCAGATACCATGGTACATTCACTATGGATTAGAGGCTGCCTCTGGTAGATTTTATAACTTTTTTTTTGTTGTAATGCAACTGTTTTTGTCTTCTAGTCTATGGATTAGCTTGATTAAAAGAAAAGTATTGATTCAATGGAACTTCAGCAAGTATCAGATTTAATTAGAACTATATGTCTACTGAACTTGTTTAATGATCTTATTTGGTAAAGCCTTTTATGCCTGAATTCATCTGAATGAGCTTTATTGATGAATTCTCTTAAGAAAGAGTTTGAAAATTCATTCCCCTCCAACCTTTTCATATCAACATTTTAGAAATGCTAAGCACATTAACGACAGTAAAAAAAAAAAAAAAAAGTATTTCAACATTGAAAACCTATAAATACCTATTAAATTAAAATGCTGATTTTACCATTTCTAGTTAAGCTATGCCTACGGTAGTTAAAACGGTGATCGTGTATGTCAGCTTTTGAGATATATACATGAGGTATCTAGATACTTACTCGTTTATAAATTTGTAGTCTGTGAAATTATCTATGTTACTAATGATTTTAAAGGAATGTGTAGAATTTCATTGAACAGCATTTCTTTTTTTTTTTAACTATGGTAAGAAAGAAACCATATGCAATTTTTTAGAAACACTAGATGTCCTCCCAAACCTATTTACAGTTGTTTTTACAGTATGTCACAGATACTCTAGAAACACAGTTTTATGTTTGAGGTATATTCTGTGCTGGACTTGTGCTAAAGGTGTTTTTTTCAGTTATTTGTGGATTGCAGTCAATGTTTACATTCCATCTGCCATCACTGTCGTAGTCAATGTCGCTGTCACCATGTAATAAGATATATGTTACTGAAGTCTTTTGCGTGCTTTGAATATATCTTTTGGGAGATAGCTGAACTTCCTTCATTTCTTTATGTAAGAAATTGGGTTTAGATTGTGTTTCTGTAGTTCATATCCTGATTCTCACTTCTGTATTAATCCAATAGTTCTAGGTCTGTTTGACCTTCTCTTCTGGGAGCCTAGCTGGTTAAACAACTTAGCAACTGCATTTTTAGACAACAACTTTGATGAAGAAAATTTGACTTTGGAAGGAAAAGGGAAGAAGCAATAAAAATATGTTACCTGTGCATATATTAATATAAATATGTAAATAATATAAATACGCACACACACATACATATGAATCCTTAACTTTTTTTTAAGGTACCTTATTCCCAGCTAAGTTGCTGTGATTCTTAGCTTGGGAGAGATGGCCTGCCTTGTATTTCGTGTTTTCCTTCTCATTATATTTGGGTACATTTATAATTTGCATTTACTCTAAGTGAGAATCCACAGTGTAAGCCATAATCCACCTCCCACTCACATTAAGACAGTGAGCTAAATCAATTCCTAGTCTAAATCCTGAACCTCACCAGCTACTCTAGTGTTAGCAAGCCCAGCAGAACCTGCTACATTTTGATAGTTTTGAATATATTTTTTTTTAAATGAGCTAGTCAAAATTCTGATCTTTAATTCTTTTAGCAGTAAAAATTATTTTAAGGTGAATTTAAAAAAAAAAAAAAAAAGAATCATCCCTGCTGCAAGGGAATTTTTCACCATTATCAGCATGTGACCTCTTCTTCACTGCCAACTGGCTGCTTAAGCAGTTAGGAAATCATAAATACTTTGTAGAAGTTTGCAGGAAATTGAAAAATTATATATACCTGTGTAATGCAAAGGACAGCAATACATCAACTGATAAAACTGAACAGCAGCAGGGAGTTATCAGTTACCATTTTAACCAACTGGCAGAATAATGCTGTTGATCTGTAAAGTGGGGTTCTCTGCCCCTCGTTGCTAACTTGGATAGCTCTTGCCTGTTGCCCTTGTCCCCGGTAGCACTGTTGTCCCTTAGGCTTTGAACCCCAACTACGAGGCTGTTCCTTGCTACGTCTCTTGCAGTGATGGGTTGCACAAAGGCTGTGCGGTAGAACAGGGACACCATTTATCACAGCACTCTCACTACTGTTCGTGACCACTCTGTGCCTCTGCTGGTTTGCTTCTGAGAGGCTGAACTCACAGTGCCGTTTCAGCAAACATGATAGATTGGCATTCAGAGTCTAAGTTTAGCCTTTAGCTCTGACCCAGATCACTTAAAGTATAAATGTATGCTCTGTCTGCATCTTTTTTTTCTGGGCAGCCGTTCACAACCCATTGAAATGGTACCCCTGCTACCCTCCCTACTGCTAAGGTCTTTAAATTCTCCTTGACTTGAGGAAGGAAGCTGAAAAAATAAAATTAGAGTTTTAATATTCCTCAAACACTATTTTCCCCCAGCACTTCCTTGAAAGAATATGCATTTTCTATCTTCTCTGTCATTTTTTAATTTGTGTTTTATCTTGTGCCTGTGGTTGCAACTGGCAGCCAAGAAATGTGTGTGTGTGTATATATATATTAAATATAGTTAAAATTCTATTCCCCACTCAAGCTCATCTTAAATATACCTTTATTTTAGAAAGATCTTGCTTTACAGGATGATGTAAAAATATTTTCATCTTTGGAATATTATTTGGGAATAATGAAAATGAGGTAAGGATTTATTTTGCCTGATTTTCAGTAGCTTTTAAGCTTATAATTGTTATACAAGCAAAATAAGGTATTAGCTTATATCATAATCATATGGAATGCTTTTACTTGTTTTAGAATAAATAACATTATTTCCTTACTTAAAAGTAGTTAATAAGACAAGGACTATATTAAAAGTCTCTAATAGTTATATTTCTTCAGACTGAATTTAGACTTGTATTTTTTGGGGGACAGGTGCAGTAGACTCAGGATCTTCTTCTTCCTCTTCGTCATCCAGCTTTGTGAATGGTGCTACCAGCAAAAATCTCCCAGCTGTCCAAACTGTTGCTCCAATGCCAGAGGATTCAGCTGAAAACATGAGGTACACAAGTTCTATCTTTTAAAATAATTATGATTTCTGCTCCTGTAACAACTTCATATGAAATAGTGTAAAAAGAAAAAGTGTATTCAAATATATTTTAGCTCATTTAATGTGCATTATTTTAGTTATTCATGAAACACAGTGCATATTTGTACAATTTTTTGGTACGAGGAATACATATACTAAAATAACATTCCACTGAAAAGTCTAACTTGTTCAAACTATGCCAGACAATAAAACATGATTACAAGTTGACTGGCTTTTTACACTGCTCAGTAATGATAGTAAGACCTAGAACTCAGGCACAACTTGGCAATAGAAAACTAGCAAGTGGAAAGAAGGACACAAACTCTTCTGAGCAAACAAAAGCCCTATTTAAACTGGAGAGGACGAAACCAGACGTATTCCTGTAGCAAATGAAATGGCACACCAGTTCTGAGTTGGTGTTGCAAGAGACACATGCCATGGGGATAGCTAATACCGCTCATACTGACTGGCAGCCAGGAAAATGCCTTCTGAAATTCCTATTAAATATCTTTGTATAATAGGTTATTATCTTGTAAAGGTTGTAAAGTTGTGCTGCAGCGTACTTCAAAGACAAACTTTTGACCTTTTCAAGGTGCACACTTCTCTGCTCTAAAAAACTGACACAGGGTATCAGGGAGTTGCCAAGTGTCCCTTAGTTGGCCATACACTTTGAGCTATGATTTTAAGAGGAATGGAGTGGATACAGCAACTGAGGTAGCTGTTCATGAGCTTACAAGCTCACAAACAAGAGAATTTAATTCCCTCGTGAACTAGAAAGGAAATAAACTTAAAATCATAGAATGGTTTGGTTTGGAAGGGATCTCAAAGATGATCAAGTTCCAACCCCCCTGCCATGGGCAGGGATACCTCCCACTAGACCAGGCTGCTCAAAGCCCCATCCAGCCTGGCCTTGGACACTTCCAGGGGTGGAGCATCCATAACTTCTCTGGGCAACCTGTTCCAATGCCTCACCAGCCTCACAGTAAAAAGTTTCTTCCTAGTATCTAGACTAAATCTCCCCTCTTTCAGTTTAAAACTGTTACCCCACGTTCTATCATTCCACTCCCTGATCCCTAAGAGTCCCTCCCCATCCCTTCCATAGGCCCCCTTTAGGTACTGGAAGGCTACAATAAGGACTCCCCTAAGCCTTCTCTGCTCCAGGCTGAGCAACCCCAGCTCTCTCAGCCTATTCTCATGGCATAGGTGCTTATACCTTCTGATCTTTGCGGCCCTAGGTAACCTGTGTTGGTGCTTCAGTGACTTAACACATGGTGAAAACAAAGCCTTTTTTTTTGCTGGTCTTATCAGAAGTGTCAGGTGAATGGTGCAGGTGGAAATCCCAACAATGGGTGAAGGCCCAGGCTGAAAGGGATGTTGGCCTTGCTCTAAAAAGGTGCAAATTACCAAGGGGAGAATGACCATTTGTATGGCATTATTTGTTGCTTGACAGTGTTACATGGCAAATGAATAAAATTGTGGCATAATTAAACCACTTCTTTTGTTTCTTGTCGTCTTCATATGTTAGGACAGTGCTTTGCTAAGTGTGAAATCTCTTAAAATTCAGGCACTGAGGTACTGTAAAATGAAACTGGATCACTTATCGGTGGTTTTCAGTTATTTTAACCAATCCAATGTTCTTGTTTTTTCACAAGCATTCAAATTTAGAATTTGAACTCAGAAGTAGTTGCACTCTGAGTAGTAACTGAAGTTATCAACTGAAAAAACTTACGTGGAACACAGTATCAGAAATGTAGATAACTTAAAATCTAATCAACCCGAGAAATGTCTTTTGGGCTTTTTTTCCTTTTTCTACCCTTCTCCCAAGAGAAAACTAAAACTTGATTTTGATAATCAGTAATTATTTGTTTTCTCACTTTCAATTCCCTGTGCTCCAGCTTTTATAAGGTTAATAATCAGAGCTGTTTGCGGGGTCAGAGAGCATGAAGTAAAAGCTAGCCTGTCTAAGCCTTCCCTTACAGCAGCTGCATAGGAGAAGAGCTGCTCACGGATGTAGACTGAGCAGAGGAAAGTGAGTTGGAGTATGATCTTGGGCTTGTAGACATTTAATGGTCTTCATCTGGAGGCAGAGGGTTTGCCTGGAATGAGGCTGGGAAGGCAGCTTACAGGATGTGCCCCTACTTCTCTGCACTTTTTTGTGACCAGTTCAAGCAATAGGTAGTAAAAACTGTCCATGGGACTATTTGGGGGTTTTGCTCACAGTTTTAGAAGTATTTATTTCAATCTGATGTTGCTACTGTGCTATTTCAATCTTTCCTGTTCCAGTTTATCACTTTTATAAATACAGAAACAGTATACAATTATATATAATTTCTTTTCTGACATGTATTGCCTTTACCATGTAAAATGTAAAGTCTTGAATTTTAAAGCTATCAGGAGTTTATTTGCCTTGAATGTCTATGAATTGAAAGGATAAAACACAGTATTAATTCTTTACCAAAGAAAAAAGAAAACACAAAAAAAACCAAACCAAACAAAAAAAAAAAAAAACCACAAACAAACAACAAAAAAACCAAACCCCACACAAACAAAAACCAGTTAGTTCAGTCTTGAAAACTGGTTACATTAATTCCCCCCACAGATTTCCCCAATGATTACAGGATGCATTATAATGTATAATAGATGTTAGAATCAGCTGTAGAAGAAAGGCAGCAGATGGACTACCTGCTTCCTGAAACACTTTTTGGGTGTCTCTATGTATGCTTTTTTTTTTTTTCTTAATTCTATTTATTCTTTCTGAAACTGAAGAACCAGAACTGCAGTCAATTTTCAACATATAAATGAACCAGGGATTTACATGAAGGAAAAAGGTTGTGGGTTTTTTTTGTTTTTGTTTTTTTTTTTTTTCTCTATTGAAATATTAGTTTCTGTCCTTTGTTGTACTTTTTTCAAACAGTGCTAAAATTTGATCTCACATTTTCACAGAATACTATTCCCAATCACCCATGAATAGAACTTTAACATACAAGATCCATCAGCTATCCATTTGATAACAAGTTGTTTATTAGTAGTTCATACAAGGTGTATATTAATGGCATATTCACACCTCCCTTATTACTTGATTCTTAAATAAAAATTGATCTTAATTAAAAAACTTTCGAACTTGAAATGTTTTCAATTGTATGTAAAGTTTTCAGAACTCTAAAATTAGGCCTTTTAAACCAATTAACAGTGAAAGCATATTTTAAAATGTGGTTTAGAGAAGTCTGCATTAATTAAGTAGGCTTTTTATCTCTAGCAGCAAATGCTTGGGGTAGATTTATGTTGGAAATTAAAAATACTGAGCTAGTCACATGCGTTTCAATTATAGTCAATAGAGGCTCTAGCATAGTGAAATTCCCTTCACTAATCATCTAAAACAAAAGTTGGTGATATGAATCCCTCCTTTAGAGTATTAGAAAATCGATAGCTGAATTTCAAATGGGAAAGTGACAAATTGAAAGAAAATAAGCTGCAGAAATTCAGTAAAATAATTTTAAGCTAACGAAGGAAAACTCCCAATTTGTTTAAAATATTTGCTTTCTTTTTAAATGTAGAGATCTCCATGTGATCTGAATTTAAAAGTCCACATTTATTTAGTGCTTATAGATGGTAGATACAGTATCAAATTTAAATGTCATTGTTCATTATTTTACATGCTATCAATAAATGTAACCTCTTCCTATAAATTGTGCTTTTAAATGCTGTAATTGAAGCACAAAGAAAACCCCTTCAGTCATTGGCAGTCTAAAAAAGAACAGCAGAAATTCTTGGTAGATCAGAATATCCATGTAATTTCATTTTTATTTTTAAATAATAATTCACTTCTTCGTGATAAAAAAGCAAATTTTTAATCTTAGCATAACAGTTTCAAAGGGCACAAGTGTTATACCCTATGAAGTTTTAAAAGTGAAGAAGGACTCATAAGGGGTACATACACCCCTTGTCTAGCACTGCAATGCCGGATGTTGTTATATGAGAGCTTGAACAAAAAAAGCAAGTTACTTGTGATTGCTTTGTGTGTGTGTTTTCAAGCTTTCAAATGTATATAAAATGATAAGATGTGTATAAGCTGAAATAGGTGAAAAAGACTTACACTTGAACATCTTACATTCTTCTTGTCCTGTTTGAAAATGAGAATAAGAATTTTACTTGTTTTAGAATATTCTGTAAATGCTGTAGAATTTATGGGACTTCTACACTGCTGACTGACATGACATTTGCGTTTACTTAAAGCATTTTAAACACTGTAAAGCTGATTCAAATTATGATCATCCTCTTTTCTAAAGAAGCTTACAGCAGCTGTTAAAAACAGGTATGATTTCACATTATTTAACTTCTGTTGTTTAAGTGTTCTTCCAAACATTGTCTCTGTTTTTCCACAGTATCACTGCAAAGCTTGAAAGAGCTTTAGAAAAGGTGGCCCCTCTCCTGCGAGAAATTTTTGTTGACTTTGCCCCTTTCCTATCCCGAACGTTGTTGGGCAGCCATGGACAAGAGCTGTTGATTGAAGGTACTGTTTTTGTTGTAAAATCACATTGTTTAGCTACTTGTCATTTGATATGAGCAATGTTTCATTTTCACAAAACTTTATATAACTGTTTTTGGTAAATAAACTAATCAGTTGTTAATGTGTTGTGATTTCACTTCCTTGCATTTAACTTAATTTAAAGTATTTAAATGAACCTCTTTGTTCCCCTAAGTGAGATGCTGTGTAAAGAGACATCTTGTCATCTTGGAACACAGAAACCTCTCTGTAATGTACTTTTTCCTCCTCAGAATAATTGTATTAGTATAAGTCTTTCAGCATGACTTTGAGAAACTAGTGAAAAATGTAATTAAACAGTGTAATCAATTCCCAGGGAAGAAAGTAAATTGAAGAGCGTGCTCCAACATTGCTGATAATGTGCATCTAGACTTGTTAGGGACACTGTTTGCTCAGGTGGGTCAGTTGCTTTCACAGAGGCAGATAAACGTTGTCCTTAGAGGGGAATGGAAAGCAATGATTTTTTTTCAATAAAAGTATCCTTGAACACCTTCAAGGATTTTTATGGGACTTTATGCGTAGTTTGAACTATTTCATAGTTACAAAATTTTGGTAGAATAATTAATCTGCCTAAATGAGGCAGTGAGTAATGCAAAAATTTTGCAGAAAGTGCAAATGCAACAAACTCATGCAGAAAGTAATGAATCGGTGCTAATGGAGTTAAAATAGTGAAGGGAGAATTTGCAGGAAAATGCACTGATCCCACATCATATATCCAGAGAACATATTCAGTCAAGTAAACTTTTTCTCTCCAGAATTGTTCTTACACACAATATTCCTGTTTAATGAGAGGTTTACAGTTGGACTTGATGATCTTAAAGGTCTTTTTCAACTGAAAGAATTCCGTGATTCTATGAAAAAAAGTCAAAGCATATAACGTGTGAAGGTCGACACAGAAAAAACACAGCTTTGTGTTCAAATTCTAAAACTCCTCCTGTTGTACATGTGTTTTATCTAAATATTAGTGTACAGTCTTGCTGTGCTCTCAGTTATTATTCCCCACAACATTGACCCTCTTTTATTAATGCTAGAAATACTTGGACCTTGTAATTGAGACCTTCTAAATAGCCTTTTCCTTTTTTTGTCTAATTATTGTTTAATAATATTATTGTTTAATAGTAACAAGGAATGGTATAATAGCTTAGTAATTTTCGGGGGGGGGGAGGGGGTTATACTGTTTATTTTATAGCTGTGAGTAATTTGCAGTTCTCACTTAATTACACCTGAAGTTAACGATCTGAGATGCTTATTGAGAACATTGAGATAGCTGTGAGATATTTGATAGATTCCATTCTTGAATCTTTTATTTCAGTGAAGTAGATTGCAAAACTTGTAGCAGTGTTATCCTTTTCTGTTTGACAATTGATTTATTCCACTATATTTTTTTTATACAATACACATAAAATTGTCTTGGGTTTTTTTTAAGCTCTTTTATAGCTTAAAAAATTTCTTCACTGATGCTGTTATGACTTCATCTTTTGGTCAAATTCATGGTGTGAACAAGTTCCCAGCATGTGAATAAGAGTGAAAAGCTAGAGGCCACAAGAACCTCATGACTCTATGGCAGCATGAGTTTGTCTCATTGCCTGTCCAGACAGAAACATGGTTTTGTTTGCTGTAGCATTCTTCTGATACCCATTTGGACTGCTATTCCAAATTTTGTCCCAGCTATGACTTAGCCATCCAATTCAGTGCCAGGAGTCAATGTTTATGAACCAAACATCAAGTTCTAAAACAAGTACTCTCATTTCCATCACCTTTCTTTAATGTTTTGTGTAACCTTCTCTTCACTTGCTGTCTTGTTTCTGATTTCTAAGAACTAGTCCTTTCTTCTCAAGATATTGAAATGACAATCTATAAAGAAAAAAATCCAAGCACATCTTAGGTTTTCACACTGCATGCCTCAGGACTTGAATTTCTGTTTATTCCCTCTAAAATAGATGGGCTTTTTTTCTTCTTAAGTGAGAACTCAGCTGCTTTTACAGTCTTTTGTACTTCTCATCTTTTCTTCATTGCCTGTATGAGACCTTGATTTCAACTAAACTGGATTCTTGCCTAGCTAAGTTTCCTTTAAATGGGAATGCTAAATTCTCTCCTAGTCCATTACCTGATTTATGTTGATAAATTTTCTGCAGCCACTGTTTACTGAAAGCCAGTGGTGGTCCATTAAGTGCTTGAAAGAGCTCTCCATGTAATGACTCTGCAAAAAAGAGGAGTTTAGTTGTGTGATTCAAGATGTGTGAGTACGTAGAATTCATGTGGGATTTTGATAATTTAAATTTAATTTTTACTGGCAAGTGGTAATTAGCTTGACAGTTTTATATGAAATAATTTAATTTGTTACTTTATGTGAAAAGGTGTTAGTAATAGCAATTGAAAAGGAGCAAATAAACTTTATTTAATCAAGTCTGAAGGTGCTGTCTGTTTTTCAAATTGATCACCACAAAAATATCTGTTGCTTTCTATAAAATGTGTCCTTTTCTTCTGATTATTCAAGCTTGAAACATAAAAATAGCTTCCCTCCTCTTGCTGTCTTTCAAAACCTCCATATGGTATGTAGCCTTTCCCCTATCAGATTTTGCTAGAATCTGAATGCCTTCAGGCATCTTTGATAGTTTGTGCTTTTTTCCTGAAGCTCGCTCTGGTGCTCTCGTGTGTGCATGTGTGTAAGAATTACTAAATCATTTCAGACTTGGCAAACATATCCACAGTTTTGTAGCTGAGGTTTTGCATAGTGAAGAGAGAGCACAAAGGAGAATGGAAAAGAAAAAAAATAATTTTAATAATTCTAAAAGGGGTTAATTATTCAGACTTTCTAGAACATCCGATGCTTTAAAATAGGTGTTGTTATATACCATTTGGAAATGTATATACAACTTTGTTATGATTTCACCATTTTGTAGTAGTTGAGCTATCTCAAAGTTTTGATGAAAACTCTTGCAGTCATATTGTGCCACCTTATTTACCTTTAGTTTGTATCATCGTTCTGCCTCATGGCAGACTGGCTGATTTGTTTTTTGAGGAAATTATGTAAAGTGGAGTTGGAATCAACTGGCTGCAATCATCTGGTCAGTACAGACCAAAATACGTGGACCACTCAAACTTGTTAATTTTTCATGTTTTTTCATGGAAGTTCCAAAATGTGACTGGTAGCAGAAGAATTATGTCAAGTATAAATCTGACATTATGGAATATATTTCCTGGTAAAAGTATTTGTCTGTTTACCTACTGAAATAGTACTCATTTTTGACCCTTTTTCTACAACCAGTTATTTCTTCAAGGTATCTTACTCTATTCCAAATATTTCAACTTCCCAGAATAAGTGTCCTCTATGAGAGGTTTAAAAGGACTGATTTGCAATCCAATGCAAATAATTTCAAGCAGAGTATACCAAAGCTGTCCCAACACTACTGTAGTTCATCAGCTGCGGTTCTTTCAATGCCTCAGAGAACAGAAGTTGCAAAGGTTAAAATTGTCCGTATAGTATCTAATTGGAAACAAACATGCAATATGTGTAGGTCACATATTTAAGCCTAGCAATGGTCTTTGTGGAGTTCCATTTAACACTTGCACAGATATGTTTTCACTAACTCTAGTTTCCATATGGTCTGCAAATTCCCTCCATGTAAAGTTCATTACAACATTCTAGCTTTTAGGTGAAAATGTTACAGGCAAGTGTAATCTGATCTGTATCCGAAAGAAAAGTTATATCCTCTTTTTGTGAAGCACAGATGGGTAAAAGTATTTTCACTACAGCTATTTTTGGAGTGTCCCAAACTGTTACAATAGTTCCAAGATCCATAGTCACATACAATGCTTTCATAGAATCATAGAATCACATTTCCCTTTTCTTTAGTGAGATACCAAGCAAATGTTACCAATGCTTATTAATTTTTTGTATCATTAGCTGGCTAGAAGCTCAGTCAGGTAGCCCTTCTCCAAAAGAGCTCTTACAAATTCTTTGGAATACATTTGAAAAGTTTCTGATACACAAACGTTTTTGTCCTGATAGCAGCAGAATCTGTTTCTCCTCGTTAACTCACCACATGGCCCTATGAAAATGTGTCAGTAGAAGTGGTGATGGACTAGCTTTGTATGGTATGTGAGAGGAGGCTTCTTGAAACAGTTGAAACATTGCCCAAAACATTCCTTTGGAAACCACAGATAGAACTTAGATGTTAAATGACACTACTTTAAAAGCTCCCAAAGACCACAAGTGTGGCATCACTGGGGCATCTACCAATACTGGCACAAGTAGTTCCTGATTTCCTTGAACAATACTGAGTTTTGTATTAGGAAAAACAGAACAACCATTTGCCTAAGATACTGTAGCAATCTGGAAATCCCTTATACTTTCTGGGGAAAAAAAGTACTACTTTGGTGCTTAACATGGCCCCGGCTTTCTCTTAGGAACTTCTCAGAACCATTGTATTATTGTGCCCAGGAGCACAGTTGCTATAAAGCAGAGAGATTGCATATTGTTGCAGAACTTTATTTTCCTGTTTGTATTGTTTTCTCATTCTTTTATCTCACTCTGTCGTGTTCAAAATCTTTTTATTTGTGTGTCCAGGCATGTTTTCTTTCAACTAATCAGACTTTTGGTAATTGCTTACCAGTTGTAGCACAGCATGTAGCAAACATTCTGAACAAAATAAATAAATTACTACATACTACCAAGTAAGAGAGAAAGGGGATATAAACCAAGTGTTATGATTTTTAAATCATCATTAACTGGAATTAAACCGCACATAAGTAAAAACTGAAGCTATTCATAGTGCTGAAATTTGTATGAGCCACTTTTGGATCCTACTTCAATATTTTTATTAACAGCCTTGAGCATGTTGTAGACTTATTCCTGGCAAAGTGAACTGCTTAGACAGAGGTATACAAAATGAGAAGCAAAGGCATTCCACTAGAGAGATATGTTGAATCCTTTTATGGAATAACCAAAGCTCAAGAAAAAGCCAAATTTCAACACAGCCAAATGCGAAGCCCAATCTCTAGGAACAGAGAATATAGACTATACCTAGAGTGTTGGAGATGATGTGTGAAGCCACGCGAAGAATGTAGGGATTGTTATAGCAATTAGCATACCTTGGGCTCTCTTAGTTCCATGCCAAGGCAACGGAGACTTGACCAATACTTGGATGCCTAGGCAGAATAGATGAGGAGGTGATTTAATTTCTGTGCACAACTTCAGTAAAAGTCCTACCATCTGCTACTGTGGTCAGCACTTCAGGAATGATATGCACACAATGAACAGGGAACAAAAGAGCAGGGCACAGAGCGATTGATGGATGGGAGATTAACTCCATGAAGTACAACGTAAGGAGCTTGATTTGTTCAAGGTACTAAAAGAAGAGATAAAAACAGTTAGATATTGCAGGGTATCTTAGCCTTTCTGCCAATGGAATGTCTAATGAGGGTAAATAACATTGGAATACTTTACTGGGGTATACTGCTAAGTATTGAGATCAATGTTACTTGTAGTCTTTATGACTGTCTTAAACATTCTTTCTAAATAATCTCCAGCTTCTCAGGAAGAAAAATGTAATTTATTTGCTGAATGGATTTGTGGATGGTTTCTTTGTGGCTTTGGAGCCTGTGAATCCCCATTTCCTCTGTGCCATACCCTGCAAAGAATGATAGTCTACGTTAACCTTAATTTTCTCTAACATTGCCATCGCTGCATTTTTTCCTGTAGTCATAGACAGATATATTTGAGTGTCAGCTAGATACCTGCAGGAATCAGTTTAAAAAGTGAGTTTTTTCTCATTCTGCAGTTGACTGCATCTCAACTGCAGATGCAGTCAGGAATATATCGTCTTCCCTTGAGGCGTCAAAGATGGTCAGTGTTCAAGTCACTCTATGAAATAAACCTTTCTTCTAGTTTTTTATGCGTGTTTATATATATATAAAACCTGGGTTTTATTTTTTATTTAAGAAGCTCTTTAATCATTACCTTGAAGCTCATTTTAGTATGAGACATTTTCTCCTTTCTCTGCATAACGAGGTTTGTCGATTAAGAAAAATCTTATATAAGGGTCATGCCAGCTATATTTTGGTCCCAAATTTCAGAGAGCCCTTGCAAATGTACAAATGTATAGACATACATATACTCTGATGTGATTTCTTCAAGGTATGAGATTTATGTGATGGCACTGGGTGAGGAGTTTCACCCTTTTACTCCCTTGATAACTTTTCAATATGTTGGCCAGTTTCAGATAGTTTTTTAGAGGCTGCTTAAAAGATGCTATTTTTTACCCAATATTCACAAATACAAGTATCTATTTAAAGAAAAGATGCCCTGTAATCTCTTGACTGAAGCAGCAGTTACACAAGTATTTCTTAATCAGCTTCAATATTTGATCTGCACTACCCTTTGGGCTAGGCCATCATTGTGTAGTGAATAAATGGAAAACTTAAAAGTAGCACCAAAAAATCTCATCTGGTTCATTTGTAGCTGTGTAATATACTGTGTTGGTACAATACTGTGGATATTGCAGCATAAGGAATGTGAAAGCAATTGATAAAGCAGGACTGAGAGAGAGAGAAAAGTAGGAACTCAATCCTATTAGACATCAGAGGATCCCTGTTGGAAATTGCGGTGAACAGTAAAAATGTTTCTATGGGAAGTAAGTTATGCAATGGCCAGAGCAATGTCATTTGCAGTGTGTGTCTCACTGGACATGATCACTCTGGTCAGTCAGACCCTGGGGCAAGGATCTTATGGACTGTTTGATTTGTACTGGGGCAGGAACTCTGAATTGGTGACCAAGGCTAAGGAGTTCATAACATATTTGTTCTCTGCCATACCACCTCACTCTCTTTTCTTTCCATGTGCCCTCAGCATACATTCTTCTATGTCTGGTATGAGGTGATGCTGCAGGCTTACCATGGTGCAGTAAAAGTTGGTGAATTGTCTGACCCAATGCTCTGGAAGACAGATTTCCTTAATTTGTGGTAGTAGGATTCCTGTTCATAGATTTCTTTTTATCTTTCACTGTAAACACTTGCAAGAACCCAGTGAAATTGTACTACTGTCCCAAAACAAGGTCTGTTTAGATAATTAGGTTGGAATGATAATGAGTTACAGACAATTCTTTTCTTCAGTAAGTTTGAAAAACATTCATCATCACTGACAATACATTGAATAACTTTTTATACTGTTACAGGCTTTGAGTGTTGATTTGCACTGGATATTTTTTATATATTTTTCTTTTTTACTTTATGAATTTCTGCAAATAATTTGCAAGATTTGGTTTTTACCATGAAGAAAACAATAGATAATATTGAAACAGGGCACAAAAACTCTTTAAATTCTCCAGTGGCTATAATTTTAAAAGCCACTGCTGATTGAAATCCTGCCTGCACATGTTTTAATCCCTTCATAAACAGGGGGGGCGAAAAATGCATTAATTTTGTACTGCTATTTATAGCCTTGTAAGAAATTTGTTGTAAGAAATTCTCTATCTATGATTAAGTCTTAGTGTTTTACTGAAAGATTCTATAGTATGCTCTTGTTTCTCCAGACACTTGGGGACTGAATGTTTATCTTACTGAAAAACATAGAATCATAGAATTACCTAGTTTGGAAGGGACCTTTCAGATCATCTAGTCCAACTACCAAATCAATACAACATCAGTGAGTCAGATACACATGGAGACAATAACGCCACCAGTTTTCCTGAGCTCTGGATGGTATGAACTAAAAAAAACAATGAAAGATTAAATGGATGCAAATCTGCCTATTTACTTACACGTACTACAGCAGAGTCAAGGTTCAAAGCTTTGCAACTTCCACACTTTTTCGGAATACACTTCTAGTGACTGTTCCTCCTAGACGAACTGAAGAGCAGGTGCCACAGCAGAAGTCTCTGTTATTTATCCACAGTGAAATCTTTAAAGAGTAACGACTCCAACACCAGTGACAGAACATTTTTCTTTCATGTAATGTTCCTTTATGATACCTTTAAAGGGTTATAATTTCAAACACCAGAAAGTGAAGAGGATACACATTCATTCAATTTTAAAGATTTAACTCTTGAATTACTTTAGCTTCTGTGGGCAGATGAATGTTCTGGACAGATGTTTAACATGGCAGGAAATATATAGATCAGAGATCCAGATAGCAACTAGGAAATGCATAGCATCTGGCACCTTTTTGAAAGTAAACCTGCCAATAATTAATTACACATATGAGACACTTTATCCCTGTCTAATGAATTGGACACTTACTAAGATGTATTAGACTATGTAACAGAGGTTAACTGCTCATGGCCTCTCCTTTGTCTTTGGCTTGTGTGGTCCCAGTGTAGCTTAAAGGTAGAAATTGTTGTTGGCACTCAGGTCATATGTCCTTGATTATGTTATCATTGTTACATTAATTAATAATCAAGACATCTATACAGTCCAAGATATGGACAGTATGGAGATCCCATTAGGCAGAAAGTGGGGTGGTTCTGTTACTTTGCCAGTGGAGAAAAAATGAATGAAAATGTAAGAATTGTAAAGTTCAGGATCAACTGCATGTATTAATCAGAAGTGGTCAAGAGATTGCAGCAGCTAAAAAGAATAAATACAAGTCCTCAGGAAAACAAAAGCTGGTAACAGTACAAAGCTGTTGGGTTTGCTGAAAAGGAGCTCTGAAAGTTATCCTTGAAAATGCAGGAGCCACTAGATCTTTGAAGTTAGAAAACTACTGTTGAAAATGCTACTATAAAAATTACATTATTGGAAACAAAACAATACCAATTGCTGTTATTTTAAAGCACGTAGAGAAATGCACAAACTATTGGAGTCTTTAAAGAGTGAGAAAAGAAGTTGCTTGTGGTACTTAAGTCTCACTTACCTTCAGCAGTGTTGGGCACTTTCTCAGAAGTTTCTTTTTCAAGATAATAGCCTGTATTCCAGTTGCAAGCCATAAGGCGTAGAAAGAACCGGTCTTTTGCCTTAGCTCTCTAAAAGAATTCTCTCCCTGTGGTGACTTCATACTCTTTCTTTGTCCTAATACTGTCTAGATCAGATGTCCCTCTGTCCTCCTTCTTGTTCTAAATCTCAGCTATCATAGAAAATAATTTTCTTTTTTGCCTTTTTTTTTTTTAAATAAGTTTGCCTCCTACTACAAAGAGATCTATTTAATGTTATTTCAAGGAAATAATTTTTGAAAGATTCTTGAGAAAGTTCTTAACACATACAGGCACTACTGTAACATAGCCTGTAGGTGGACTCATCATATCAGGTATACACCAGTGCTGCATGGTAACACTGGACTAAGTTGTACAATTTGGGTTTTTTTAGAACAGCCACCTTTTTCCCCCTTATTATTTTCTCCTCTACTGTCCAGGTCCAAAGAAAAACGAGGTGGTATGCCAAAAAGGTATTCAGTATCTACAGGATGTTCATGCTGTGACTGAAGCTCCCCACAGGCAGAGGTTCTCTGGTTCTTATTCCACTTAATTCATCATTCAGAACTCAGCAGGGGACCCTGCCTGATTTTGGACTTGAAACAGTTAGGCTGGTATTCACCCCACCCTTTGTCCTCTAAAGCCTTAAAAATGGAATCAATCTACTTTATTATCCCAGCAATATTTTCCAGAGAACTACCTAACTGATAAACTATAGGGTGCAAATAACATCTCTCTATCGGATTTTGCTCTGAAAGATGTATTTCTCATGAGGCGTGGTCTAATAATCCTTTTCCGTGTAGCCTGAGCTCTGTGTTCGGGTTCTTTACAAAACTGATCTCATTAGAGCTGGTCACAGTTTCTCGTTCTGTATTCCTTAACTCTGTGTCTACTTATCACCTGCTCTTATGACCTGGACTGAAACCTTTTAGTCAGTGACTAAGTTTAACAAAACAAGTTTACTTGTCCTGATGATCTAGAAGCACTTATACAGTTCATCCCATTGGATATAGATGTGTTTGTTTCTATGCCTTTGTGGCATAAATGAAGCATATTTGACAAAAACTCTTTAATTTAATTGAAACTTGAGAAACTGCTGCACTTGAATCTTAAAAATATTTATAGAGCCCTTTGGTTTTGAGAGAAAAAATTGTTAACGATAGTATAAACGTTGATGATCCATCAAGCTGATTTATCTAGATGTTTCTTAATAGACTCCTTACAGACCTGGGATTATTTACTCAAGGACTAAGAGAATATATCTTTACTGTATTCAGTCTAACTTTGTGTTATAATTTATCTCCTCACAAAACCCCAAACATGCTAAACATGTATTGTATTATATCATAAGAATCATAAGAATTCTTCTCTTTTGTTTCTTTTTATTTTATAATCCAGTCTTTTTTACTAATAGTGATGTTGTCTGTGGACATTTTCTTGCAATGGGAAACCCTCATGCTGAAAGAACTTGTCAGACAACAGAGACAGTTGTGATATGTCAAATTAAGATGGCAAAGTGATGTCAAAGCAGGTCTTGGGAGAGCCCATAACAATGTTACTGTCAAGTAAATAAAGAAAACTGAAACACAAGAAATACAAGTTATTTCAAGAGATCTATGACTGTGATATAGCTATGTGTTTTGAGAGACACTGTTCTAGAATGATTACCATTTGTCAGTAGGACTTCAGGATAGCAGTGAGATCTGATGGCTGCCAACTAAGGTCAGCAGAGTTTGGTGTGAAAATGGAGATTTATTTTTTTTCCTTGTTATTAAATTCTCAGAAAACATTTGGCATCTAAACAAAATATTAGCTCACCGACAGTTTGCTCAACTAGATAAAAAAATTAGCTCGTGTATTATGCTACTTAGGAGGTCACATCTAGTTAAAATGATGGTCCTCTTAGTCTTGCAAATTTAGAAAGCTGCGTGAGTTCTGTGAGGTTTTATTATACTTCCTATTTGTACCTGCAGTAGTTCATTCACTGATCTCTCAGTACTGCTTCAAGGTTGCCAAAGAGAAGAAATATAAGGAAGTAAGGAGGACCAGTAAAGAGTAAGTGGTTTTACTGCTGTGCAGCCTGTCCTTTTCTCTCTTTCCTTTTTTTGTCATTCACCATTCACACATTTATAGTTGTGTCATGCCATGATGATAATATTCCCCATAATAATAGAAAAGAATGTAACAAAAACGTATAAGGTAGGAGCAGAAAGAAGGAAACAAAAGGCATTTCCTATGTTTACAAGAAGAGGAGAGAAACAAAAAAGAAAAAATAAGGACAGAAAATAAGGCATCAAATTGGAATAAGTTGTAGACTAAAGCTAGGGAAAAGTTGATAAATTTCAAAAGAAAAATAAAACCTCATGCCTAAGGAAAAAATAACTTTGAGTAATGCATTTGAATTATATTCCTTGTTGCATTTTGCGGGGAAGCATGATATTTTAGAGACTGTAATTTGGGATCATACTTATGATCCATTTTGTCCAGGATGTAACTTTTGACAGATTTAGAATGAATTAGAACAGGTTCTTGAGATGAAGCAAAAGTATCGTAGGTGTAGTGAAGGTATAATCATTTGCTCGTGTTAGTGAGCAAAATCTGATTTCTGCCTGTAGTCTTCTTTGAAAATAATTCACTGTTGAGATAATCCTTGCAATGTGCATTTTCAATGACACTGATTTCAGTGGAGGTGAAGGACTGAGAAAAAAAAGAGAAAGGAATGCTAAGAGTTTTTTCATTTAAATAGCAAAATTGTGAGGGACCAGTAGAACATAAAATCTCAGGATAGTTGTTTTTTCCTGGATCTATTTGATATGTGGCAACTTCTTTGGCATTGGCTGTTTTCATTTAGTCATGTTCTGTACAATTTTAATCACAAAAATAGCAACTTGATCAGGAAAGGAATGGCATCTTGAGAGAATATCACATTACAAAACTTGAAAAATCTTTCAACTTTTCACATTTAAATTTAATTTTTAAATAGCTTTTTCTTTTTTTCTTTTTCTTTTTTTTTTTTTTTCTTACTTCATCCATTGAATTAAAGTATCTAAGGCAGAGCTATGGCAGGGAATTAACCACAACTTTGAGCCACTTATTTGAGTAATATCATAGTATAAATGGAAAAAACAGAAGACTTTCAAAATGATATTTTAATTTTCACAGTAGACTGTTGGGTATTTGTGAAAAAATTTGAATTATTTTCATTTACATTTTTTCTGGATAAATAAGAGGTTTGGATTTTCTAGAACCTCTGACTAAGTATAGTTTGTTTCATAGTTCTTCCAGGTTTCACCATAATAAAAAGTTTGTAAATTGCTCAAGTCTACATGAAACTGAAATAGACTTCAACAGAAAAGTAATAGTTCGATTGCTTTGAAATAGAGTATTGACAATAGGAAATTGTCAATAGACATTTTCAAGATTAGAGGTGTTTTAATTTGATCAGTTGCAGTGCAGTGTGATCCCTGGTTTGGTTGTTTTGGTCCATTGTCTAGAAGGCGACTTTAAAAGAGAAGGAAACACATTTCATTTCCAGATAAAATCCTAGTAGATAATAAGTACCATAGCGTTCCAAATATCTGATTCACTTAAACTTAACAGAGAATTGTTTTCTTATAATTAATATTTGGTTTGTATTCTCATATGAAAAAATTGTGTGTTATTAATGCTAATTAGAAAATTTTCTTAGTTGGTATATGATAGATTGATACAATTTTTATATATGTCCTGGAATAGCAATTAAATAAGCATATTAGTTCACTACGTGACAACAGGTGTTTGAAGAGAGATCCATCCAAAGAGATATTGCTTTAAGAAAAGGACAGAGAAACACAAATGCATATATTGAGTAAATACCAATGGTCTGTTGGCCAAGAAAAACTCTATCACAGTCACTGGATCAGTTTGGAAATTTTTCAGTGAGATTTCTAAACTGAACAGTGGTAGCGGATTTTCTTTTAAAGATTAAGTGATATCCTTCTCTGATGAGTAAGTTGTGCATCCCATTAATGCTACTGGAAAATTGACAAAAAATCCACGCATTGGTATAAGACTAGACTCTTCAGAGTAATAGTGGCACCAGCATGAGTTTTGTCAATATCATTAGACCACATAGATTCACAGTACAAAAGTCTGTAATTTCAAAAAGCAAATCATGTATACGTTGTAATAAATCCCCTCTCTGTGGGTAGTCTCTCAAGGGTTTTTGCCATTCTGTGATTCCATCTGGATATTTTATAGTCCTCATTTAGATTCCTTTTTAGTAACTGCAATGGTGAGGAAGTATGGGTTTTCTTATTTTAATCAAGTATTTCAAGATACCATTACATAGCATTCTTATTCTTTTAAATATTATTCTAGTATTAAGATCTGTTTTGTTTTACAAATTTGACTCAAAGGGAAAAAACGTTTGAGTGGGGTTGGAATATATTAAAATTATTTTTTACGTTGACCTATCGGTGTTCATTTGAGGTGTTTACCTTAAGATATGAGTTCTAAAGATTTCTGTTAATATTTTAAAGGAATCTCATTTGATAACCTGAATGATACCTTTCCCTAGATTTTCACGTACTAGATGTAAAGAATGTTACATGTGCAGTGTCTTTGACCATAATAAAAGATCTTACAAGAAGTATAACTCTCATTATCAACTGTAAAAGCACAGAATGAAATTCACATTCATTGTGTTTTTCTCTGTCACTCTCTCGCTCTGTAAAGATCTATCCATACAAAGGATCATCAGGATTTTCCCTAGAATTGGTAGTAGTGTTGTCTTCTGCCAGTCAAGGCTGCTGAAAGGAATTGTTAAATCCATAACCTTGACTTTGTTATTTTAGTGAGTATACATTCTTTGAAATAGTAATTCCTTTCATCAGTAGAAGTGGAGTTGTAATTATTTTGCAACATGGCTGTGATTTCCATCTGCAGACTTTCTGTGATTCTTGAATATGTGCCAGCCTTTGCTTTTCATAAATTAAGACCATTAGTGTAATTTAAATGTCTACAAAATATGTGACATATGTATGGTTCTAAGACCAATTTTGAGTGTAATCTTGCAAAACATTACATTCTGTTTAATACACATCTTGATTATTTTTTTCCTAATAATTGCTTTGCTTGGAAAAAGAACATCTGTCTTTTCAGTTATTAGTTTTATATACTTAGTATTTACTTTCAAATTTTTCACATATTTTTAATTTTCCCTCCATACTGTCTCTTTTCAGTTCTGTAGTGAACTCACCAGCATTAAAATCATCAATTCGAATCTAAGTTTCTCTGAATGACAGTATACGGCAGAGAGGGAATAATGTAGATTTAAATTACCCAAGTAATTTTATTAATGGTCAAGAAAAAAATCCTAAGTTTACTTATTTGATTCTAAATTGGATTTAGCATAAAAAGTTTCAAGAAAATGTATGCCAGAAGAAAGACATTTTACAAATCCAAAGAAACTTGAAGGGAAACTTGCATTTCCAGCCAATAGATCCCCATCACTTTTTTCCTAATACAATAAGAGCCAAAACGTGCTTTAGTTTCTGCCACTAGCATGAACTGTCCTTGAAAATTTGTTGTGCCATTCCTAAAAATGTTGAGCAGTGTATGAGGGAATGGTCTATCGAAAACGGAGACACAATATATGGGTGGTAGTTACTGATGGAAAACTCCTACTCTGCCTCTTGGCACAGAAGTCAATGAGGGTTATGGGAAGAGATACCACAGCATGAGTTACCAGTAGTTATAGGGAACAATTTGAAACAATACAGTTTTGTTCAAAATTAAAGCACATGGGAAAGTACATCAGTAGGAAATCAAAAATAGCTGACCCTAAAAAAAATACAAATTAAAAAGGAGAATTCTAGTATTTTTTCTGATTTTTTTTCTATCTAGTATTAGGTACTTATGCTCGTTTCTAAGTACATTTTATGCACTTTTCTTATGTTAATAAAATAAGGCAATAGTATGTCTTTTGTCATAAGTGTTTCTTTTCTCTATGAAGCTTCTGTAGTTTTGATGACATCTGGTACTACAGGAATAATAAAGGCCAAGTTTTCTCTGAACTAGACTAAATGGATTAAACTTCTTCAAGCTTTTTATTTAGACACACCTGAGACTTTCTGATAAGTAAAAACTATCATTGAGTGAAAGATGTCTTCAGGCTCTAAAGTATACTTAATTGCATCCTTTTTTCTAAGTTCAACATAGGATATAAAAACATTTAACTTTTGTTTTTGCTAATGTTACAATTGATTCCAGCTCCAATAAGGGTTTAAGTTGACACAAAGTAAAATCACTGAAAGAAAATGCAGGCAAACCTTGATAAAGACCAGATGAAATTGTGGTGGTATTCAGTTAGGCTCATACACACATTGTATTAATAATAATAAAAAGAAGTTCAAAACCGTGATCTTATTTCATAAGGATTTTTTTTTAAATTGATTTTATCAGCCTACATTAGATTTCTTCAAAATAGATATTCACACTGACTAGTTCAGCATGGTGACTTCGAGGTTTTGAACTCATGACTTCATTAATGCCACAGGCATGACTAAAATAGTATAGTTGAAATTAATCTTTTTTTAGACATTAATGTCATAGTGAAAAGAAATAATTAGCATATCTTTGGGCCAACAGAAGAACATTGAAGAAGAAGTCAAGTAAGCCAGAGCATTTCAAGATAATTGCCAGGCATACATCATTTATTCCAGATTAGCTAAGGTCACGCACTTGATGCTCCCAGTTTTTACATCCTTATATGTGGTCATTGTTGCCATCAAATTGCTGAATTTTGATGGCTATATTTAATGGACTGAGAATAGACCATGAAGACAAGTACTAAGAACAGCAAATATAAAAAGCACATACTCCATTCAGTTAAACAATGACCTTTTTAACCTTGCTGTATGCAGGAAATATCCACTTGTATTTTAGTAATTGCATTAGCTTTCTTAATGGCATTTGATACAGATGGTATAGGAAGAACTTATCTGCAGCTGAAGAATGCAGGCAACAGTTTTAGTTTGAATTGCAAATACTTTTTTTCTTATTGGCATTAAGTGGGGGAAAGAGAACTGAAAAATAATTTAATGAGAGAAGACATTTTTCAAGGCTTATAATTTTTGTTTCTCATTACGTTAACACTAATAAAATTTTGCATTCTAAAATCTCTGTGAAATACTGTAAAATTATAAAGAGGAAGAATAAATGAAGTTGTTGGTGCATTTGGGGTTTAGGAAATTGATCTTCATTCTGGTTGATACTACAAATTATATTTTGCATTTTGTTAAGATTCCTCAGCCAGTTAGTGCCTTTTCTTCTGTCTGTAAAACGGGAGCAGAACATTGTCTTCCTTTTTTTTTTTTTTCCCCCCCCTGGTCTGTTAGAATGTATATTGTCTGCTGAAGCAAATTATTTTAGTGTCTGTACCAAGCCAAAAGCAGTGAGGCAATTCACATAAACTCAACTTCCTAGAACAGCGGATCACGCAAGTTTAAAACACGAAAGATTATTAAAATGATCTTTTTTTTCTTGTCTGTGTATGATCAAGTTCAGCAGGACAAGGATGATGATTCTTCCTTAACTTCTCCTTTTGATTATGTGGGAGATTGCATTGTGACAGTTTTTCCTGTAAGGCAGAAAGGGATCTGTCCTCCACTAGGTCTGATCTGTTTTTATCATTCTCTACTATTGACTCCACAACAGCTCTGACAGTAAACCTCTGAAGATTAATTATGTTTCATGTAACAGGAAAAAAATCTGTATTTCTTTCAAATCCTTTCCTGCTTAATCAGGAATAAACAAAAATGGGAAGAAGCACCAGGGACACAAAAACAGAGCCCTTGGCAGCTAGGAAGGAGGAAATTGAGCAAATAATGGAGGGCACACACTTTCCCTCATATGATTTGAGTGGAAGGAGTCCCTGAAGTGGGCTGATAAGCAACAAACTTATAATGTGAAATGGTGGCCCTGATATAAATGTTTCATGTTTCTGTATTCTGCTTTACTTCAAAGAATGTATGGTATGAATACTTAAAGGTGACTAGAAAATATTTCTGTTTCTGTTTCCTTCTTCCTACCCATCAAAATGCAGAGGTTTGCCCATTTTCTGTTATGGCTGCTCTTGGTTTTCCTTGTTTATAACAAGTGCTTCATACTTAATTTCTGACTGAGCTCTCTGCAAAGAGTATTCCTTACATCCATCTTTGACACCATGACCTTCTTTTATGAGGCTTTCCTATCTCCCTCTGTATTTTCATATGTGAAAAGTGCTACAGTCTCTAAGATAGTTATTTGTTTCTTTTTGTCATGAAAACCAGTCTCCTAGAATGTCAAGTTTTGAATACTGCTGGGTATGAGAGGTGTTAATGGCTATTATCAGTGGTTGTTTCATCAGCACCCAATTACAGAGCTGGTTACAGCTAATGGGTGTGCTCATGTGCTAACTAGATGTCAGTGCTGCATCCTCCTCTTTCTTAATTTCAACAAAATTTGATTTTCCTTTCTGATGCTAGATTGGTACATCCAAGCTGGCAGTTGATTAGATGTGATACACAAGAAGTTATCAAGTAATGTCTGTAAAAATAGAAAAAAGACATCGGGTTTTGATCATGCGATCCTCTTAGTCAAACCATTGAATCATCAGGCTTTTGAGGATTATAGTGTATGAAAATTCTTATTATTTTAAACAGAAATTTTTTCACTAAGATAAATATCACTTCCTTCAAACAAGGAGTCCTGTTTTGTTGTATATACAGCATTTGTGTCATTAAGACTTACCATTATTATTTGGATTATAATTGTGAGTATCTATCCTAGCCTTGTGCGGTTTTAGGCATGGTTTCTTTCATCCATGCTCCAAACTTGCTTTCATATCCTTTGAAGCTCCACCAACTACCTCTGAAAGTTAAAAACTTCTAATTTAATGAATTGAGCCAATAAATATTTGTTCTCTCTTTGAAGTTTATATTTTTGCATTTAATTTTCTGTTGTTTTTGTAAACCTGGTGAAGATACAAAGAAATTATTGCTTAAACATGTATGCATAAATATTTGTTATATAATTTAATTGGTTTATTTTTTCATAACTGTATATGATGAAGACATTTGTTCCTTTGATGTAAAATCAGGAGGTAAAGACATACAAATCTAGAAGATCTTAGCACGGGAATGTTTCTAAGAGCATTATTTTGATTCAGTCATGTTCTAATACACCTGAGGTCTGATTTTGAAAGAAGTGAGCATTTGACAGTAAAGATGTTTTGTTTAGTTTTACAGACTATGAAGTGGATTCATAATAAATCAGAGAACATTCTATGATTTTTTTAAAAATAAAAATAAAAAGACATGTCTGTGCTACCTGCAGTGGCTTAACTGTAGAGTTCAGTCTTGTGTTTGCATTTTCTTTGTCAGCTTTCAAACAGTGGAGGTAGCCTGCAGGTGCTAAGTATCCCATTAATCTTTCTGATCCTCTAGTACTTGAGCATGAGAATAGCTGATCAATTACAGCAGTTGTCTCCCTAAATGAGCTTTGCACATCTGCCTCTTATTTCATTAGTTAACTGTCTGCCCATATATCTGATAGAATGGAATCCTAGTGGCTTCTTACAGCTTGTTCTGTGTTACTGTACAATAAGGCTGCGGTTGTTAGCAAAATGGGCACAAAAGGGTATTTATCCACTACTCGCAATAAATATACGTGCTATTGTGTAGGAGTGCTATTGTCTCTAATCGCTGTTTGTAGAAACCTACTTAAAGCACATCGGTTTCCTTTTCGGCTTCCTGTTTAGTCCTTCGTTGTAAGCTTTATATTTATGTATTTCTTGTTTTTATGAAACAACCAAAGTGTTTCTGTGCCCTAAACCAACATGTTAGTGTGTGGCCTATATGATTTTAGATAATAGAAGCTACTATATACAGTTTACAGTAGAAGTGTAATATCCTCCTTGTCTCTTTGCAGTGCATCTTTTAAATACCTAGATATGATACCCTTCTCTCAGAAAGTAAATTTGCATTTCCAAAGAAGTATTTACAATAGTGATACCATTATCAGGGATTATAAAACAATGAGTAACAATTACACTACATAATTCAAGTTTGTTTTCCAGAAACATGAAGTACCAGTTACAGGTTATCATTTTGATAGAAGTAAAATTTCATATGAATGCCTCTTTGATTAATATTCAAGCTTTCAGTTACAGGAATATCAATTACCAGATGAAAATTAAAATAATTTCTAAGCAGAGGCCTCTACCTGTTAATATCTAATCAAGTGCTTCTTAAGAATTTACATGATTTAGTTTTCAAAGATTGTTTCTTGTCTTTATTATATATTAAATTGCTTTGGAATATTTATTTATTTATTTAAATGGTGAACTTTGCTAAATGCCAAAAAGACATAATTAAAAAACATTCTGTCCTGAACCTAGTATAGATTATTCCAGGTGATGCTTTGATGCTTTCTGAACTCTTGAATATGTTTGAATCTGAAATTCTCAGATAACTGTGCTTGAAACTTGTTTCCTTAAACCTGAGTCATAAAAATATGCAGCACAGATATTTTATGGAATTTCTGAGACCATGGAGCTGTAATAAGTAAATATCACCAATCTTTATAATTCACTTTTGACCATTTATTGCAGGTCTGGTTTGTATGAAGTCGAGTACTTCAGTGGTTGAACTTGTTATGCTGCTTTGTTCACAGGTAAGACATTCTCTGGTTTTAATTGTATTAGTTTCTTTGCATAGTGCTGGTGCTGGATTACTGCCAGCTTAAGAATCGTATTTTGCTCTTTGTTTCATTCTTCCATTACAGTGTAAGAAAATACAGATTCAACTTTTCTAGTAGCGTATACATTGCTGATATTTTTTTATACATTCCATAGTGTTGCTATATTTACTGGGCTTACATTTGTTTTGAAAAGGGTGTGGATATATATTATGCACTTTTTATGTGCATGAACTCTTTCAAGCCAGTTCTAATTTGGAATAAATAGGATACTGGTTTTATAATTCTATGTTAAAATCTATATCTGTATTATTAATTGTTTAAAGCCTTACTTTGTGGTGACTTTATTACTTTTGGTGTACATGACGTAACTTATTGCATATTTTATATAGCTATCAGTATATAAAAGACAGGGGAACATGGTTTAGGTAGTCGTCAGGAACTGGTAGAAGCAGATCATTGCTGTGAAAAATGCTGTGCTTTTTTTTTTTTTTTGCATAGCAGCAATGGATTTCTAAGAAATCTGAATCAATTAACATTTGTAATTGCTTTAACAAGTAAAATATTCAAAACTAAAATAATTCCTCATAATGTTTGGATGGTTTACATGTCAATTTTAATATTTTTTTTTCAGAAGTGTTATTGGCTAAATTTATATATCTAGCCTTTTACTTTGAACTGCCTGTTACAAGTTACCAACAAACATTTAAAAATTTTGCTTGTTTTGTAACTTCTAAGAAAATATAATGGCCTGACAGATCCAAATAACTTCACAAGTTTTTACACTTCTCTAAAAGATTTATTAACAGCATTTCATTTACCAAATTCCCCCCAGATTTATAATACCAGTTAAACTCAAACCAGGTTAATATATAAAATTCCTGGGTTAACTTGGTGTATTATTACTAAGGAAAATTACTCATTTGTAGTTTTACTTGAATATTCACTGCTACACATTGAGAATATGCACAAAAAAATGTACTGAAAATAAATGTGTTTCTAGGAGTAATTGCAATGAAAATCTACTTTTGATGAATCTATCTGAAAATAATTAACATTTACAACTGGTTTTGGGGGAGGGGATTCCAACTTACCTGCTTTTTGCCAGTCCATAGGTTGCGTTTCTTCAAGCTTGGGTCATAAGGAAATCATTAAATCTTGTTTTCCCTTTTTTTCCCCCTCTTCCTTTATGGTTTTCTTTCTCCCCTCTTTTAGCAAGGGTGAATATTAGTTAGGGAAAAGTAAAACAAAAATACATCCCTGGCAGGAATCCTCAGTGGGGTTTGAACTTCAAACCTTCTCCAGCAGGGCACTTGAAAAATTTGTTGCCTAATGGTGAAGTCCTTGGTTCCAAGAAAATTCCAAAAGATCCATTAAGGCTTTTGAGCCCTATGTTCATGTCATATAACCTTTTTCTTTTTACTGTTTTTTAGGTTTTTGATTTTTTTATTTTCTTTTTAGCAGCTTTTGAAACCTTTTCTTGAGGGAAGGAGTAACTTACAGTCCTTTCTTCTCAAGCCTTTGGTTTTACTGCAGTTCTCAGGAATAAAGTGGAATGTAGCATTAGGGTCTAGTGTCTTTGATGGCCTCATCATCTAATCATAGGTTTAACATTACTCATTTGCTGGCTCCAGGAATTCCTGCCATTAAGGGCCCTAGAGATGAAACTTTGCCTCAAATATTGATTGAAAGGAAGAGAGAGAAATTTAAGCTCTTTCTGCAATGCTTTTTCTCTAGACATCCCAGTAAAGCTAAGTAACAAATGCAGCTAAATCAATTTGTTATTTTTATGACTCCTATACCTGTTTTCTGTTATTTCAAAGTATTTGACTATTTTAAAAATATGCTTTATTTTATACCAGAAATAATGTGAAAAACCTAATCATTTTCAAATTTTGAACATTTATTAATTTTCCTCAATGTTTGCTTGTGAGAGCTATTTTCTGCGTACCCAATTACTTGGAGAAATTGCAAGCTTTTCATTTTTATACCCCATATGATACTTCAAGGTTGTTTCCTTACCTTCTAAATAAAGAAAATATTGTCCTCTGATGTCCATTTATTATTAAGTACTTCAGAAGCTAATGCTGTAATGTTTTTCAGTGATATTAAATGTTTCCCCAGGAATTGGTCAATAGGGGGCTCTAGTGGTGCAAATTGCATTTTACTCTCCCCGCCTTCCTAACTCCAAAAGTATGGCTTCTGTAAATTGCTTCTGCACAAAATGTTGTATTTAATCCTGTAGGTGTACTAAACAGTCCGGTCCATAGTTCTACACATCTGCATGGAAAAAAACAGTTAATTGTTTCTATTTATATTTTAAAATCCTTTGTTGAAAGAAAACATGAGACAAATGCTGTAAAAACACTTACGGCTAGAGGAAGAGAATGGCAGATGAAGGAATACAGTAATCCATTAGCTATAGCGAATAGAACTAAAATAAACTAGCAGTTTAGGAGGTATTGTCCACAGCAAATGAGACTATCTCATCTCCAAAAAAAACCCAGATAGTGCTACCTGAGCTTTTTCATATGATAAATTGAATAATGTGCACTGGAAGGACTGTATAAAGTTCTGCGGTTTTTAATAATCCTAATGTAACTAGGGCATTTCTTCCGAACACGGGTAAATCCTTCATATTCAAATTGAATGACGTTTTACAGATTATGTGGGGAAGTTTGAAATGTGTCACTCAAAAGATAGATGACGATATTAAAAGCCTTTGAAAAGTACAATTTTGTTTGTACAGAACAGAGTAACTTTAGACATCGAAAAGGAAAGGGAAATGCAAAGTTTGTTTTCATTTCATTTGCTACAGCAAATTAGATGCTTTTATGCTCTTTATGTTGGAAATTCCATGTTAACGACTACAGATTAGCAAGGATGTCAGAGCTTTTTTTCTTATCTGAGCTCCTGAATAAAATCAACATTGCCAGCGGCTCACGTCCAAGGTATGGTCTAAATTTACATGAAATATCACATTACAAATGTCTGAAGGTACATGTCATGGATAATTCAGTTCATATGGGCAGCCTTTTAGACTCTGAGGGATATGCAATCAAGCCTTTCCCCCAAAGGAATTTGGAGTTTCTGTGAAAAATACATATTTTAAATGAACTCCTGTAGGGATAGTGCATCATTTGTGGACTTGAGGAAGAACAAAAAGTTCTACTCCTTGTATTTTCAGAATCTTTCTTGTACTGTAACCTGCTTCACTGCACCCATTTCTTTTTTTTCTAGTATTACCTACTTCACAAGATTAAAATTTAAGTTAATTTGTTGGCTTTATTTTCTTAATTTCTTATATAACCAAAAGCATGTATCAAAGGACTTGAAATATGTTTTTTTCTAGATAATTGATAATAAACATATAATGATTTTCACTTTTCAGAAAATAGGCATTTTTACTTGGATTCTAGTCTGTTTTAACATAAAATGGATGAAGATGCGTTGTGTTTGACAAGATCTGTACTTGATTAGCTGGTCTTTGTTCCCTTAGCCTAGTTGAGCATGTCACGGCTGTGTTGCTGTGAGTGGCAGATCTCTCCAAAAAAACATACAATTTTTTAAAAAAATAGATTAATTTTTTTCAGTGTAGTTCCTTCTTACATCAGATTTAGATTTCATTTACTTTCAATTACTTTTTTTCTTATTCTTTCTTCTTTTTTTTTCCCCTAGCCAAAACACTACAATATTTTCTAATTACTTCCAGATCTTTTGCAAGTTTTTCTCTTTGGGGATACAGCTTCTGCAGAAACTGTTATCCCAAAGGAGTTTTATCTCACATCAGTTTTATGTATCTTATCTATTAACAGGAGAAATTTATTTACTTAAACAGAAAATAGGGTTTCAGCATTTAAGACATCCTGATACTTAACCTGTTTAAAAATATAACTATTATAAAAAATGCTATGTCATTTGTGATTGTAGAATACGTGTAGTATATCTGACAAATTTCAGGGATTTGTAGTTTTCAATACATCATTCTTTTTATTTCTTCTCCCCTATGTTTGAAGTTTGATCAAGATTGCAATTCAGGACCCTCCAAAGGAAATGTCAAAACTAGAATGAAAATAATCTGCTTCTGAATCACTATGTTGAGGAAAAAGATTTCTTTTAAATGCTGTCCCTTATAAATAGGTTTTTATTAGAAAAACTCTACGAGACGTAAGGAAAAGGATATGCATAACCAATAAATGCTTCACTTAAAACTAACAATTAAAACCTGTTAGAAGATTCTCAAATGAATGATAACACATGGTCCCTCTTTTAATTAACCTGTAAGTAGGATTCTGTAAATTGTTTACTTTTATTAAAAATTATAGAACCTTGAATAAAGCAAACTGTACCAAGAGTGTATCCATAACTTGACAAACTCTGATATGTAATTAATGGGTAAACTGAATTTAAGCTAAGCTTTTCAAAGGTTGGTTGACAAGTTGAGCCTCATAAATGAGTTGTGTCTGTCTTCATCTTCTTATCTATTAACCTGGAAACTTAGAAGCTGCTTGGGCTGAATCCAGTCTGTCTCTCCATAACACAGGCAGCCATTGAGTATATACTAAATCAAAAAAAGATCCATGAAGGATCCGCTCCCATTCAGTACAGTCTATGAATCACTTTCCAGTAGTTTGACACATGTAAAACAGTAGGTTTATGCTACTATATGTACTATAGCTATCAAAACTATAAAGTAACAAAATAGAGCAGAAGGTGGGAGAGGGGAGGCGAATGAGTGCATTGCCTCTTGTCCCATGTGGCAAGAAAAGATCTTTAACAATGACGAGAAATGAATCCCACTCCAAGGAGAGGCAGAAAAACAAACCAACCAACCGACCTACTTCCCCTAAAAAGGTGTGCCTTACCAGTGCAAATTTGAAGAAAATTCTCACTGAGTAAATTTGGCAATAGGTTTAGTTCTGAGAATTTAGGAAGACCTGTCAACCAGGCACTGGAGAATTTTCAGTATGCGCTAGCACATCTAAATGTGCATTCTGCCTCGAAGTACAGGATAGCTCTTGGGCTTCAGAAGCTGGTGGCTGCTCAACACAGAAACCAAGCAGAAAAAGAAATCCTTTTCTGGTCCTTACAGATGACCAGAAGCCCTGAAATGTGGGATTAATGTAATAGAAACATAATCCACACTTCTTGATGCTAAACCTACACTATTTAAGGCTTTTAAGAAAAGTTCAAGTAGGAATTCTCCAGCTCTGCTGTACAGTGCCTTCTCATCAAGTACCATCCTCACAGGTATCTTACCAGGCTCCCTCTTAAGACAGTTAGCTATATTTTTCTGTACTATACTGTTTGTGTGTCCATTTTACATTTTAATGTTATTCTTAGAAACCTTTTGATTTTTGTTATAGATTTATTTGTAATAATTTTGTATGTATCTACTCCTGTTGCCACTATTAGATTCAAATGTAATTAAACTTATTGGTCATTATTTATTCCTTCTAAAGGTATTCTTTCTCATACTCCTTAATTTTTACCTGATAAGTGATATCTCTTTCAAAGTAACTGTGATAGTAGCACACTAACAGAAGTGTTTGTTTTTTGCCTTTTTGGCAACAACTGCAGTAGGAAAGCTGAAGAGAAGTGACATAATGACTTTTCTTAATGCTAAAGAACAATGACCCTGTGACCTAATCAGCTTGGGCAATTAAATCTGATATAACTTTGGTGGTAAAATTAGAGGTTGGTTATGCAAATCCCTGTGGAGGCATAATTTTTCAATCTCTCTTTCTCCTAACTGTGAAAAAAAGTTGTATAATTTACCTTTGGCCACATTTTTCCATTTGTCCTGTTGGGTTATCCACTGTCTCTGTGTTTCTACCAGTGTGACTAGAAGACAGCGCTGCATATTATATCACTGCGAAAATCTGAATTAACATTAGGTGTACAAGGGGAGGAAACATAGAAACACACATGCAAACATAGAGAAACTCATTGTTTCAATAATCCACATATTTTGCAAACGGTTACTTAATGAATCTTTGGATTTGCTACTTGGTTTCTGTCCTGCGGTTTCTTCTGTGCTATGTATGAAAATGTAAGTCTTGTAGCTCCAAATTGACGATTTGTAACTTCACTTTTTATCACAGATTCAAATTTAAGTTCAATAAATAAAGTCTTTGTAGCTGAAGCAAGTACTTTCTGTAATATTGTCATCCTATTTGGACTGTATAAAGGTCCAGCAAGAGAGAAAAAACATTTCTACCATGTCTTTATCTATTATCAAATATGACTTAAACATGTACTTCTATTCGGATGTTGATTCGGGACTCTTCACAGTCCAGAACATAGCCTATGCATTAGCAGGTTTTTATTGGTAATTTCCAAAACCAGAAATTAACTCCAGTACAAGCTACAGGGGAAGTAGAAAACTTCTTCCTTCACATCTTTTTTGCTCTAGAAATCAAGTGAAGGGGCGTGGGCAATGTTTTCTGTGTTTTGATTTCTCCTATCTCTTCCCCCCTCCCACTCCTCCGTCAGTGTTTCTCAGTGGCTTTATAGAATTCTGAAAGTTTCCCAGAAGATGATAATTTTGCATCATTTGGTATTTTTATGCTAAAGAGGTGTCAGAGAATTGTCTTGCATTAATTCCTTGTCTGTGTGCAGAATGTCCTCCAACCTTATCTCAGTCTTCAACTCTTGGCTGTCTGCTTCTGATAATCTAACTTTCAAATAGAAACCATCAGTGTATTCTTTCCCACTTGTTGGGCAATTTTATTTTCTTGATTATTCTGTGAGACAGCCTCCCAGATCCTCGTACACTCCGAAAACTACTTCTGTGTCTTGCTTTTAGTAATAAGCTGAATCTTTTCTTCAATATCTTTCTTATACCAGAGTCACCATGGGTCTTCTGGTCCTTTCTCTTGCCTGTCCTTGTCAGGGTATTTTTGTCAAAATATGTTGGGGACTACTTTTATTACATATCAGTGAGATGCTGATCTGAACTTCTACTAGATACATGGTGAAAGGAACAGGATCAGAAATCCTTAAGAATTACTTTCCCCATATCCTAGTATGGCAAGGTGCCAACAATTGAGAAGGATCTTAGAGGAAAATACTGAGAAAGTTGGGAAGAGTCAGCTGGTATTTCTTAAAGGGCTGAGAAAGAGTGCAAAAGCTCATTATTGGAGGCCATCATTGTTAATAAATATACCATAGTTTTGGAAGCTTTTGTTACATATATATAATGGAGACCATGTGAGGAGTAGTTTTCTGTTCATCAAAAAGTCTTCTGGTGTTTTTTGAAAGACTTCAAATTAGATATTCACTTCTAATATCAAAGATTGGTTGAGTAATAAGTGGACTGGCTTTCGGGATTTGTAGCCGTACACAGCAACACATGTTGTTAATAATATTTTTAGGGTCTCTTAAATACAGAACTATTTTTCCAGTCAGGAAGGAAGTTCTAGAAGTTATGGAGGCATGTTTATCTTCTAGCATGTATCTTCTGTCTGCATTAGAAGATATGCAGAATTTCTACAAGGTGATTAAGGTTAATATTGTATCATTTGACTAAATTTGGCTATTTCCCTAGTGGTGTTTGGATAATGTAAAATTTTTTGCAATTGTGTATTTTTTTTTTGTTTTGGTTTTTTTTTTCCTTCTAAGATACTAATGAAATGTTCGTCTGGGAATGTTTGACTTCATTTCCAAGACGAATTGTGCAATTACCACAGGTGATCTGAAGGGCAATGGGTCTGTGTATTTCTAAGAAAGCGAAAAATTAGCATATTACTCCAATTCAAGAAAATAAAGGAAAAATGAGGCTTTAGTCTTGTGAAAGTGAAATCTGAAACTTCCTATTACCTTTGCTGCATTGTGAAAGTCATACTCACATAAATAGTGTTGTGAAAGGTTGACATTCTTTTCCTTTCATTGATTTGGCTAGAAGCCCAGTGTATTCCAATACTTGCAGATTTGCCTTCCAGGAGGATGTCGTCAGTCATTCTGCAACTTCCTTATTGTGGGAAATAGTCGCTTTTAAAATGGATGACCTATCATAAAATCCTAAAATTGATCCCAAATTTGCTTTAAAGAGTAGACCAAAACCACATTTTATTTATCATCTATCAGCAGTATACATGTGAGTGTGAGAGAAGGATAAAGGCAGTAAAATTGGAATTCTTAGATCTGATTCTAATTCCAAACAGTAATGGAAGGTTTTAAGACTTCAATATCTTTAACCCAATTCTTCTAGGAGTGGTAGGGACAGTGATCTTAAAACCTGTGTAATCTTCTCTAAATTTTATGAGCAATCTGATCAAAAATTTATGAGGCTGTATCTTGAAATCAATTGGTTTTACTGTTTTTACCTGCTTTTAACAGGCATGGTTTTCTGCCGTAAAGAAACATTCCCTTCAACCTTGGAATATTTTCCCTGAATCTTTCCTTTTAAAACATAAAGCTAGTTATTTATGATTTTAGAAGGTAACTTCACAACGTGGAGTTCAAACCCAACCTAACTTACATGCATGTTGTGAATTGCAAATGCATTTTTGTAAAATTTCCTCTTCCTTATCCTGATAAAAGGTAACACCTCTTCAGCTCTTTTCTCCAAATGTAATCAGGGGTCCAGAAAGAAGAGAGTCTGAATAATAGAATTTCATCTGTCTCAAGTGGTTATGATTAAAATACAGTGACTGAAGAATTGAGGTATCAACTGAGTTATTGATACTTTAGACTAAAAAATTCCACAAATATTCAGTATAGCAAAAAGAAAAAAACAATGCTCAGATTATTTTAAGATGTGATATTTTAAGAAGAGAGATTTCCAAAGAAACTAAAACTGATTGAGGAAGTGGTACCTGTATTAGAGGAAGAATTGTAAGCTGATTACTATGGCAGTTATCTGTCCATTCAGTAACTGCAGTTTGTTGAGAAACTTGTGGTTTGTGATACAATTTTAGACTTGGAAAGAATGAGAGCTATCAGGTAAATTATGGAAGCTCTGAGTATCAGTACTGTTCTTATAAAGATACGATGTCAGATTCATTATTTAATTTTTTTATACAATCACAAGACTTTTTTTAAGAAATACTCTAATCGTCATGAATAAAAATTTTAAAATTAATTTCAGCAAAGGTTGATTTGGAAATAGCTATCGTATCAACTAAAAAAAATTCTTAGGATACTTAGCCTAGTTGTTCCCCTCTTTTTTTTTTTTTTTTTNTGTTCTGCCTCTTTTTTATTTCTTTTGTGTGTGTGTGTGTGTGTGTGTACTGGGGACTGGAGAATTTTAAAGGAATAGGCTAGGAAAAGACAGTTTAAAGTATAAATAATAAGAATATTAGAGGATAAGAAGTTAAATATACATCATGTTTTGAAAGAAAAAACATCTGAATTTCAGGTAATATCTGTACTGTCTTGTGGCTCATTATTTGGAAGTTTTAGCCTTTAATTCTTATCCTAGTTTTATTCTATTCTTATGCTCTGCATGGACAGTTTCATAACCAGTTCAGTCTGAACTTTCTGTCATAAAACAAGTGCTGATGCTTTCTGGATGCAGTGATGCTTTTCAAGCAATGATAGAATAGAGGAAGAACACAAGTTAGGGAAGCAGAGGGGTGGCAATTATCAATGTTCTATTAATTTTTTACATTTTTTGATGTCTTCTATTGAAGATTGCATAATATAAAATATTTAGAGCATAACTATAGTGGACAATAATTGAATTGAGCATTTGAAGTTGTCATAGAACGGTTAGGATTGGAAGGAACCTTAAAGATCATCTAGTTCCAACCCCCTTATAATGTTTAATTAATGTGTATGAAGACAATTTTAAAAATTTGTTTTAAAATAATTAAAGTTAAAAATAAAATTTGTTATTTTCACTCTGGTTTTAGTACAAAAAAGGGGAAATTGTCATCATTCTTGAATGCTGTCTGTATTAGACAATCTCTAAATGTGCCTCTATTGCTGAGTCTTCTATACCCAGCCTTGTTCTGAGGGGTGTACTGCTGGCAGTGATAGTCAACCCTGCTGCTCTGTCAAGCAGAAGCCCCCAGGGAAGAAAGGTCAATGCTTCCTTCTTGTCTGGAATAACTCTGGTACATGATTTTGTTGAAGTCTACTATGACTTCAGCATATGATTGGCAGCAGTGTTTCTGAGGCACGGGAAAATCTCTCCCAGCTACTGATTTAAAGGCCCAGAAGATTCAGGATACACCAAAACCACCTGGGATGTAGTGTGGTCATCCAAGCACTTAGCTGCTAATAACCAAATGTCTGTGCTATGATTCAACTTGTCTATAGCATAAATTTTGCAACCACTGTCACTACATCCATTACATCCGTTGTTTATCATTCTGTTTCTTGTATCTTAAGATGCAAGGGTAAGAAAGATTTTCTGTGGAGTCTAAGTTAATGTAAATGAAATTGCTGCACGTTCTTTGAGCATATAACTCCACATCTTAATCCACTTCTTATAGTGCACGCAGTGATCTGAACATCCTTGCAAAGACAACTGTAGTGCTGGCATTTCTAAGTATTTAAGTTTATTCTTTGTGTCTTTTAAAATGCAACTGAAAAAAAGAAAGCCAGGTGCCTCTTCAGAAGTACAGTTAACCTCTCAAGATCATGAATCTGCTATATTAAATTAAGCCTAAAATTGAGAGGGAATTATAGTAGTAATAATTATTCCCTTATTTGTAGAATAAGGGAGGGTTGGGAACTTGTAGTGAAGTTTGTAGTAGTGAGTTTGTAGTGAAGCAATGCATGAACCATGAATGCTGGTTTCTTTCTTGTTCTACCTCACTATGTTTTCCACTAGCTTTTGGTGGACAGTTGGGCAAGTTTCATGCATTTTTGTAATGAATAATTACTTTGGATAAATTAATGAGATTTTCCACCTACGGAGACATAAGAATATATTTGTTTGCTTCCACATAGTTATCTAATGGCTTTTTAGATATCTTATGTCACCTAAAATCCAGATAGTAATTTTGGGTGTCCTGCAGTGTCTGAGTAATTTACACTAAGCCAGCAGAGCTGACAAAAGACTTTAAAGAATTTCTTGGTCTTTTCAAACACAGGTAGACCCTCTGTCTCTCTTTAAAAATTTAATTAGCATACTTTCTTCTAGCTGTATTAGGAAGCCTTTGTTTTTATTTTTTGTCTTTTGTTTTTTCAACTTTTCTTTCCTGAATTGTAGTTGCACCGGTTCTTCTTTCCTGACTGCAGAGTCATAGCAGCTGTGGTGCAGAAAAGCATCTCACAAGAAAATGCTGATAGGAGTTTTTATAGCGTTCAATAAAAAACTCTGATTGTTAAAAAAAAAAAAAAAAGTTACACGTCAAATACTATCTCTAACCCAGACTGTTGTTTATTAAAATGGCACTATTTAGACAATTGAATCCTTTCCTTCTTAGTTGCTCAGAGTGACTTATACCAAGGTGATTTAATTGCTTCCAAAAATTAGATCCTTAGGCTTGCTTCAGTTGCTGGATTTGGAAAAGAACACAAGCAACAGCACTGAAGAAATGATCTGTTATAGTCGCTTTCCAGCCCAGAAGCCAGAGGTTTGAGTGCTGGCATTTCATCTTTCCTAATCAGGACTTAACCTGCTCAGTAGTAGGTTAATAGTATGTTCATTATTTTGATACTTTAGTAGCTTGCCTCTTATAAATCCAACCATAAGTGCAAAGTTATTGTTGTTGGGTTTTCTTTTTTAAGATGCATAACTTGGTCAAATCTATGAGTTTTTGTAAGATCAGTAAGAAACACCTTGCTGATTAATGACTCGTTTTCACAGCTATTCTTTGAGAAAATTTCCTTGTCTATGCAAATCCTTGGGTGTTGATCATGTTATATTTTGTCTTCTTAGGAATGGCAAAATTCTATTCAGAAGAATGCAGGACTTGCATTTATTGAGCTCATCAATGAAGGAAGGTAATTAATTTTAAAGATTTTGAACAAGTAGTCATTTTGTATTTATTCCATTGGGTGCTAATACTTCCTCACCATCTGTTCCAAAAAGATTGTGAAAAGGCCATTTTAATTAAGAGATTTATCGCATAGATACATTGTGTAGTAAATATTTAATTTGAAACTATGTAAATTCTGAAAATGTTGTTTATTGACAGAGGGAAATAGGAGTCCCATGAACTGTATGTAGGTTTGGGTTTATCTGAGAATTGAACCACCATTTTCCAGAGCAGCAAGGTTGTTTTACCCAGGCAGTCCAGGGAGCCCAATCTGTAAACCCATCTGCTGCTCCATCTGTTTGAGCACAGCATTCGCTGTACAGATGCACTTCTCTATAGTATCAGTTCATGAGGAATTATTTTATCTAGAATTTCTCATCCAGTTTGAGTCCTGTGAAATACACAGGACATTGTGTTTATAAGAGCTGCCTTGCTTTTGTAAATTGTTAAGATACTTAGCTATCAATTCCCAGTTAGTTTTAATGCTGTATCTGTTTATATCTTCTACTCTGTGCAATGTTTGTCAGAATTTCAGCCAGCAAAGGGGGACTCTTTGGCCTTCCTGGTCGTAGAATGCCAGAGACAAATGAAGCATCTTGTGTGCAACCTATGTTGGCCAGTGCATTAAATCTATTTGAAACTAGATGTCTGGATATGTGCAGCTGAAAATAAGAAAGAACAACATAGCAATACGCCTGTTGAAGTTATATTGTCATTTTATACATGGTTTTCTTTTTTCGCCAGTAGCATGTCATTGCCAATAGTGAAGTATCAAATATTCTCTCTATTATAGGTTATTTTTTTGTCTAGCTGATATTTCAGTGGTTAAATCATGTGTTCATTTAAAAGGAAGACTAGAACACATCGGATACAGGAACATCAGTATCTGGAAAACAGGAGCATGTAGCTTTATATACTGGTTTTGATTGGTGTAAATTCTCTGAATGCACATGAAGTTACACTGCAATATAGCAGTTGGAAAAGTAGTCCTTTCATTGGAAATTTTTCTGGCTGTGCAGCAGCAGTATGAGTTTGCACCATAATAGGGCTCACTGGAGTGTATCATGTACTGCACGTTATACAATAAATATTACATCATAATAGGCTGAATAATTATAGTAAGCTTATGTTCTCAGATAGTAATATAGAATCCCATTTTGACCCTTTATATTTTCTCAGCCAGGCAAGTGGATTCAGATATTACTGCATGCTCACTATTGATAAAAATGCTCATTCTGAACAGATCCTACATCCACATATTTTTAGTGGTCAGGTATTCAGATATCAGTGGACTTTCTACTCACCTCTAACAATAACTATTCAAAAAGAAGTCATATTTAAGAACTGCTACTTAAATCCAATCAAAGGAGTTCCTGATGAAACTGCCCTTAGGCACACGTTCCTCCATATACTTTTGCCAAAAAGGTGTTTTAGAACAAGTGTATGTGCATTTCTAGAACGCTCTTTTCAATCAGCCCATCCATTTTTAATTTACCCTTTTGGATATAAAGATAACAATCCTTTAACTGGAAATTGTTATAAATATTTATTCTGCTTAATAGCTAAACTTGTGAATGCAATTCATCAATCATAGCTAGAGAATGCAATTGTGCAGTTGTCAACAATTAACAGGACATAAACAGTTGATGAATGTGCAGCTGAATTAAAGTGCTCCCTAGGATAACCTGAAATTATAAACTGGATCATTTAAAGGAATCTAACAAAAGATCTTTATAATTAAAACAAAGCAGGGTTAATGGGATGTAAAATTGCATATAATCGCTGTGCAATAGCGATTGAATTTTAAATTATTAAAAGCAAAATGAAGGCTAAGAACATTTTGAAGGACTTTCTGGGTAAGATTTTGAGGGACCTGGGTAATAAATCAACAGATTTGAGAAAGCTTTTTCTTTTCAGCATGGAGGAAAAGGTTTTGATGTAATGCAGAGGAGCATAATTTTTAATATCTTCATTAAGATGTCTGTCCTTTTTAATATACGGATGCTAGAAGGTGATTTTATGAATACCAAACTTTTGTGGTTTCTGCTTGAAATAATTCAAGTGTCTTTCTGATTTTTTACTTTATTAGAGATGTTCTAAAAAAAATGTGTCAGTTTAGTTGTTACAAAAAATATAACTTCTATATTCCTGTCACTGTAATAAATTGTGTTTTCATTTTAAATCAGTTGTTTTACTGTGTTTGTTTCTCTTTTATTCTTGGTTTAAATGAACTTTTGTTAGGAAGGTTTGAATGACACCACGTATTTGTAGAATTCAGTGTGCAAACACTGATACAGCTCTCTAACAGTCTAGGCAGTAACCTTTATAACAGTTTTTAGTGTTACAAGAGTATCTGACTGTAGATTTAAAGTAATACTTTCAAGGAAAACACAGGAAAAGATTTTTAATTTGGAACTGTAGAATAACACTATTTATAATATGTCTGAAAGATTTAGACATCCTGGTTATGATCTTGAACTTTATACTTCTTTGTAATCATTCTCACAGTATGATTATTTGAAGTTGAGGGTATCATACATGTTAAGAGCTTTACTGATAGCAGGTTGATTAGGATTTCAGATTTTGAATAATATATACACATAAGTAGGCTGAATTTAAGAGCTGGATGCATCTGCAATGTTGGCTATAAAAGGGACCACGGAAAGAGTTCTTTTAGTAATGATGTGGGAGAGAGATTACAACCTACATTTAAATGGAGTGGTGGTGGATGTGGTCAACAGGAAAGGGTACAGGGTGACCAGAACAAGATGAGACCACTTGCCTCAAGTAAGTATGCACACAAATGAGGTTTGGGGAGCTAACAGTAGAGATTACTTCACAAGGAATCACAAAATTCTGACATTACTGGAATGAATGAGTTTTGGTGGGACAGACTGCACTGCATGACAGTAGTGCTGTGATGGACAGATGCAAGTTTCTGGGTAAAGACAAAAAGAGAAAGGAGGGAGGGAGTGTTGCCTTCTCTCTGAAGGAGCAGCTCTGATGTATGGAGCTCTTCATTGGGATGGATGACAATCTGGTTGACAACTTGCAGTACAGGATTAGAGGAGAGTAAGAGTGATGTCATGGTGAGTTGGTTACAGACAACCCATTCAGGTTGAGGGAAAGAAAGAAGAATTCTTGAAATAATTTGAGGAAGCATCTGGATTACAAACCATAGTTCTCATGGGGATCCTTAACCTCCCTGACATCCTCTGGAAGTGCAACATGGTGGGATACCTGCAGTTCAGATTTCTGGAGGGTACTGGGGATGACTTCTTGATAGAGGGTGAACAAACTAAGGGTGACATACAGCTGGATCTGCTATACGGTAGCAAACAAGAACTGGTTTTGGATGTGGTAATTAATTAATTGATTAATTAATTAATAGCATCTTTGTCTGTAGTTACCATAAAATAGTGGAGTTCATGATCCTGAAGGATGTGAGGATGGAGGGTAGCAGAGTACAGACTTCCTGAGTGCATATTGTAGCTTATTCAGAAAACAGATAGGTAGGATCCCATGGGAGACAGATGTAGAGGTCAAGGCAGCTCTGGAAAGCAGGCTTTTAAGTACGGCATCATGCAAGTGCAAGAATAGGAAAAAAAGTAGATGTATCAAGAGTTTGGTTTGGCTAACCAAGGAAATTCTAGTAGAGCTGTGGTGAAAAAAGAGAGTACATGGGATGTGGCAGTAGAAGCAGGCTAGAAAGGATGAATTTAGAAACATTGCTTGAGCGTGTAAGAAATGCATTCAGGAAGGCCAATGCTCAAATGGGAGTGAGATCTGGAAGACGTATCAAGGGCAACAAGAACTTCTAACAGTTCATTACTAGTGAGAGGCTGACCAAGGAAAATGCAGCCTGTTGATGAATGGATGGGTGATTTAGGGACAGGTAAGACTGAAGTGCTCAGTGCCTGTTTTGCCTGAGCCTTCACCAAGGTTTCTCAAGCTTCTGTCTTTAGTGAAAGGATTCAAGGAAGATAACTACCTGCAGCGGGTGAGGATTGAATCAAGAATTCCTTGAGGCAACTTGTCCCTTACAAATCTATAACACCTGATAGGTACATCTGATATTGATGGTAGTGAAAGTCCTTGCAAGCCTGTTCACTGTCGCCTCTGAAAGGCCAAGGAAATTGGGGCAGGTCACAAATGCCTGGAGAACGCAAATGTTGTACTCATCTTCAAAATAGTCCAAAAAACCACAGAGAACTATAAGCTGGTCATCTTTTCTTTATGTAGCAAGTCCTTTTTGAACACATTTCTGGCCACATAAAGGAGAAGGTGATTGAGAAGAGCCAACACGGATTTACAAAAGCTAAACCATCCCCAACCAACTTGATTGCCTTCTACGATAAAACAATTAGATTTGTGGACACAGGGAGGAAGATAATTTACCTTACATTGGCAAGGCTTCTACACTGTGTCCTACAATACTCACACATCAGAGTCAGAATGCTTCATTCTGAATGGATGGACAGCTAAATAGGTAGAAAACTGGCTACATAACGGGGCTCTAAGGATTGTGGTTAATTGGTCGTACCCTGCCTTGATGTTTTTGACAAGAAGAGTGTCTCAGGGGTCTTTCCTGCCTAAGAGATGGATGTTACAGATCATTTTCTATTAGTCTTTCAGAACTGGATTACTATCCTCAGCTTCTGTTTCCTTTCTCCTTTATGTTTTCACAACACTCACCTCTTTGAAGAGGTGACCTTGTTCTCTCATTTGAAAGAATTTCCTTTATTGTTTACAGAATTTTATCATTTTAAATAGCAGCAGTCTGATGGTAGTATAAATTTGAGGAAACAAGAGACTATATTTCATCTCAGATTTAAAATTGCAAGCTTTTTTTATGTAATTTCTTCTCTGTACCTAAGTCTGCTTTCTGCCTTTAGCCATGAAAGGATATTCTTTTGCATATCCACCTACCTGCACCTCCAAGCATACTTAAAATTCCCAATAAGTCTTTTTCTTTTAAACGCTGTTAGGTTGAGGATTTTCACTGATTTCCTGGAAGGAGCAACAGAATGTTTAAATAGACTGGAAATTTGTGTTTATTTAAATGTAGATGAATTGCTGATTAAATCCTGAAAGGAGGCTAATAAAGACTTACATTCTTTCCATGTTACCTCAACTAGGATTTTTGGGTAACTGCAGCAAATTTTCTTTTGGACATCCTCTGTTGTAGTTTGGCAGTTCTGATATGTTTGGTTTGTGGTAAATGAGCTCACAGTCATTATTCACTGTCTACAATACTTAAATATTCAGACCCTGTGTTAAAAGGTATATCTATGGTGCCATTTGAAATATTTGATTTATGATATGCATTTACAGTTCGATCCCTAGATACCCCTTGAAGAACTCATTTAGTAGTTGGGTCCAAGAAGGATGGAGAAAAGATGCTGTTCCTTGTTTCTGTGTTGAAAATGATCTTGATGACAGATCAGAATGGGGAACTCACCTGAATCATCCAGGAATGCAAGATACTTGGTCTTCAGACATTATGGATATTATGTAGCAGAGGGTTACCAGAACAACTTGTGAAAGATTCCAGCCTTATGTGCAAAATCAGGCAGAAAATATCTAGGGAAGCAGTAGCATTCAGATGCAATATATAAATAGGAATAAAAGTGTTTGATTATTCTTTGACAGATGTAACCGAATTCTGTTGCTGTACTGTCTTCCTCACCAATTTTAATTTTTGATTGGAGGAATCCTATATCAACTGTGTGTTTTTATGGAAATTTGTCCTAAATGTCATCTTCTATCAGTAGGAGGTTTTTGTCATAGATACTTCTGTAAAACTGGGCACCAAATATCTATATTTCTGCTCCAACTAAGTCATGAGCTTGAGCTCCCTGTTAGGTGGCTTTTTAATAATCTCATACTATTTATTACAGCTGTCTTTGCTCTACCTCCAGACTAATAGTCAGTTTATGTTAGACAAAGCATACATTGTTATGGTAAACATCTATGTGTTTTTAGGGTCAGTACAGCTGGAGTTCTAAGATTTGTTTGAGGCCTCCTCTCCCCTTCTAAGCTTGCCTGATCTCATCGTATCTCAAAGCCGAGGCTGATTCTGAGATGCAGGCCCTCTCAGTTGTAACTGCTAGTCTTGGATGTTTACTGGATATACACTATTTCAAAGAGACAGATTCCTCTTGATTTAGAAAATTCTTATGGACAATAGAAAATCTTTATGAGGAGTGGTCAACTCTGAATTTTACTGAGTCTGGTATAGTTCTGTGACATTTCTGAAACATTAATAGTTACCTCCATTAAGTTTATCTTGCGAACGTGCTCATGTGGTAATTTGGTAGCTGGTGTTTGCATGCTATAATTTCAAACTTTTCTCTAGTGAATTCTTAATTTTTGCCCTGTTACTAGAAATCAGACCCCTGTGACGTGACCTTCCAAAGTTTATAGGAATTTACTTTCAAAGTATTTATAGCAATATGCCATCTTGTAGAACTTCAAACTCTTCAAGTTTCACCAGTTTATGAATCCTATTACAGATACCAAGTGCAATGATAGGTTTCATTTCTTGTGAATGCCATTAAGAATAGTAATTGTCAAAACAACTGTGTTTGTTGAAAAAGTGGCATATTTCCAGGCTGCTTCTTGGAAAAATTAAGCTATGGGCATCTGATGAAAGTAAGTCAGAGAAACATCTGTTTCCCTGGACATGTGAGTTGGCAGAACTTCAAGAATGAGTAGAGGAAGCAAGACCTTAGCTAAATTATAACAAATGTTCATTTTGTAATCTGTTTTCAAAATTGCTGCTTGGGAATGATCTGCTTTTTTAGTTTATCTCAAAGAAAGAAAGATTGGGTAACATAAGCACAGTTGTTTTATCTAGCAGCGTAACGGCTACAAGCCTTCTTTCTGTGTGAGATTTTCTCTAGGAAGAACTGACTGCAAGATAGTGAAGTCAGTTTAGAATAGTTAGGGAGATAAGAGTTTTCATCCCCGTTTTCATCCTTCAATTCTGATAGGTATACAAATATCACTGTTTGTCACAACCTATCACAATCCACATCTAAATGTGTTGCAGGCATTTTATGTTCTTTATATGTTTCCAAGACAGTTTGGGTAATCGCTATGTATAAGAGAAAAAAAATTCCCAGGCTCTGGCTATTTACCTGAATGACTTCTTGGAATGTGGAAGTCCACAATCCAGCCTTTTTAACCCACAGTATCTGAAAAGCAGGGACATCTTATCAGTTAGCCATAGCTTTTCACAGCTTCCTTTTACCTGTAAGCACTGGACTTCTAAAGTAATCTTGCTGATGATAGAATTCAGGAAAACAAGCCACATGGATTTAAAACAACTTACTACTACACATTTGCAAATAACTCATATTTATGAATCAGCATGTCCTGTGATATACTCTCACCTAGTCTGGTCTCACTTGTAAGTCTGAGACTCTGATTTTTAGGTAGAGGCCACCCTTTACTCATACTCCTACAAATACTTGAGACTTGTCATACTTACATTAAAGTACCAACATATCTTAATTCTAGCTTTCACTTCAATTTTCCATATTTCAGCTGGAAACTTCACAGGTATCTCTACAGAAGGTTCATTTACCCATAGACGTATACCAGGAATTTAGTCACGAGTGATTTCAGACTGCTTTGTTGGAGGATTCCTTACTGAAAGTCTTTTGACTTGTCTAAAAGCAAATCAAACCCACTTCTTAGTAAGGGATCTTTAACTGGGAATCATACATTTGTGGGCATTAATAGAAATCAAGCTTTTCCTGGTAAAGAGAAGCCACAAGTTACAAATTCAGTGTTTAATGTCTACTTTATGTGGTGAGAACTGAGTGTCAAAGAGAAAAAGAGTTCCTAGTTGAGATCAGCTCAGCTGGGGAAGGACACAGCAGCACATTTGGCTTCAATTCTGGTAGGAGTTTCAATGGTGCAACTGAAGAAACAGTCACACAAGATAAAGCCAAACGTTACTCTAGGTTGATGTCTTTTTTCTTTTGGTAAATCGCAGATTACTGGGAAAAAGTATAAAAATTAGAGAAAGCTTATGGTGACACTTCTCAGACAACACCTGAGCCCTGTGGGAGGAGCACTTGTGTAGAGACTAATAAGTATAATCAGAAGGCCTTATTCATCACTGTCTCAACATTGATCTGCCTAGGGTTGGTGCTTGCTGAGGTGGGATGAGGATTTGCAAGGATGAATGAGAACAGTGGGTGTAATTCAATCACAACAAATGGTCAGTTGTCAGTGATAAGGAGATCGCACTAAAGGACATGTCTTAAAATGGTAAATATTGTACTGCTCTCAAATTTCCAATCTTCCCTCTCTTTAGCAGATATGTATGTATTTTGTCCCTCAAGCTCCTTCTTACTTGGATTGGTTGCTCCAATCCATGATCGTTCAGGAAAGATGCAGAGAATAGACTTTTCCCCAAAAGGGAATGCTCTGTAAAAATCTTTGGATGAAAAGCACAGATGGTCAGATGACGGAAATATCAATCAGCATATGTCAGATGCATTAATATAAATATTATACTATGTAGTATGTTCCATAATGATTTTAAAATATAACAATACATGGTGTTCATGTTCTTAAAAGCGTGCGCAAGAGGCTGTTGGTTCATCTTTTGGAAATGTCTGAGGAGGTAAAAGACCAATCTATCACAGAGATTTTCTTGTGCAGAATTATAGAATACAGCGGGGAAGAAGGAAAAACATTCTAGAATGGCATCAGGAAAGGTCTTTCCATTGAAATAAGGCACCGTTAATGTTACTATGTAAATAGAGACTAGAACTTGACAGATACTTCTGACAGTTTTGGCTATGCACTTGTGGAAAAGGTAAAATCAGTGTATGAAATTATTAAAACCCAAGAGGCAGTCTCTTTTGATGTTTTGCCATACAAGAAAAGCCAGAGAGCTGATTTACCTAGCTTAGTATAATAGGGATAGATGAAGTATCAGGAGGTCAACAGAAGGAAGAAGAGTTGTGTAAACCTAAGGACAACATTTGCATAAAATGAAATCATAAAGACTGCAGAAGAATATGTTTGGATTGGAAAGTAAAAGGATTTTAACCTTCGGAGAACCTTCCAAAGCTGTACTGGAGGACAGCATATTTTCTTAAATTAAAGATAGACCTCATGAGCTTGATTTCATGAAAATGCCTTTCATAAACTAAAGATAGTTTATAAAAGAATTTGTATGACATAGCTGTGTGTTGCAGTGAAGGAGTGAATTTTCTGACCTATAGGTCCTTATTGCTTTCTCTTATTTTCAGTGCATAAAGGGAGATTTTTTTATATGTTGACAGCCTTTGATACTACTGAGTGTGAGAGTTTCCCTGGTTTGGGATCCTTTCTTGAATAATTTCTATTGTATTTTTCTGTGAGAATCCAAAAATTGTAAGCACTTTTTCTCATGGCAGAAAAGTATTAGGTTTCTTTTTCTTTTTATTTTTTTTTTCTTTTAAACTCTATGCCATGCATGTAATTGAGTTAGTAAGGATTTTGATCATTTAGAAAGTATTCAAAGAATGATGACATTACCATGCATGTCCATGAGGTGTAACACAGTTAGGGCAGTATGCTGAGTTGTGCTGTGTATACACAAATTTGAGATTCATTCAGAGTTATAATATGATTTAATCCAGATACAGCAGTAGTAACACTTTTGCCATCTTTTGCGTAGTAGAAATATAAAGGATAAGTTCCCATTAGAAGTATAAATCAGTACTGAAACATTATTTTTAAGCAGTGTTTTTTAATTTCAAAAAGTAACAAGTTTCCTTGACCAAGTACAGCAAGCACATAAGCCAATTCCTTTTCAAAAACCTCTGTAAGGCATCGCTTCCCTGACCTGTAGTAGCTGCCTTTCCTTTCAAAGCTAAGATGACACATTTAGCTGCTTTAACTTACTATGCTTCTGTTTTCTGCCCTACTTTGTTGTACTCACAAATCAAAACATCCAAGCCAGGTCTTCTTTTGGAGGCATGCAAGATTTCTAAATGATGACCTAGATTTTAATCCTCTTTTTCAAAAGTCTGTCTTTCTGGCAAGGGATTTTAAGAGTAATTAGACCATTTTTAATGGTCTTCTAAATACAAAAGCACACTTTACCTAGTCTTTGAAGTTCTACTTCAGGTACATACAAGCACCTAAGGTAAGTAAATCACAATATGCCCCTTATTAGCACACATTGATACAATAGCATTTAATGATTATATAGTGTTGATAGGGTGTGGCCTACCTGTTGTCATAATCCCAATGTGCTGACCACCATAAAAATATTTTTTTGTCTTTTTCTTGAAGAAATCAAAATCAGTGATAGAGATATGAAAGTGCATGAAACAACTGGCTAGACAGTTGAAACTATATTGAGGCATTCCATAGATACGATTTTTCACAACAAACAAAAAGGAAGAGAGCAGGATGTCTGTAGTTTTAAATAAAACCAAATAGCCTGGCCTATGTTCATACTGCTTAAGGTTAGCACCTTCTAGAGCAGAGTCTTCATTCGTCCTACATAGCACTTAGTCCAGCTCTTCCCTGAAGGCTGTATGGTTCCAGTTAAACCTTAAGATATTTTTACTACTTTGTCTGTTTAGTTCAAATTGTTTGGAATAATCGGGAGGGCTGCCCACCAGGACGATGTGGGCTGTGGGGTATAGCATGGAAACACCTGCAGAACTTTATTGGGATGCATTTGAGGGGTTTAGTTGATTCAGTCTCACAGATGTGTCTTCAGTGAACTGTCCCTTGGACCATGCCTATATCTTTTCAGGGTAGAAGTTCGAGTGATCCAAAAAGTTATTGGAGGCCATGCTAATGATTTGAATGCTGTAGGCAGCCAGGACCCAGGGCTCAGATATGTTTCCTGGTCCCCTCTTGTTTGTCATCTCCTTGACTTTGGATCCTGAAGACCTGTGGCATTTTGAGATTACCTGAAATCTTACTTGGTTTGCCTGATGTGCTGTCCAAAAGCTGCAGAAACTTCAGAGTTGTTCCCAAATGCATGATGTCTCTCAGTCTCTGGAGCAGAAAGGTCCATTAGGGGGTAGTAGGTACAGCTGGGGTCACTAGCAGTTTCAGTAAGCAGATTTGAATCATCTGCTGCATGTCTATAAAAGTTTTCATTTTCTGTAAAGAAGCCAGAGACTAGTGTTGACAGATCTTTTTTATTATTATTATTTTTCTAGTTATTATTTTTTAAGTATCTTTTCCCTGATCATTGGCCAATCTGTTTATAAAATGGAAATTAACATTCTCTGGGAATCCATTTGAAGTACCTTGTAGGTGTTCTAGTGCATAAATGTGTACAGGGAATGTGAAAAATTCTTCATACAGATAAATATGACTAAAATGAGTTTATCATTGCTCATGAACAGAGCCAGCTTAGGTAGTTTTTTGATGTATAAAAACTATGCCCAGGTGTCCCAAATAAGAAACCCAGTGGATTGAAGTTAGTCTCGATTTTTTGCCACCAAATTCTAGGTGCAGAGAGTATCTGAGAAACCTACTGATTTCACCTAAAGCCATTTGGAACTAGAAATCCTGCCTAGACTACTGATTCAAATATTTGCACTGTGCTTCATTTATTCAATATTTTATTAATTCAGGAAGAGATGTGCAGCTAGTAGATTTCAAATCTGCAATGTTCAGTTTTAAAATCCTAACTAGTTGATTCTGGGTCATTAATGTCATATGGAAAAGTTCAGGAAGACCTGTGACGCAAAATTTGGTTTGAGATGCTAAACGCTCACTTCTGGTATTTTCCTCATTTTAGGGAAGCTTGTTAAAGTCATGACTGCTTACTCCTAATCCATATCCAAAGATCTCTTAGCAATAACAATATGAATGCTTAACAGTAATAAAATACTAAAGTACATCTTCTGGCAGCGTAGATTAAAGAATAAAGCTAAATTTTGAGGACTACAATGGAGGCAGTTTTTGTCTTTCAGCTTATAGTTTGCCAAAACTTTTTTGCTTTCATGAATAGCACAGGATTAGATATAATGAAAAGGCTTATTAGAAGCAAGAATATCCACTGTGAAACCTCGATCCAAGCTTGTTTCTCTTTATCTCTAACCAGAGGGCCAAACATTTATGCCTTCCCATGCCACACACCCATATTAAACATTAGCTCAGGGTAAGGGATTTCCTTCCTTCACAGATGGTGGGACCCACCAAAAGAGTCAAGATTAGAGTTCAGATCTTTCCATCCAATAGATGTAAGGTCTAGTAAACATGGCTTTCATGTCTAATAATCATGGCTTTCATTTGTGGTGCTTCTAAGCACCAGACATCAACATTCGGATGGAATTTGCTAGAAATTTCACATTCTTAATGTAAGAATCTCTAAAATTAAGTGTGCTTCCCTGATGCTGCAAGAAGGAAAATCTGAGACCATGTGCCAATTTGACACAAAGAGAAACAGCTCTTCCTGATCTTAGACAGACCTATCAGATCTTTGCATCCTGAAAGATATTTCCTCCTTGCTGATAAGAAGAGCCAAGCAATTTTGAATAGAATGGTTAAGCTTAGATATGGACTGTGGGGGGATGAGAAAGCAGTTGCTTCCATTTTTCCTGCCCAACTGGATATCAGCGTTATTAACAACATAGTGTTGCTAACCCTACAATTTTGTTACGCATCTCATAGTATTTGGTGGTCTGTACGAAAATCGTAATTTAAGATGTCTGATTGACGTCCTCAGTCTCAGACCAATCTTAATCTGTTTTTTCCTTCTTTTTGAGTAAGGTCTAGTTCTGGTGCCATGGGTTGGAAACACAATACACTTTTCACTGGTGTTTGAGAAGCATATAAAAGATATTTATATTATTTTTCAATTTCAATAGAATTTTAAATCTTCAGTAATCTCATTATTTTTAAGACTTTGAAATTGGAATATTTATGTTTAATAATATAATAGTATCAGTAAGAGTTTAAGCAGTTGCCTAGATTATTTTTTTAATGATAACATAGCATTCATATTAATATTGAAACTGCTCTTAAAAACACACTAAAAATATAATACTACCATAAAGAACTTTTCCCCTCAATAATAAATAGTAAGCTTTTTCCATATAACATGAATTGTTTGTACTTTCACAAATGCAGAAAATTTTGGATAAAATTAAATCTTTCGTGTCAACTAATGCCATTTTACAATTGCATTATGGTAGTTTCATTATTTTTATTTTTTTTCCCATAAGTAAATCTGCTGAAATAGCTCATTTGAAGTATATCAAATACAAAAGTTTATTGTGATTTTTCTTTTTTTAGATTATTATGTCATGCGATGAAAGATCATATAGTGCGTGTTGCAAATGAAGCAGAATTTATTTTGAACCGACAAAGAGCTGAAGATGTCCACAAGCATGCTGAGTTTGAGGTAAGCCTGAGAGTTGGTGCATTTCTGCTTCCCTGTTTTCACTCAGTTGTCGCCTAGACTGTAACCCCATACAATAAAGATTTTTTTTTCCTTCCAAGAAAGAAATTTACATTGAAGGCATTTCTACTCATTTTTAAAAGCTTTGGTAAATGTCAAACACAAGCAACGGGTTTAGTTTCTCATCTCCTCACTGAAATTAGTGAAAACATTTACAGCTTGAAGAAATCCCTTAATCAAAATGACTAAACTGATATGGCAGAACCTTTAGCTTCACAAAGAACTTTTCTGATTTATTGTAGATAGTAATGTAAATTACACTAGTAATTTTTTATTTTATCAACAGTAAATGTGAGTTCAGTAAGAAACTAAAGCAAATAATACGCTTAAGGTTCTTAATGAAAAATATGAAATAGAATTTTTTTTTAAACAGAATTAGTATTTTAAGGTAGTCATGTTAGAACTTTTTTCATTTTCGAGCACTTTAGAACATTGACTTGCTGTAATTTATATACTGAAATGTGATATTACATATCTTTCCTGCTAATTAGGAATCATTAGCTATTAATAGGAAGATTTTTTAAAAGGTCTATTCTTTTGAAGTATTGGAAGAAGTAATGCAGCAGCTGGATCCCTTAACTCTTTAATGTCTATAATCCTTACTCTTAAAAGGAGTCAACATTCAATTTCTTTTTTCATCAGAGTATTGCAGTGTACAATTTAAGTTACATTGCTTGAAAATGATCCAAATAAACAAACAAATGAAAAAAAGGTATTTTTAAATTGTGTGTTCAGTTTAACAGGTTTTTTGACTATTTCTCCAGGATTAATTTTGTTCCTATTGAAAAGAAATTTTCATGCAAAAGTGATAAAGTTAAAAATTCTTTTTTGACATGATTTTATCAAATATGGTTTTGCATTTTTATGATGTTTTATAAATTCCAGCATCGTTATTTTTTATTTCCAAAGCTGTCTGTGCTTGCATATGTTTGTGTATGTGTAAGTTTATATACACAAGCATGCATTTCCACATGTTTTAACACTTAAGTAACCTAACATTAGGATTAAGGTAGACTGACTTAGCTATTTATTATCATCAGTACTATATCAATTTATTCATCTGTCAGAAAATGTCAACAAGCACCTGGAGGCTGGAAATAGGATCCAGTAATCTTAGTTTTGATGAGGTTTTTATCTCCTTGAAACAGCTCTCTCAAATGTGCACTTTGATGTACTAGTTCTTGTGCTCCTTGACCCAGCTGAAAAGTGTGAGACACAGAGATATCTGTTGTCATTTTGAATACACGTAACCTTTACTTCATTTTGTCAGAGCAGACAGCAGACACTTGTCAGATGGGATTGCAACAACTTTATTACCAAGCATATACTGGATATTTTGAACTTAGATAAAATCACATTTACAATTAAGTGTGTGTCAGAGTGAAGTTTCATATTGCCTCAACAATAAATAACATTTGATATTTATCACAGCATCATGCAGTAACCTAAGATGACAATAGAAGATTGAGTTATCTGCTCTTTGAACAATACATTGAAGTATAAGATCTGTCAGAACTCTAGACTAAATGAGAATATTCAATTAACTTCCAGCTTCTGGTAGCAAATAAGATTTAGAATATCAGCTAAAGTCCCTGAAGGAATAGCCTTAAGTCAGTCTTATTGCCTGGTAAAGACACCAACACATTTTTCATATATGAAAATTTTCATTATATTTGTCACATGAAAAACTCAGCTTCATGTTTTAGATGAGTAAGATAAAATCTGCAAGTCATAAACAAAAATTATGAAATGTAGCCTGTGTTAAATATGAAACTCAGATGTACTTAAATAAGAATGTTTTATATATTGTCTTTAATAATGGTAGGTATATAACTGAACATTTTATTATTCAACCTACTTGAAAGTAGTAGGGACAAAGAGATTTCTGGTAGTTTTCTGTTGCATAATTGTAAATCTGTCATTTTGTTTTAATAAGCTGTATTGGTGTATGTTCTGTGTTTTAGTACATGTTAATCATTGCTCTCAGCCAGAGAAGTGAGTGGCTATTTTATTTTTACCTTTTAAACTTTAATTGAATCATTATGGGTGAAAGGATTTGGCCCAAGCTGCACCAAGTTGCTGTGTCGCCAGAATAGTGGGGAGGCAATGGGCCAGCATCTAAATTTTATCCTGTGACTTCAATTGCAGTCAGGGCCAGGGAGATTCCTCCCAGAGTGGGTGCTTCATAGTTAACTCTCATTTTGTTAACCTTTGTAATTGTTCAGGAAGAAAAATGAAAATTTAATTTTACTGTCCAATGATCTGGTGAAATATTAACCTCATTACTAAGGCAGATCATTGTACTAATTGGTGCTTCCCTGTACAAGAAGATAAATTGAAAAATGAATTAACCCTTTATGAATTAGTGTAATGGTTGTTCTTTTCCAGATAGATTGCTTGAAATAATGATTGTAACACAGTGGAAAGACCACTGTTGAAATCTTACTGAATGCTAATGTGATCTGTAATAAAAAGGTAGTGTGCAGAAATGTGAAGAATAAACTACAATTTAGTGTAAGATTAACTTAATTTTAATTGCTCTTTTGAATATTAGAAAATAGGATTCTGTTCATTGTATTACAGCACTGAGCGTTGTCTAAATGTTATAAAACGGTGCACAATATCTGTGTGTGCAAAAATGCCTCTTAGAAGGCGATTTTAAAATTAGCTGGTTTGAGAACAATTTAGCATTTTTAATCTATACCTAGAAAATTATACTTATAATGGATTTATTTTAACTGGCATCGCTACATTTGCTTTGTTTAGACATTTGAAAGGATCTTTACTACCAAGGTAAATTGAATTTGAACTTAACACGATTTTGAGAAAAGAATGGAAAAATTATATTGTGCTTATTGTAAATAAAGAAAGAATTTATCAAAACTAAAATCCACTTTAGAGTTTTGACAGTTTAAGAAACAAATTTGCATGAAGGTCAATAACCACAGCATTTATTTTAAAGTCAGTTATCTCTTAAAGGAAACATGGTAAAAACATCAGACTTTTTCTGTTTAAAAGATGAGCGATTTTTTTAACCCATAGGGTTTTTTAGACATTGTATTATGTTATGATAATTTTTCATGTTATGGTATGAGATAGAAAATATTCTCCTTCATTTCATAAGTAAAAGAGTTTCGCTTTAGTAGCCGTAATAATAAAATCATCAAATAGCTTTTTTATTTTAGGTTTTATTGCAATTTAAAAATCAAAACCAATGTACAGAATTTTTCCCTGTATGTTATGTTATGCATGTTATACCTGAGAAAACATGAAACTTTTACAAATGAAAACCAACTTTTAAGGCATATCCATAGACACACATAGACATGTTGAGCTGCATAGCTAAACATTTTTAATTGCAACTCTGTTATCTTTGCCCTTGATATTTCAATTTTTATGTGTTCTAAAGGAGTGCTTTTTTATGGATACTATATTGTTATTAGAACCATTTCAGTTGACTAGTGTGTACTATTCCTCTTAAAAATATTTTTTAAAGTTCTTGTTGTATTTAAAGAGTTCTAGTAGATAATTGTTTTAAGGCAATTATAAATAGCCTATCTTTTATGAAGTAGATGTACTTTCATTCCTAGTCTCAGTGTGCTCAGTATGCTGCTGACAGAAGAGAGGAGGAGAAGATGTGTGATCATCTCATCAGTGCTGCCAAGCATCGAGATCACGTTACAGCCAATCAGCTGAAACAGAAGATTCTCAACATACTGACAAATAAGCATGGTGCCTGGGGAGCTGTTTCTCACAGGTAAGCTGCACATGTGAAATGTGTGTGCTTTTAATGTTAGTTTCAAAGTTCATGGAAAGCAGGCATTGTATAACTGGAATATTAATGTAGGAGTTATTGTTGCTAAAATGTAGTTTCTCTGTTAGTCTTTTCTTGAGAAGTCCTCTTTGCTAAAGATTCATGGATCAATCTCCTTTATAGACTGCAAATGTAATATTTTATCATATTTTAAATAAACTGTAATGGTTAATTGTTGATTATGATACAATTTTACTGTTAGTATATCAGTAGGTTTTGAGGCTCCTTCCAGTATTAGAATATCAGTGAAGTGTTCTGATTGAGATTCTGAGAGATGTAGAGATATCCATATAGATGTCAGCAGAGGAAATAAAGAAGAGAGAGTCAAAAAGACTTGTCTAACACTATAAAGTCAGTATTAGAGTAACCAGCGGAACCAGGTCACTTGGGTCACTGTCTAATGCTTTCTTCCATTTATGTATTTTTCTATTCAAGTAATGAGTTGGTACAGTAAACCAGTAGTCAGTCTCAGCCATGTGCAGTAAAACTCTATAAGCTTAAAGCAAAACTTATACTGTACATAAATGTAGCATGTGCAAAACTGAATATAACCAAAGCTGAATTCTACGGGTAGTCTGGTTAAAAATAAATAAATAAATAAATAAAAAGCATGATCAAAAATACATAATTTTTACTGTATACAGCTGATAAAGTAGTAGTTGATATTTTATTCAGAGCTGTTTTCAGTACTGTTTTGAAAAGTTCATTCTATTCAACACTTCAACACAGGGATGAAAGTAAACATTTTCATGTATCATTCAAAAAAAAACAGAGCCTTGCTATTCTGAATCACAAAAATAGCCAGTGGCTAAGGTGATGACCCTCATGTGGAAGACTTGAGTTCAAATTGCTCCTTTCCTTCATTCGGAGCAAGGTCTTGAACCTGGGTCTGCCGTGTGAGTGCGCCGTCTGCAAAACTAGAGACTGCCAAGTCACTCTGTTGTTTGTGCGTTCTAGCCATAAATATTTGATTATTTATTCCAAGTGGAACAACTTAAGCAAGAGAAATCAAGGAAGTTCTGCTTCCAAATATCCTAATTTTTATAGTTAATTTTCTACTTAAATCCTGCTCTGAGTCAGGCAGAACAGATCAGAAAGTTCCATTTCAACTCTGAAAAACCTTTTCAGTAAAAATCTAGTTGAAGCTAATAGTCTAATACAAAAACTTGTTTATATATATCTAGATAAATATTTTCCTTCAAAAAATATTTGAATGTACCTTGAATGTGTATCTAGGACTTAAGCTTATTAGAAACATTGTCAAGTAATAAATTTGACACATCAGTAATAATGTTTAGTGAATATCACATATACTCTTCATTCTTTTTGTCATTCTGTCTAGTTGGTCTTTGTAGTTATGCAGTGTTAAAAAAAATGTAATTTTTCATCATCCTTATATCATCATGTCTTCCAAAGTAATTAGTATTTCCTTGATGATGATGGAGATGTATTTATTTTTTAAGGTGGTAGAAAGTGTAGAAATTCAATCTTACGGAAACTCTAGTCTAGTGCCAGAGACACTCTGGTGGAAATTACTAAAATGACAGAGAATATTGTGATATGGTTAATTCAAAACAGCCTTAGTCCATAATGGACACTCATGTTCTCTCTAATTGAGGGTTAAAGCTGTGTATCTGGACACTTGAGCCTGATGAAAATAAGTGCAATTTTCAGTCCTTTTAATGTCTTCGAATTTCTGAATAATGTTGTTGTTCAAGTTTGTGAATGGCTGCAGATGCTTTTCAGGCTTAAGTGAGTTCCTGGTCATTAACTTTTTCAAGAGACCACCTCTTCTTCGGGCCAGATAACTTCCCTCTTCTGCATTCTTGATGGCATCCTAAATAGCAACAGACCACTGCTGTGGCTTTTTTTGCTCTTCAGTCCATGACAGTTTTTGATGGACCATGAAGTAACTTGACACCTGTGACAAACCTATCAAATTTCTTACATCAAGCAAAAGAAACTTTGATATTATTCCTGTCATGCCACTTCCCCAGAATGCCTGCTTCTCAGTTATTTCCAGTGCTGCTTTCCCATTTCAGCACTCACAGTGTTAGATGCAGCTGTTGGCCTGGTTGTATTTTAGCCGCAGGTTGCTGCTTAACCTGGAGAAGGGGGGACATGGCAACAGCACGAGGTCTCCAAGTGGGGTTCCCCATTTGCAGGAGCTGATCAGCAGGCAAATGGCCTTGCACTGCAGGTCTTACCATGTGTGCCATGGCAGCTGTGTGATCCACCACACAAGTGCACCTTCTGTCATCAGACCTAGGGGACTCCTGGCATGGAAGCAGGTAGGGGGAGATGCCCAGTGGGACAGCCTCTGAGCCTTGTGAACAACTAAGGTCACTAGTTCTCAGTGGACAGGTTAAAAAAACTTTAAGTGCAAAAAGTAGAGAGGGGTCTCATTAAATGCTTAAGCGCAGAAGGAAAAAAACCATTGTTAATTGGGTAGTTCCTCCAGTACTCTTTATATGATGGAAATTGAGATGGGTTCTAGAATTGTACATCCTGGCTGGCAGAAGACACAACAGACCCTGACTCTCTGTTTATAGTACCTGACAAACAGTTACAGCATTAGCCAGTCTCTTTATAAACTGTTGCTTCTGTGTGCCCCGGGAGATACAGCCTGAATGGAATACGGAGTTACTTAAAAAAAATAAAATGGATTGACACTCTGGGCCTCTGTAGGAACTCCATCGTTTCTGCTGGGGAGAGCATTCCCAGTTCTGAAGCACACTGATGGTTTCCTGTCCATCTCTTGCCCTGGAGACCATTTGTTGAAACGATGAATTAGAGAGGGTATTCTCAGGCCCAGGAGGAGCAGGGGAAGAAATAGGCAACTGCCTTTGCATGATAAATATTCGGGCAATAGCAATGCCTTTTCATGTCCAAATTGGATAAGATAGGTAAGAAACTACTGAGAGGGGGCAGGGAACAGGGCGGGCGTGATGAGTGTGATTCTTAAAAGCTTCAGTTCTTTAGCTCATACACAATCTGCAGCTACTGACTTTCTGATAATTGCAGTATACAGTCCATGTGTATGTGGGTTTTTTACCTCTCTTCAAGAACAATTTCTAAGGTCTTTAACATAGATGCTCATGTTATAAAGTATTACAGTCTCATTTTGTGAAATATGACCCAGCTGTAGAGAAAATTTTTCCTTGTGTTGGTAGTTCAACACAATGAGCTTGTAAGGCTCTCCAGTTTTTGTGCCTGTGTACTGTTTTTGTACAAAGCAGCAACCAGCATTTGCTGTGTTTCATCTGTAGGTGCCAGAAAGTTTACTCTTTGTTCATTAAGAAACAAAGAGACTATTAAGAAACATAGAAACTTAGTACTGGGAGGAAAAACAAGAGGTCTGATGAGTGAAATTCTGTATTATTTGTAAATTATTAATTTTAAATATATTATTGTCATAATATATATATTACCATTATCTATATCATTGTCATAATAAATATATATTACCATAAACTCTTTTCAAAATATCTGAAGAAACAAGAATGAAGTTGAATGGTTATGAATCAACAAAATACCATATAAAACTTTCAGTTCTAAGTTAGATTATAGTTAAATAAAAATGGTTGAATTAAAAATAACACAAAATTGTAAGTGACTTGCATTTCACTTACCTTCTTAATTAGCTATTAATTTATGGAGAAATTAATTACATGCAAGTGCCCCACCACTGGAATAAATGCCTACAAACACAGTAACATTGTACAACCTATCCCTGTCCGTACATTAAGCCATCATTATGGTTTGAGCCATTTAATCTCTTTCTGTCTAAAAATGGTAAATAGCAATTGAAAAAAAATTTTTTTATATATTGCTTATCAGCATTTTCTTCTTCTTTCCCCCTTCACAGATGTTTTCCCTTCACCTTTTAAAGTGAAAACCAAAATTCTTTTGCTCAATTTCTTGCAGGTGTGAGCATCAGCTCCTCTACAACAAAAATATATTATTGAATTGTCTTATTTTCCCCTATATATCTCAAAAAAGGAATAATAGATTTCAAAATAATTCTTGTTTTTTATAAATCTCTTTTGTTTGCTCACACCAAACTAATTCTTTTTCCCTCATTTTGGCATTTTTACGCTTCTGGGTATCTTCGTAATAGCTTACCCTAAATATACTGTTTTTCCCTTTTTTAATTTCAGCATTGTACCAGAATTAGAATACTGCAGTTTTTCCCCATTCAGATGAGAAATGGATGAGTTGGTAATTCCTTTGATGCGTTGCCACTTATTTGGACTGAATATGCAACATCCTATTTCCTTGAACTCAGGAAGAATCAAACAGGGTGTTTCATAGCTTAGCATTCAAAGCTTCTTTAAGCCAGCACACTTACCCTTAGCTTTTTTCAGGGTTATAGTCTTCATGTCACAACATATGCTTCCTTCTGTCTTCTCTGTCAGCTTCATATGGTTCTTCTCTTCCTCCCCATCTGCTTCAAAACCCATACCCATCGTTCTAAAAAAAAAAAAAAAAANTTAGTGAAACCTGCCTACACACAGTTCAAATTCCTTATCAGCCATAGTATGCCTGTGTTTGAGGCCATAATCTGTTTGTTTGGAGTATTCTCCTCTTTCAGCTTCTTGGTTTAATCAGATATCTCAACTTTTCAAAAACTTCTGTTTAAGAATATTGCATATATAGCTCATCTCTACCTTACCATTTCTATGGGCTTAACGCAACTCAGGGCAATACAAAGAGCTCTGAGTTCCAGTTTGTGTTCTAAATCTAAATATAAATACTTGTCATCAATATATTCACATGATCAGTTTTGATACACACAGGAGGATTATTGTAATGAGAAAACTGACATATAAAAATGAGACTTGGTTCTCTTGCTTTCCATGATTTGATGAAGGAGGTTCCACCTACATGAAAGCAGCTTTACCAAATAGCAAGTATACAAGGGCTTTTTCTGTTCAAATCCATCTTTGGTTAAACTAGACACCCATAACAAATTAATCATTCATGGTGGAGGGCATAGCTGTCAAACTCATTCTGTGGTAAAGACCAAATTCGTCTGGAGAGACAGGCTGGAAATAAAAAGTTTCTTGCCAGACAGCTAGTCCTGCCTCTCGCTACAGCATGTGCTTCTGCAGAGACTGGGTTCTGCTGGGGGCCAGGGGGAGAGCGGAAGGAGAACTCCCCTTTTCTGAGCCTGTGGAGCTTGGCGGTTGAATAAGTTGTGTCTGGGATGACACTGCTTCTAAACCAAATGTTTCCAGTTTGCAGTAAGGGAGACCAGAATGCAGGAATTTAGTAAGAAGGAGTTTCCCTTACAGCCAGCCTTTAGCACGTTCTGGCTCTGTCACTATACTAGCTGCTGTTTTAGGAAGTTCAGAGACACACAGAACCTATCCTGTCCCCCACTGCAAATCAACTTCATCTGGTTTAGCTATTCATTCATTTCTGGCTCATTTTAACTGCTAGACATAAATTACAAAGGGAGCTTTAGAAGAGTGGAAAAGATGTAGGACCAGATCCTGCCTACTGTTGTTAGAGAGCCTGTTGAAGTTCTGCATTTTTCCACATACTCTGTAAGAACTAAGAATTTGCTGTTCCTGGAATTGGCGGAGTCTTTTTTTCTTTGCAGAATAGATTCTTCCAGATTGATCTGATGGAACCTGCACACTTTTCAGCTCATTCATTAGTTACCCTGAATACAAGCCCTGAGACAATTTAATTACAACAAAACATTATGAAAGTACTTTTCTGTCTTTGGTTGTTTTTACTTTACTTTACTACTTGTGATACCTTGAGATTAGCAAATGTGTCAGCATTATTCACATTTTAGGTTCAGTATTAGTCCTTCTATAGCAGGTTCTAAGCATTAATGTAAGTGAGACTATTTTCCTAATCTGATCACTTTTTTTGTAGTATTTTACTATTTCAATCCCCTTCTTAACTTTCTTACTATGCTTTCAACTTTGTGCTGCTTCTGCTGCTCTGCACCCATGATACTACATCCCTCTACACACTGCGAACCTTCTTCCTTCCTCCCTCCCTGCTTGCTTGCCACTGTGGTGGACGACAGAGACTATTTGAAGGAGCTCTTGCTAATGCTTCAACTCTATGTAAAGACTTGTTTATCTCTAGGAAGTAAAGTACATTGTATTTCATATTAAAGGAAGGCTTCTGCATTTTTGTTCACATTAATACTTTTGCAGTAAGAGAATTATTTTTTCTTCTTAAGTAATCTTTTTTTCCCCACTTCTTTGCAATATGTTCTCTGTTTCTGCCTAAAATTTCTTTTTCCCCTTTTGCTTCACAGCAAACCCAAAGTGGAAACTGTGGCAATGTTGTTTTTCTTTAAGCTTTAGAAACAACAGATCTTTAGATGTCACTAGAGCCTTTAACTGGAACAGCAGGCACAATATATATATTCAAACTGCATACAGTCAACTTACTATGTATTTTTTTACTGTAGCAGTGACAAGGGAATTTTAAAGTATACATATACTAGGAGGAAGGGCAACCTTAACAAATCAAGAGGGACTTCTGCTCCTTCTTAAGTGTAGCTGTAGAGCTAGGAAGCGCTCATACAGCCATTTGGATTTCAGGATACCAGCCATAATGGTTTAGACCTATAGTCCACTTAGCTCTGTAACCTGTCTTCAACCGTAAATTAATGCTTAAGAAACAGAAAGGCAGGACAAGCAGACGTGATAGGTCAGTCAAATACTCAGACTTCTTCAATTTTCAACTCAGGATTTCATGAGGAATCTCAATTTCAGTCAGTCTCAATTTTGAAGTTTCCTCATCTCAGTAGGGCTTCTAAGTCCAACTGCCTTTCTTCATGTTTTCCTCCTAGTTCCTGAAGTGGAAACAGCCTCTGCAGTGGGTATCAACAGACTGGACTAACAGTTGCTGGTGTTGGACAATGTTTCTAGCATATGTGTTCCTTCTTCCCCTGCTTCCAGTTTAGATAGAAGTAGAAACTTAGTAGAAACCAAGAGGGAAAAATTTCTCATTAGACAGATAAAACTTCTCTCAAATGATTCTAACTTTTTCTGCCATGCTTATCCGGTAATACCTGTGCAGTATAGCAGTCAGTTTCCCATCTTGTCCATACATAAGAACAGAAAGCAAATAAAAGGGAAAAAAGGGAACAAAATCCATAGGTTAGAAGATTCTGAAAAATGAGTTTTTATGTTTCTAAGGCATTTTTCCTCGGAAATGAAAATGCTTTGATTTATTCTTTATTTTGTGACATAAAACGGTGAGAAACATCATATTTTTAAGTCACAGTAGGCTGTTTTACTACCATTACACTCCAGGATTCTTTCTTCTGTGATGCTTCAAGTATATTATAGAAGATGAATGCAAAGCTGGAGAAAATGTTTTTTTTTTCTAAGAGAAACATCTGTAGTGCTTTGACAGACTTCTTAGACATTTATGTTGGAAACATCAGAAATGTAAAGTTTAACCAGAAGTGAAAACCCAGTGGAGCTATTTTGACTCCCCTCCTTTCAAAACCTTAATGTGCCTTGTGATTTTTTTATTTGAAATATATTTATGTCCAACCATATGTTTTTAAAATAATTTGAGACATTGAGAGTTGAGTCTGGAGAGGAACTAAAAATTAAATCATCCTCAGGCCCGGAGACAGGTGTAGCCTGGTACATCCCTGGCATGTTTTCTATGCCCCTCTCTGATGAGAGAGGAGAGTGGAATTCTACTAAAACCGTAGAAGACCTGTTCTATTTCTTTTATAGCTTTATAGTTGAATTTGCATTTGCATTACAGGATGATTTTCTTTCCAACAGATTAGATTAGTATACTCGGTTTTAAACCCAGCCCTTCTCAATGTCTTTGGAAGCCTTTCAGGCTGTTGACTTCAAGACTAGGCAAACACAGTTTTTTCAGTCTTCCTTTACCAATTAAATTATTTATATCTTATATAATGTTGATCTCTTGCTTTAGATTCCTTGCAGCTTGCCTACATCTTCCTTAGAATGAGGTACTGCAATCTGGGAACTTGATCATCTAGTCCAACCCCCTGCCAAAGCAGGTCCTCCTAGAGCAGGTTGCACAGGAACTTGTCCAGGCGGGTTTTGAATGTCTCCAGAGACAGAGACTCCACCACCTCTTTGGGCAGCCTGTTCCAGAGCTCTGCCACCCTCAAAGGGAAGAAGTTCCTCCTCATGTTTAGATGGAACTTCTTCTGTACAAGTTTGTGTCCATTTCCTCTTGTCCTGTCACTGGGCACCACTGGAGAAAAGGCTGGCCCCTTCTTGACACTCACCCCATTTCAGGTTTTATTGTGGGTTTTCTCTGATTCTTCACCAATGTTAGTAATGAAATTTTTAATACAGCAGGATTCAGGAAACAACTCATACAGCCTCCCACTTGAATATGTTCCAAATCTGGTTACGAACTTTTGCTACTTAGTATAAAAATTCCAGGTTTTAACCATTCATGTATTCCTCTATTATATTTTTACATATTCCCCTTACTCTATTCAAACTCATGTGTCAAAAGCTTGCTATTCTGTCTATGCTGTAGATGAATAAACAAAAAAATCAAATGAGAAAGGTATAAAGAAAATTACTTGTTCGTAGTGAACGCAGATTCTTTTGTTTCATATTCATTAGCTAATTGATAAATTCTTCTAGTATTTTTGAATGTGTCAAAGGTAAACATTAGTGTATAATACATTTAGTGTGTTTTACCCTTTTTATATCTAGATATATTTTTTTTTTATATATGCTATGTCGGGAGGGGCCCGGGAAGACATGCGGCCGACTCAATATGAGTGATAAAGCAAGCTTCGGTATTTATTCGGATAGCTCAGATATTTATACACTTATTGTAAATTATGCCTACTTGTCACACTCTAATTGGCTAGGCTTCTAAAGATTACATGTTCATACACCTCCTACTTGCCGTTTCTGCTTCAAGGTTCTTCAACATTCCAGAAGGACACTCTCCCTCTCGCCGGGTCTGTGTGACCTTGGCTCTTCTTCCTTGTCAGCGTAACTTGCAGTTCTCACTGAGGCCTGCTGTGGCTAAAATCCTACTTATGCTAAACACTTAGGCTAACAAGAGGATTGCTTGTACAATGCTTTGGTGGATCCATGGCCCTGCTCCCGCAGCCATTCTGCAACAATGTTATATATATATCTCATCCTTTTCCAGTCATCTGGAATCACACTTATCCTCCAATAAATTTTCAGAGAATTGCTAATTCTCTAATTCAAATTATCTAATTTATAATTTAATTTTTAATTTTAATAGTAAAATTCTCTAATTCAGGGGGATTAAAACTTGGTTATTCTGTAGCTTTAATGCCTTTCCTTGGAAATATTAACTGTTTCAGTGATTATTTTCACTCCAGATGTATTTCCTCTTAGATATTCTCATATATCTAAAAAAAAAAAACAAACTTGAACTAGTCCATCAAACCTAAAATACCTTAATACCTTACTGGATTTAAGCTATGTTTTAACGTAGCATGTGCATGTATACAAAAGATACATCTTTTTATAACTTTGTTTTTTAAAATATTGTTAACATCTATTATTTGTATAAATGAGCCCTTTACCACCAAGTTTGATCTTTTTCAATTCTTTATTTAATTTTAGGGTTTTTTAAACATCTCTTCTTCCTCTTTCAGAGGTGGTAGTAGAGATTTTTCCGTTATATCTCAAAGTGCAGTGCTAACTTTTTTTTTTTTTTCAAACATTGCCCAGACTTGCAATAAGTCTATTTGTGCCTGTTTCTGAACTTCAGAGGAAGTAAACTATCACGTGCTAAACAAAAAGCACTTCTTTCTTGCTTTTTCCAGGAACAAACTCTGATTTGTCTTGGCAAGCTTCTATGATGCCAGTCTAAGTTTCACCTTCTGGATACTAAGACTTCTTACATCTTGGATCCTGTATTTCCCATTTTCCTCCTTGCAATATATAATCCACTAAGATACATGGTAGACTGACCTATTTTTCTTGTCTCCTCAGTTGTTGTTTTTTTCTCCTTCCTCCGCGCCCCCAAAAAAGAAAAAAAAGAACCTTCAAGGCTATTCTCCCCTCACCTCCCGCCCTGCATTTTTGCTTCGCTGCTGTAGTGCAACATCATCCCTTTCAAACTAGTTTAGAGCTTTCCTAAATCAATGTGTCAGCCACACAGGTCATCTGATGCTAAAGAGAAAATATTTTATCTCTCCATAGCGGGTTTTTTGTTTTGGTTCATAGTCTCATGGTTGCAGAAATCAAAGACCTCCTCTCAACAGTTTCTGCTCTGTTCTTATCAATGTACCTTTACCATCAACCAGAAATACTCTGCACTTGTGCCTGTTTCAATTTATCTCCTCTCTCTTTGGCTGCAGTAATTTCTAATCTACTTGGAGTCATACCTTGCAATATTACTACCAGGGAGCCATAGGCAAGTGAGTGTGCATCTGCTGCTCCCAAGTGCCATGTAAGAGGTCCTGTTTTCAGGTGTTTGTGAGGAATATGGGTTTTGGGGCACAGAAGCCAGCAGCTGGAGCCTTGTCCCTTCCTTCTTACCTTAGTGTAGTTTAGCAAGAGCGTTCCTCGAGTTTGGTGCTTCTGTATGCATTTTGTCAGTACAGCCCATATGGTCACACCTATTGAGACTATGAAGATCACCTTTATACAATTCACTTTTCTGATTTCTGAAAAATATTCCCTGCAGACACTTCTCTTTCAGTTGATCATTGCTAGGTTTTGGAGGGTTTACAGGTAAGTTTGCGCAGGTTTATTTTGACTGATTCAGGAACACTGTATCTGTCATAGACTTCACGTGGCTTGAAGGAGGTTCCTGTACTTGATTATACAGCTTTCCTCATTGATAAAATAGAATCATAGAATCATAGAATGGTTAGAGTTGGAAGGGACCTTAAAGATGATGTGGTAATGCACAGATTACTTCTAAAGAGTGACTGAATCATTCAAGATGGTATCAAAAGTACTGTGTAGGTTTTGTATCATCTGTTTTTGCATGGCTTGTACAGATTTGGTACTTTTATTGTTATAGCATTTACTTTTTCTTTAAACTTGTGTTTTTTCGTAGCCTCTTAGCTCTGGGGGGTTTTAGCAGTAGTATCTGTTCACATAGAGATTTGATGTATATGTAGATATATTTCTTGCACACTTACAGACATAAAATATCTGACAATGACAGATTGGAAGCTTCTCCCAGTATTTGTGTTCCCCAGTATATTGATATCTGTTGTCAATAATATAGGCTGTTGGTTAGGTCGTAAAGCTCCATTGCTCAAGAGTGTTATATTTTGAAGTCATCTGTCATGGATATGTTGTAGAGATAGGAGACTATTTACGTTTATGGCATTTTAAGTAACTCAGTAAGACCCTTTAGAATATACGGAAAAGGCTTGTTTACTGTCATCACTGCTCACTTAATCCTGTGACCTTGACATGATAGTATGCCCATAAAGCTCCCTGCGGGTAGTTCAATAAAATAGAAGAACATCAGAGTCTAATGATTGTTTCAGCTTCAGAAATATACTGCCTTATGACATAAATATTTCTTAAACATTCAATAGCACTGAACCATTTTAAAACCCCATAATGTAGCAAACTATCCAATTGTCTAGATTATCAGAAAATCCAAAAAGAAGATTCATAAGCCACATGTACTTCTGCTATTCAATTTCAGAATGCTGACCATTATTTTTTAAAAAATTCTGTTTATACAATGCCAATAGAATAAAATTAAAACAAAGTTATTTCTGAAAAATTAAGTTTACTTACTTTTCAGATTCCCATTGTTTTTTCTTTCTCCTGATAGCAAAGTATATTTATTGCATAGGAATGTGTTTTGATTTTGCTAGTCACAATCTGATTCTAGGAAACATTAATGTGGAAGAAGTTTCTTTTGATGATTTACTAGAAATTATGTTTGCACTAATGGTAGGAAGCAATAAAAACATACATAAAGAGGAAACTAAATTTGACGTCTCTTAGGTGAAATTCAGAAATACTACTGAAGCCTTTGGGATACTCTGCCATAAGAGGGCCTTAATTTTTATGTGTAATATATCTTCTGCTATGTAAAAACATAGAGGTAAGTAAAGCATGACACATTTGCCTCCTGGCACATGGAAGTGTTATTTTGATATTATTAAAAAAATGTTAATTTATAAAATTTTTTAATGTATAGGCATCCAAGTTCCCAATTTCTATTAGCTAACAATGCATTATTTTCAGACACATAGTAGTCTTTTACACTGAACAGTACTCCAGCTCTTGTGTTTTTGTGAATAAAAAGTGATGTTTTCAAAGCTGATGACAGCTTAATAGTAAAGGAAATTTATTTAGTGAACTTCAGACAGTATTTTCAGTGGTAGAGTTTCATACTGAACTGTTGAGCTAAAAATCTATGAAAATTAACGGAGTGAAACCTGTCAGAAAAGAAGAGCAGCCAGGGGCAGGATCAGGATATTATATATATCTACAAAAATGAAATGGAATTTCATCTCCTTTCTGATTTAACTTCAGCTAAGTACTACTGAGAGACATAAGGGAAAACGAAAAAACACCCCACATTATCTGCCTAAATAGCAGGCAAGGTTGCATAAGAAAAAAATACTTTATTTCCTAATAGTCTTTCCATCTGACATCATGAAAAGTTAATTCCTCTTAAAGGACCCAGACAGACAAACTGTTTAATTGTTCCCCAAATATTTGTTACTTTTCATTTTTAACAGACTTGGAATTAAAAATGTAGAAATACTGTGATTAGAAACTTGTGGGAAGGGCCACCAATTTCACTGATAATGGCCTCAATGAAAACTATGTTGTCTATTAAATTTTAACGAAGGAGGTGTTATGGAGGTTTGAAACTTGATGGAATGAAACCAAAGTAGTAAAATTAGTATTAAAAATAGATAGAAATTTATGTACAATTCAGTAGTGTTAGAGGAGTATTACCAATTGTCTTTAAAAACAAAAAAGAAATTAGTTTTTTACATACAAATTATGTTTTTCTACTAGTGTAAATGGCCCTTTTATATATCAGATATATTCAGGCTTAGTGTTTTACTTATTTATTGGACTACTGATAGTTACTCCTCTTGTTTGGTAATGAATATATTCTCTTTCCTGGAAAGAAACAGACATGTTTCTTCCTGAATAGATATCCAGTGGGGACCAGGTACATCGTATTTTCTAACGTGTGTGTTGTAGAATTTGCAGGTCATATATTGAGTTCTGGCTATGGTATTCCCTGTATATCTGGATCATTTGATAATCTTTAGCCAAGCTATGAAAGGGTGTTATTGACAGCTGTGCAGGGAAGTTCAAAAGGTTCTGTTGGACACCACTAAATTTTAAACAGAGACCTTTTCTTAGGAATGTCCTATTCTGAAAATACTAGAATAGCTCCTTTATGTCATTGGTACAGTGACAAATTACTAAGAGTGGCTCTTCTGATGCAATATTTATTTAGAGGCTTACACTTCTTTAAAAGTAATCAATGAATTCTCAATATATTGAGAATATATTATATATATAATNATATATAGGAAATATATTTTTCTTTTCCCCTTCTTCTGTTAAATTTAACTTTCACAATTCCCACAGTACAGTTGTAGTGCTACTGTTTTCTACAAGGCATGCATTCCTTAGGAAAAATCTCTGCCGGAAAAATGAAAGGGCCACAATGGACATTGCCTTACAAGAGAACTTCTACACATTCCTGTTGTCATTCACAGTTTCCAAAATATTTATAAGATGTTAAATCACAAGCAGATTTTGAGGTAGCTTTTCATAAATACTTGGTTTCCTGGCTGCTGGCTTTTTAGGTTCTCCATTGGCTCTAAAGCACAAAAATTTTTATTTTTGTTTTTCTCCCCATACCAGTTGCTATTACAACTTGTAAAAGTAAGACATATACCTTCTGCTGGTACTTTTTCAACACTATTACAAATTCATAGCTAATATTCTTATAAACATTAAGAGAAGCTAAAAGGTCAGTGAATGATATAATTGGCATATGTGTGAATGAATGATGATGTCAGTTCCAGAAGTTACCATCACTTGGACACCTAGAGCAAATGAATAGGGAGAAGGAGATTTTCATACTATCTGACAAATGCTATCTGATTGAGAAACAGCTGTAGGTGTGACTGAAGAGTAAATTTTTAATAAATCTTCAAGTATAGACCTGACAAACAACCAAATTTTGAAGGATCTGGAAACAGTGCTTCTTACTTCCCAGTATTTATTCTTGTATCTGCCATCAACAGTGAAACAATAAAGTATGTCAATCACTTTTGTATTATTTTTTGAGCTTCCTGAATTTCAAATTAGTAATTTTCAGTAATTCTAGGAAGGACTGATTTCCTTAATAGAAATTTTGAACTCTGGTATGTCTTCACATTTTATAGTTTGTATCAAGAAAGAGCAAAACTCATGGCCTTGTTTCCTGAATTTGTGAAGGAAGGAAAGGTTGCTGATATATTCCAACATTTACTCTGTATTTACAGAACAGCATCCTTTCTTTTTCTTTTTAAACCAGCCAGCAATAATGAAGGGGGAACATGGTTTACAGTATTAATAATTGTGGGGTCTGTGGCCCCTTTTTCACGTATTTCCCTAAACACAGTTGTCAGTGCAATTCAATTTAGAGCCAGTTATGTGGCTCCATTTACAGTATCTAGGTGTTGCCTTCCTTCCAAAATGTTTGTGTAGCTTTGGATCAGTAAAAAGTTTTTAAATTACACTGTACTGGGTGTACTCAGTAGATTTTACTTTCTAGTATGTGGAAAACAGGGGAATATAATATGTATAATTTATCTGGATATTTGATGTGTTGAGGTTAATAATTAAGAGATAAAAGTACTGTAAAACACTGTTTTGTTTTGTGTACAGCATTAAATGATTGTGTTCATGCATGCATTTGTACAATGGTGTGAATCAAGTCACAGAGTACAGTTTTAGACGTTTTCAGCACTGTTTCTTAATTGTTTTGAGTTTTGTGTATTTTTAATTTTCAGTCATACAAATTATATGCTTGGTCGTATTTCTTAAGCAACTGAGTAATGCAGGAATATTTTGCATGTGATTTGGGGGATGGGTGAGAGTTGTTTTTCTGTGGGTCAAGAAAGCAGTGGGAGTGAAAAAATGATGTGTTATTTCCATGATCTAAATGTTCTGCAGCAGTAGCAGCAGCTGAGCAACTCACTGTTATTCAATGCTACATTAACTTTTCCATTAATGCTGGTGCTGTAAAATATGAAGCCCTTAAGCATTGTGAAGTTGCCATCTGATTTTTGTTCCTTTACATGGCTGCAGTATATTTGCATGTTACAACCATTATGTGGATAATCACCATCATTACTTTTTAGAAGGTCATTCTCTTCCTGTTTTGAATATACTTAGATAAAGAAAAGCTTTAACAGAAAGAAGAGTCTTTAAGCATATTCACTACAAATGTAGTCTTTTCAGTTATTCACTACTGTGTTTATATGATGGCAGCCCAAGTGTCAACAAGATATTTTGCTTCTTTCTCCCTTCATTAAATGAAAAACAAAACAAAAAATAAGCCAAGAAAACAAACTAGAAACCATGAAAGACCTATTTTCTGCCACCCCCACCCCCCCACCCCCAAAGAAAAATAAAACAAACTAGTTCTGTTAGGTGGGAAATTATTTTTTATAAATTACTAAATGTTGTTTTGCACCAAGATAAATTTTTGTTGTACAATAAACATAATTATGTTTTCAAAATGCTGGAATTCTTTAACTGAATAATATATGAAGATTGGAATTATGATTATTCAAAAATCTTCTAGCTTTTAAATCTTTGCTGAAAATGTACATATTTATGGGAAAAGTGGATTTAATAAGTGTCATTAACAAATCAGAGCAGCAATTCATGGCACTTCCGATCAAGACATACCAACCATTCCACTCAGTCTCCCCTCCAGAATTCACAGTACAGTTCATATGGGAAAGCAAGATTCTTTCTTCAGCTATGAAAGCAGTCATTTTATGCCCTAAATAATGAAGTTATAATCTTGGTGGTGTCAGTGAGGTGACACCTCAACACTGAATAAATCATTTCAGTTTTTATCTATCTGCCTTGTTTTCCCCAACTGTAATATGTGAATTATGGTACTTTGCTAACAGAGTGATTTGATCTGTTGAGGGGAAAAAAAAAAAAAAAGAAAAAAGCTCTACAAATAGTGCTTGCTTAATATCTTATTTTAAGAGAAAGGTTTTAAATATTTTGTGCTGCTTTGCTCTAATTCTAAACATGCTGTAATCATGTAGTTCTTCAATGAGTTTTTGCTGTGCCTCAGATTCATTGTGTTCACTGTTCGATGGTTAAAATCATCAGCATCTGAGTAACAGGATGCATTTGTGTGATGGCTCATATAGAGTCCTTCCTAGCTCCATGGAGCAATTGCCATTGCCCTTAAGAGCTGTTTCTGGCATATTTCAAACAGAATGAAATGGTACACCTGATTTAAGTAGCAAATCCTTCAATACTGTCAGATTGTTTTGTTTCTTTTCTGTTGTTTTCTCTCTCATCTCTCTATCTTACAGAATTTTTGTGATACCAATTTTATTATATTTTTTAATTCAGATATTTTGATGTTAGCAGTATTTCTTTCAGGTACACATAGGAAGATGAATTTAGTATCCAAGTGCTAGAAATAACACTCTATATTCTATAAATAGGCATACTATCTGTTATGAATCCTAGGTCTACAAAGTTTTACCCTTGTTTCATGACATTCATAGAATCGTAGAATGGTTCAGGTTGGAAGGGACCTTAAAGATCATTGGTTTCCAACCCCCCTGCCCTGGGCAGGGACACCTCCCACCAGAGCAGGTTGCTCAAAGCCCCATCCAGCCTGGCCTTCAACACTTCCAGGGATGAGGCATCCACAGCTTCTCTGGGCAACCTGTTTCATGCCTCACCACCCTCACAGTAAATAATCTCTTCCTAATATCTGATCTAAATCTCCCCTCTTCCAGTTTAAAACCATTACCTGTTACCCTATCACTGCACTTCCTGACAAAGAGTCCCTCTCCATTTACAAGAAAGTTTAGAATTTATTATGTAATTTCCATTAAGAAAATATAGCCTTTATTTCAGGAATTTTACTTGCTTACTTTATAACTTCATGATTTAGGGATTTTTCACAGTCCTGTTTAGTCATCACTAATCTGAATGTCATTGTGTTATCAACACGTTTTCTCAGTGTGTGCTAAACCCTCTTGGGTGTTTCTTGGGTTTTGTCCCTGGACTATGTCCTTCCAAAATAGGATTATGACTATTCTCATTTATTGCTCATAAGCTGCTGAGAAAATTATTTTACAGTTTTATGCAGGTTGTATTTTCTCCTAAAACCTGTTCAGTGTCTTTTACGTAACAGAACAAGATACTAGGGATTGATAAAATAATTTGGAACAAGGAAAGCTGTACAATTAAAAATTTTCTTACAAAATCACACATTTTTTAAAATTAATTCAGTGTTGTTATCAGGCTGAATGGGCTGTCCATAACCCCATATGAGCAAAGTAACATATGAAAATGTAGTGTGTTTTGATTTCTAAGGAACAACAGAGCTCTTGGATATCACAAAAAACAGATTAGAAAGGCCTAAAGTGGATAAAACCCAATGTGCTTGTGTAAATAGTATTATGTAAATATAGGATAAAAAAAATTTGTTTCATAAAATAGCTGTTTCTACTTTAAGAATTTTCTTTTTCTTTGATATCTGGAAAAAAAATCCTCCTCCGTGAAGCATTAAGTGTTTCTCGGTTTGGGGAGCAAATTAGTGTAAGAATTTAATATTAAACATAACTGAATATTTGCACTTGAAGTTCTAGTTTGTCCTCCTATTCATTAAAACTGAAAAGATTCTCAAGTTTTATGGTCTTCCTTGGTGTGAATCCAGTTACAGGGGTAGCAGTCTAAATCAGACTCTGAAATGAAAATGCAAAAATATACTGCCCAAAATATCATTTTAATGGTGATTAGCTGTTATGTGGAAAAATAGATTTCTCTTCACTCAGCAGAACACTGCATTTCGTGGAAAATCAAAGTTTACAAAATAAATTTCAATATTTTTTAGTATGGCAGGTGATGAATGTTCTCCCACAGAGGTTATATCAGAAAATCAATATTTGTAAAATTGAAACAGTATAGGTTTGTATTGATCCATGTGGCTAAATCAAAATGAAAGGCTTTGTAACAGCTTTCTTAGACAGCCTGCTACCCAGTAATGGCAAACTATCAATTTTAGCTTTCCACTGATAAATCAGCTTGAAAATTGGATGTCAATTTTTTTTTTTTTTTTACTGAAGTAGTGATTTTTTTATGCCCTCTAACCTTTCTTGATGTGTTAGATTGGTTTATAAGACTAAGCTCTGCCTTTTTGAAAGCAGTTGTCAAAACTGACATCTAGATGTATTTTGAAACAAAACCTAAACCCTTAAAATCTAATTTTGTCTACTAGCTGGCTTGCTGGTAATCTTATGTGTGTGCCTCTGTGTAAACAAACATGAATATATGTTTAATACTGAAAATGACATTGATTTAATACTTCAGGTATATATGTTTCTCTCTTTTCTGATCTCTGGAGTTCACAAAGGTCAGGTCTTCAACTGCAGCTTTTAGAAACTCATGCTCCAGAAACTGTTTTAGCTTTCAGTGGTTAGGAAGATTGATTTTTATTTAATTGACTGATACTCTTTTTTATTTTGTGTTAAGTGAGACTTTATGAAATGGTAACAAGAGCATCAGTTTCAGCTGCAAGTTGCAACATGCCCTGAAAACCTGTATGGTTGATGATTGTTTTTAATAATCAAGAAAAGAGGATACACTTGCTTTTACTCAGAAAATAAATAGCAAAGTCCTTTATAGTGGTGGTGGTAAACTCTTTAATCTGGGTCAAATGCAGTAGTTTTCAGTGACAGTTGACAGTGCCATACCTTCACATCTGTACAGCAGAATATAAGTTAGCTCCAGTGGGTATTGATTGTGAAGTTTGCTGTTGTATAATTACTTTTGGCTGCAGAAAAATGTGGTGTGTATTGATCTAGATGGAAGCATTTGACTAGCAGTTTCCCTTGGCTAACAGTGAGTGTCATCTTTCAGCCATGATAAATGGTAACGCTCTGGGTCAGCATAATTACTTGGTGGTGAAATGAACCTCCTGTACCCTTCTCCCTCTCACACTAAGGAACCACCATAATCATCTTTATCTGAAAGCCATGATTTACTGAACTAACCAGCCCCTTAATAAAGTCCTTTTCCCCCCTCCCCACAGCATGCACCGGCTTTAATTGTGGCTCTGTACTATTATTTTAAAAACTGAACTGTTCTATTGTGAATCCACAAGTATGATTTCATTTTTTTTCCCTAACCCCTGTCAGTTGATCTAGACCTGCAGGAGGCCAGCTCTTGTGCCAATCTTTTAATCTTTATGTTTAGTGTTTGTCTAGCAAAAGGAGAAAGATTAAGGTGTTCATTGTTTTGATGCACTGCTTTTCAAGTCTTGGCATCAAACCTTATTAACACACTGGTAAATTATTACTGTCCTGCAATTAAAACTGCCATATGAATTTGTTGTCAGTAGCCCTTTAATTTTATAGCATACTGTACACTCTGGATTTGCTGTCTTTTGAGAACAGATGAGGATATCTTTTCACAATATGCTAGAACAGCTTCATTTATAAGAAGTTTGACACCTCATTTAATAACAGGTTTAAATATAAGATTGTTAAGTATTAGTCATTTTTCTGTTTGCATGTACATCTAATTTATGAAAAAATTCCAATTAGAAATAAATAAGTTGTATTTATTGCTAGAACAGAAAACTATGATGATTTGTATTGTTTGGCACCTTTTTAATTGGGAGTTTTCAATTTGTTATCAATATTTCATTAAAACTTTGTCGCATGTTGTTGAAAATGGATTTGTATTTACTTGCCAGTAGTGTAATATGGCCCTGGGGTAATGACTTTTTGTTAAGTAATGTTAGTTAAAGAAAATCTGGCAACAGTTTTAGATCATTTTAAGACAGCTGTGAAGGGTTTGGATAAAGGTCATTTTCAATGATTGTGCTTAGTTAAATAAATGTGAAGGGTTTCACAATGGGAATCTTGCTTTTCAGTATGCTGTCATAAATTTCCCTTTAACACATCTGGGAATAGGAAGTAAAATGTAGTTGTTCCTGCCTTGAAGGCAATGTATTTTATATTTTCCTTGCTTTGTTTGTTTTCCCCTTATAATGCTGTTTATTCACATAACTAGAGTTCAAAGGTTTTACTTTGCCATAAATTAAATCTTCTGTTCTCTGACAGTTTGTGAGACCCGCTGGATATAATTTTCAAATGGTTGTAACTCGAAGATTTTTTGCTGAGATTTAGTCATTAAAAGTGTTAAATTTTCTGACAGCTCAGCCTCTATTGTGACCCTGGTTCATTGCTTGCTCTCTCCCTTGGCCACAGCTGGCCTCTTGCTGTTCACAGCTGAAAAGTGAAATCAATGCTGGGTCTAACAAAATGCAGATGAAAGCCATTCTGATCATATATAGTCATTTCCCGTAATTTTATCAGCCTTCGGTTTCTTTAAATGATCTCTGGAAATCATTGCTTGTTCATGTGAATACAATATCGAATTTTGTGATAAAACGTCCTGTCTTTCTGAAAAGTAATACTTTCTTAAGCGTTAGTAGTGATATACAGCTCACACTGCCGTAGCACAAGTTTTTAAAATACTGATCCACTCCTTGCCCCGTTCCCTCCTGAAGGGAAGCACTACGAATCAAAGCCGGTCAAAGAGCTGCTGGCAGAATCCTGCCGGCTTTGAGCCTTTGGAATCTTGCGAATTGAGGTTTTTATGTTCTACAAGGCTCAGAGCTGGAAAGTAAGAACTCTTACCATGTGTCAATCCACATTGCCATTGATCTCTTATCCTTTTTATTTTTATTTGAGCAAGATTGGTAGGAAAGCTGTGTTGCAGTTAGAGGTGGCAGCGTATGATGTAGCTTAATGCTCCAAAGGTCACGGAACTACAATGAGTTTGATGGAAAACAGCCTTTCTCCTTATTTTAAATGGTTCCTGCTTTGATTACAGGCATTTATTATAATTATCAAGAGATTAGTCTGTTGTTATAGAATCCTTGTAATGGAACCATTTAAAAGGAATATAATGGCAGTTTATTGGATTTTGCAAAGGAAAAGAGAACAGATAAAGTGGTGTTTTTTTAATGGATCAACTGCTGCCCTAAGCATACTGATTTTTTTCTTTTGTTTAACTTCATGTTTCTTTTTGTTTCTCAGTTTTCAGTTGCATACTAAAAAAGTCACTTTTTCCAAATTTTGAAGCTATTTTATTTGTAATATTTTCATTGCAGTTCAATCCTATGCAATTTAGTTGTTAAAGATATTCCTTTCGTAAATTATCTTAAACTATACATATCATAGAATGTGCAGTCTTACGTAGCTGCTTTGTGATTTTATTAGTATCTCCATTTAAAAAATGGCTACAAAAAATTCTTGTTGATCCAAAATAATATGTAAAAGTAATGGCAAATTCTGTATTTCATCAGTTGAAGTGCAGCTAGGCTGATTTCTCATTTATATTGGGAAAATCCTGTAATATTGATGAAGGTTGGTGAATTTCTTTCATGTTTATGTTAATTTCCCCTACCTAGTAGTGTACAGTTGTATTTACTACTCTTATTCCAAAAGAATAAACGTTAAGATTATAAATCAGTCGTCTTGTTCAGCTGTTACAGAATACTGTTTGGGACCTGGCAGTGAATCTAAGTTAAAGATTACATTTTTAAAAATTAAAAGTTCACGAACTTAGTGTACAAACTAGAAATGAGTTTATACTTCAAGACCAAAGAATTTCACAGTATGTATATCATCCTTTGTGTGAACACCGTCAAAGGTTTAGACCAAATCTACATCATTCAAAAAAATAATTGGAGAGCCTGAGTCTTCCTGCTGAGAACATGATGACCTATGCTTGTTAGCTGAGCGATGGAGTGAATTACTTAGTACTGAGGAAGAAAGTTAATTGACTGAAACTTAGTTGACATGGGGCTATTTTGATGGCACTGGGGAATCACCCCCAAAATAACAGTAGAAAACAATGTACCAGCAAACTACAAGAATCAGATTACTAGTCTGCTACTCCAATGTCTGTTGGCTGCCAGCAGAGGAGGCCCAAGGAGGAGTGTAGTATTTCCCTAGGTGACTTTATCGTGACTCTCCCCCTGCATATCCTACCAGCTTTCAGCAAATTGTAGCTCAGGGACTTCCTGAGCCAGAGGTGATATCCTCGAGTTTAATAACTTTTGATGGGCTTTTTTTCCCCTCTATGAAAGGAAATGTCTAGTCCCTTTAAGAACTTGTGTAAACTTCAGAAGTCCATATGGCATAGCATTGAATGCCACAATTTGTGTATATTGTATCAGAAATTCACACAAAGTGCAGGTTCATTTGTTTTGAACTTGATAACTTTGTGTTCTCCCTAGGTCTTTTCTTATGAGAAACAGTGAGTCCTTGTTGATAATTCACCATCTTGGTGTGATTAAAGATCACTACCACTTCCCTCAGTTATGCCTCTTTTCTTTAGCTTTGGAGGTCTGAAATGGCCTTGTCCACCTTCCAGGAGGCTCCCCTAGCAGGCTGTAGCTTATTCTGGAGCAGGACTCTGTTAGTACTTCCAGCTGGAGCTATTTTACTTCATGTAATAGCCAGAGAGAAGGGAATGACATACACATGTACTTGCTTCTCTCTCATTCCTCCCTCACCCTCCCCCATCTGCAACATGCCAGGTTGTAGGTTTATTGCCATTAGGAAGCTAACCAGGAATGACTAAAGCTTCCTCAACCAAATCCACCCATCTACATGTCTGTAAGTCATATTTTGAAAAGGGGAAAAAACAGTAAAGATTTGGATTCTGAATTGGAGCAATGTGGTAAGAGATGAGCCTGGGCCTGAGCCATATGGTTGTAGTCATTTCATTCCCCATTCCAATTAACATTTTACTAGTGTAAAATGAGATAACATCATCAGAAAAGGCTGACAGTGTTCCATTCCACAAAAGTTTGGTGATTCATGGGGGACACATGTTGTGTCTGACATAGCTTTTCTTGTATAATTGTATTTACCTTCAGATAGAATAGACTGTGACAGCCTAGGCACCAATTATTACTGGTGTGTATGTTTGAGAGAGACACACACTTCGTTGACAAAGCCTGGGGGAAAAAAAAAAAAGAAGATTTTGATTTGCTTTTGCAGACTTTCAGTGTCTCCAGAGGATTGCAGGCATAGTGCTATGTAGTGGATTGTATTCTGGTGCCTTTAGATGTTGTTGAAATTAGAGCACAGTGCTGAATAGCAGTTTCTTGATTTTTTGATTCACAATGCGCAAACTGAAAATACTTTGCTTGCAAATTTAACTTGAAAATTAGAGGAGCAATGGTGATTCTTTTCCTAGAGCATACACCTTGAGCACTGAATGACATGTAGTGTCTCTTCGGCAAAAAAATCATCTGGGGAGCAGAGACCTCCCAAAGAAGTGAGAGATTCCTCTTTGTCTTTCTAAAAGTTTCCATATGGTCCTAGTACTTGGTCGACTGCTGATCCAGGATCATTGGAGCATTATGACTGTATTATGTTCATTTTATTTCTTTTATTTTGGTACGCTGCCATTGTTGTCCTACAGAACAGAAGAACAACACAGATTTTTTTTTCAGTAATTTATATCTCGCTTATGCCAAAAAAACATTTAATATTAGAAAGACCAGTGCTCTAACCTGCTTCCTTTCTTCCTGTTTAATTTCAAAGGCCTGCTGCAGGCAAGTGAAGATTTTGGAGATACTCACTAAACAGTTTTCATAAATATTACATAACTTAAAACAATGGCTTTAAGTTGGAGAAGAGCAGATTTAGATTGGATATTAGGAACAAGTTCTTTACTCTGAGGGTGGTGGCACACTGGAACAGGTTGCCCAGGGAGGTGGTTGAGGCCCCTTCCATGGAGATATTCAAGGTGAGGTTCGATGAGGCCCTGGGCTAGTTGGGGGTGTCCCTGCAACTGTGGGGAGGTCAGACGAGATGACCCTTCTGGCCTGGACCGTTCTACGATTCTATGATTTGTTGTGAAAACACAAAGTATTATAAATAAATGAGTTAGTAGGACCTCATCCAACAATCCCTCCATAATGCTTTCTGTATTTTCCTTCTACTCTGAATTTTCAGTGTTTCTTGTGAATGTATCTATTCTAAAGGCAGACTCTGAACGGTTCTATGCCATCAGCCATTTTTGTGATGGCAGAGTAGGCCCTAAGGGAAGAAATGACTGTGTCTATACATTTGTGACTATAAACAGATGACTGATAAAACCCTACCACATTTGTGTCTGAGAAGGGTGTATTAACAAGAGTTGGTTCTGAAATTTGAGTTTCCTTGAGTGTGACATTTTTAGTGTGTTTCTTTTCTACCACATTAGCCATGCTGAAGGCTATGCAGATACTTATAAGTTATCAGCAAAGAGGTCTTCATTGTGCAAAGACTGATGGTTCTGCTGTTGACCAAAGGCTGGTCAGACAGCATCAACAAGATTCTCTATTATGTAAAGAAATATTGGCAAGTGATCTGATTACCGATAGGGAATGAGTTCCAAATCATACTGCCTTCTCACTGGTCATCAAATCTCATGTCATAGACATGCTGCAGTTGTTAGTGGTGTTTTTTTCATTATCAGTCTGTTGAGTTATACTGCCTGTGTGGATGATAATATTGCTGGTATCAGGAATTAATTCTTGACACAATGTTGTAAGTGTGGTGGAAGCAAGAGTATTTTCGTAGCACTGTGTGTAGATATCATGGTATACTTTCACTTTCATTTTCCTAACCTTCCCCTGAAGCTAAATAATGAAAGTATTATGGTTTTGTTTTTTTTCAAGAGATAAGGTAATTTGAAGCAGAATGCTTTTTTTGCTGTGAACAAGAGCACATTTTTGTGTGTTTGTTGGTGTTTTTTTTTTCCAAAAACCATGCAAGAAATTTTTGACAGATTCAGTGTTAAACTAGAAAGAGCATCAGACTTCTTGGTCTGTAATTCAGCTTTACTACTCCATGGGAGGATAACGCTATTAAAACAGTAGTAGATCCCTTTTATGTTGTGCTTTGGTTTGTATGTGCAGTTTGGGAACACATCACTAATCTATCAGTTTCTGTATAAAGGATTAATAATCTTTCAGAGTGATATAGCAGCTTTTCACACTGCTGTCAATTCAGTCCATTTCTTACTAGGCATGTTATCATGGAATCACAGAATTTTCAGAGTTACAAGGAACCTCTAGAGATCATCTAGTCCAACTCCCCTGCTAAAGCAGGATTGCCTAGAGCACATTAAGCAGGATTGCCTAGAGCACATTACTCAGGACTGCATCCAGGTAGGTCTTGAAGGTCTGCAGAGAAGAGGACTCCACAACCACCCTGGGCAGCCTGTTCCAGGGCTCTGTCACCCTCACTCAAAAGGAGTTTTTCCTCATATTTTAATGGAACTTCCTGTGTTCCAGCTTGTGCCCATTACCCCTCGTCCTGTCACTGGGAACCACTGAAAAGAGTCTGTCTCCATCCTCCTTCAGCCCACCCTTCAGATACTTACAAGCATTAGTAAAGTCTCCCCTCAGTCTTCTCTTCTCCAGGCTAAAGAGTCTCAGCTCTCTCGGCCTTTCCTCATAAGGGGGATGCTCCACGGGACTCTCTCCAGTAGTTCCTTGTCTCTGTTGAACTGGGGAGCCCAGAACTGGACACAGTATTCCAGCTGTGGTCTCACCGGTGCAGAGTGGAGGGGCAGAATGACCTCTCTCAACCTACTGGCCACACTCTTCCCTATGCAGTCCAGAATTCCATTGGCCCTCTTGGTGACAAGGGCACATTGCTGACAAATGGATAGTTTACTGTCTACCAGGGTCCCCATGTTGGAAGCTTTTCACAAGTTTGGCTTTTTTGTTTGGTTGTTTGCTTCTAAAAAAACCCAAACAAACAAACAAAAAAAACCAAACAAGCAAAAAAAAAAAACCACAAAAAAATGCCCCACCAAACTAAATCAAGGCAAAGCCCTGTTTTAGAAAGCAGAAAAAAGTTAACAAAACAACCTCAACTAAGATCTTATTTTTATGTAATAAATAGCAATATCTACATATCTTTGCCTACCAGTGTTCACTCTGTAATGTAAAAAAGTACATTGATATTCTACCAGTAGCTTAAAGCATTTTCTCAAAGTTTGGTAGAATTAAACCCCTAACATGTGTTCTGAAATATGTCTCATTTTAAATATGTTGTTGTCTTTAATGAGATTTCCCATAGGCTTTCACTTAAACTCATAATTATTTTTAGAATTGGGCCTAAATTATGTTTTTTCTTTAAAAATATGTATATACCACACCACAGATTCAGAATCTCCAAAATAATGTTGTCGATTTTTTTATCGTCGTAGTATGTATAATAAACAGTATTCTGCTTTTAAGTATTTAACTATTAGGCTTTTTTAATTGATTTAATAACATTGTCTTATTTTTGAGTGTCAGCTTTTTTTTTTCTCCATTGCTTGGATTTATATAGTTTTTGTTTCCTGGATTTATATAATTTTCTGTTATTTTGTATCTTTTCAAAAGAATTTTGTTTCCCATAAGATATTTACAGTCTGAATCTGAGGATTTTGAATACTGTCCCTCTGATTCTCTGTTGCTGTTTTATAGCTATAAAATCATAAGCCTCTTAAAATATGGAACTTGAATTATTATTTTTTTCATTTACACAGAGGAGATTATATTTGTGATTTTTGTCTGTTTTACATATCAGGATTCCCTTTAGCAGATCAACCATGTGGTGAAAAGACACCAGCATGTAACTTCTAGCTGTAATATAAGAGTGGCACAAGTCAATCTAGCACTTTCTCCCATTCACTCATTTAACAGGATCCATATAGCCTTTAGTTCTCATTTTCTCTATCCTACCTCTTGGATTTCACTCAGTCATGTGAATTCTCTGACCTTGAATTCTCCTTCCCTTGACAGTTCAACACAAATCATAGATGCTAGATTCTTTTGTGAGAACTCCAGATTTTTACTTTTTCTCCTATTGATACCTTTGTTACTTGAAACAAGAGCCTAGTCCATCACCCAACTTTTCCCAAGGTGCAACTAGTTCTCTCCATTACCTATAAAATGGGACTGGGTTGATTAGTTAAATGTCAATAATGTTGACAACTTAAGTTAGATAAAAGGAACTCAGCTCAGTTATCATTTAGCATAATTTGACAACCTTAATCTTCCAGTAAATTACAACTGTTAATTGCTAGAATTAACTTCCCTATAATTGAACTGTGCCTCACAGATTACAAGAAAGGAAAAAAAAAATCACTAGGTCATAGACAATTTGGTTCCTAGAGAAAAAGCACCTTCCAAAAATAAGGTGATAGTCAACCTTGCAGCGTCTTCAAATATAATTTCTATCGAACTACATGGAGGAGATCTGGAGGTAGCTAAATGGAAGCAAGAGGTTCCAAAAAATTGAAGTTAGTGAAGATGAGAGAGAGCAGAACAAATCTTCCCCTAAGTTGGTCATTAGAAATTGAAGAACCTTTGAGGCTGACATGACCTGTGCTGTGGCACTTAAGCCACATGTGACTTTTCAGCACTTCAAAAGCAACTCTTTCCTACGGTCTGTGTCACAAGAAGCTTTGGCAGAAGATAGTCTTGATGATCCAGATTCACAGCTTGCAGAAAGTAAGCCAAAAAATACATTCACTAAGGTCCCTTCAAACCCAGGAACAGACTGACTCCAGCTCCAGTTGTCCCACTTTCTCCCACTTTCGAACTTAGAATGTTGTCTTTTCTCAACTTTTCACAGTCATGTGAAGTTATTGATTTATGCTTTCTTGTGTCAGGAAATTTGGCTATCCATTCTCTGAAGGGAGAGTAGCACATCCTTCTGTTCCCAAATGTATGTTTCCTTCCCCCATGAATTGTCTACCTCAGTACTGATCCAGTCAGTAAGCTTTCCTTTCTGCTGTAATAATAGATGGGTTGGAATGCCTGTTCTCCTTTCTCATCATCCATGCAAATTATGGCAATAAAGTCTGAAAAATACCCTGCAATGAACATATGAAGGATGAAATCAGCTTAATTAACAAGGTGGAGGATTGTAATTCCTCATGGTGATTCTACATGGAAAAGCGCTGGGACTTTGTGTAGACTTGTTAAATTGCTGGTACTGATTTTTCTTTAACTGTAGTATTAATTTAAGTAGGAACATATAGCCAAATATAGTCAAATACACATTCTGTATTTGTAAAACATAGGAAATCATACTATACAATATCAACTGAACTATGAAAGTACATGGAAAGTACAGAATGTGGTCATGTCACAGATTTGTGCTACAGACAAGGGAAAAATCAGCTGTGTCTCATGATTCTCATACAGAATTGCTTAACACATCAAGTAGCTAAAAGGAAGGAAAACATTAACAATTATATACAGAATAATGGATTGCCAAATACTTTGTATGCAAAAATTCTTTACAGACTCTTCTGCTTGCTTTTCATAACCCACAAAAATAGAGATTTTTTTTTTCGAGACAGAACAAGGAAGTTTTAATTCTGTGTTGTTTTTTTGGTTTTTTTTTTTTTTTTTTTGTCATGTCTGCTTCTTCTCCCATGAGTTTTGCAGAGCCAAAAATAAATCCTTAGGTCATGCTGATATATTTTGGGAAGTTTTATAGAAGACTGTTTCTATACTTCTAAAGAACCTCTTGACTGTCAGAAATAAAGTATAAATAGAACAGTTTTGATTTACTTGCCAAGCTGGTTTCTTAACTCTTACAAAAATTTCCAGGAGCAAAAAAATTCAAAGTTAAGATTACTCAGCATTTGTTTGATAGTATTGTAAACATGTTCTCTATTAAAAAATCTATGGTGCTCATGGCTATGCCACTTGTCAAATGTTTATTTCATCAGTGTAAGTTTCATTTGTGGATAGGAATAACTGTTTATACACCAGACAAGATGTATCCACTAATTGGGCCAGCATGTCTTTGTTTTAATTCTTAAAAACAATATTAGGTTTAAAGCTAGATGTGTGCTTTGCTACAGCTTGTGCTGTACTTCCCGATGATACTGAGGAGAAAAAGAAATCTATCCCAAAAAAAGCTGCAGAAAGTGTAAAAACTACAGACTTTTCTTCATTTTGAATTTGAAGATTTCCAGTTACCAAGCTTGAAACAGCATTTTGGAAAAAAGAATCAGTTAAAACAGTGTATTACTAGACTTGCATTTTAATAAACAGGTGGAAGTTAAAGTAATTGTCTAGGTAAAACTTTATTATTTATTTGTTAGGTTTTGATTACTGTTGTTGTTTGTTGATAGGCCTCAAGGAAGCTAATTATATCGTCTCAATATCAGGTTTATAAGTTAGCTGTCTTTAACCAGCTGGAGCTTGAATAATTTATAAAGGTTTGAAACTAATTCAGTGTGGGTTTTTAAGAAATAGTATTGAAAGAAAAAAAATTATTTCATAGCTTTAGAATAACACTTTAAAAATATTTAGATAAAATATCTTTTCTTTCTTCTAATTAAAGGTTTTGAAAGACAAAATTTCTATTCCTGAATACCATGGCCTTCAAACTGTGACTTTCAAACAGGAGTAACTAATAAGATAACGAGTCCTAACTGTTATTGCTGTTTTGCCTTGAAATTGGACTGTAGTTTGTATACTCAGCTTCTTCAGTAGGTCTATCACAAGAAATTCAGATGCCTTAATCTATGCAGCTGGAATTGAGCAGACGGTAGGGAAGCATCGCCATCACCAATCACATATTTTATCCCTGCTTTTAAGTCTGGGCCTTTAACATTTGACATTTAAGTAAGCCATAGAGGCACCGAAGTTTTCAAGAGCTTCTACAAGCTCTCTTACTTTGGATACCCACTTTGGAAACTTGGAACTGTTTTTTTATTTGCTCAAGCACAGAAAACCTAATTGAAGCAACTTTTAGCTAGTGTTTAACTCTTCTGGAATTGCAGATAACTCACGAAAGCCTAGGCAACCAGTTTCTCTAGGAGAATGCTGTGGGAAAATGTCTCAGAGACCTTACTAAACTCCAGGTAAACGATATGCACATCCTTTCCCTCATCCACAAAGCTGGTCACTTTATCATAGAAGGAGGTAAGGTTTGTCAAACAAGACCACCTTTCATGAACCCTAATCGCCTGGTTGTCCTTCGTGTGTCCCATAATGGCACTCAGGATGATCTGTTCCATGGTGTAGTTCCTCAGATCTTCCTTCCAGCCTTTCTTGTGGATGGGCATCACATTTGCTAGGCGCCAGTCAACTGGGACCTCCCTGATGCTATAGATTCTGTAGGATGCTATTCTAGGGACAAGGTATAACTACAAGAGAGAGTCCTCTTACTTTCCATTGCTCCTAACAGCAGTTTACGTGTTTTTTCTGCAACCAGTTGTTCACCTTCCCAAGGCAAAACTGAGTCACCATGCTTCTAACTCAAATGCACTTTCATATTCTTGGCTGAAAAACTGAGCACAGATGCCAAGCTGCATTATCAGACAAATGCTGTCTACAGAGTTGTTGCTGGAAAAATATGTAATGTTTGAAGTTCCAAGAGATTAACTACTTTGAATATGTGCTTGAAAAAAAAATAATTTATCTATTAAATCTGGCCTTGTTTAAAAACCAACACCTTTATAGCAACATTAATAGTTATCCTAAAACATCTTCCATTTAGTTTATTAAGCCAGTCTTTTACTTTGTTAGGATAAACGAGTTATTTTGTGAGATGGTTGTCTGATTAGTTATGGATTATAACTGTAAAATGACAAAATACTTCCCAGGTGATTTTCCTAAACATTTGTACTATGTCATGAGGACACCTTTTTATTGTGTTGAGAGGGCATTCACTTTTATTCTTCTTTTAGTTTGACACACAAGGTGCTTAAGAAGCAAAATAATATTGCTACCAGCAGGTGGTATACTTGAACAAACAGAAGAGTTGAATGGAAATTTTGATTTAAAACTTCTTTTAATCGGAAAATAGTATTTTGGTTAAAACTTCTGGTGAAAAATTATAACAGTAGAAGTTGCTATGAACATTCCTGATATTTTAATTTTCTTTTTTTTTTTTAATTTAGAAAAACCTTCAATTTTTTTCATTTTGAAATTTTGTTTTATTTTCATGTTATAATTCTTCACTCCAGGAGTGCATAAACTGGTGTCATGGTGCCTTTTTGTTATATGATGTTATAGCATAGTCAAAATGTAAAATAAATAGATTTTTTTTTTCTTTAAATTTGAGGACCATTTGCTAGATATTTCAATTTTTTGTGTCAGTGAAATTTTGAGATATTTCTATATTTTGAATAAGAAAAGCTGCACAGTTAGCACGGAATATATTTTACTTAATTTTAGCCGTCTACAATTACACCTCTAGTCTAAGCCATTCTGTCTGTCTCTGTTTGCAATCAATTAAGAGGAAGGCAATCTCAATGCACCATTCATTCCATCTTGGAGTTTATTTCACTCTGGTGTCATGGTAGTACTCATGAAATCTTCCTAAGTACTCCACTGTGCTGAGATAGCATGACATAACAAAAAAAAATACATTAAAAATAAAAATTTCCTAAAGTACTGCATATTCTTCCAGAACATTTTCCAAAAGTGAGTTTTATCCAAATTTTCTTTTATTTGAAACTTCTGAAATGGTTTTTGGGCTTGGGGGATTTTGGTTTTTCTGTTTGGAGCGGTAACAACACATTCTGAAATAGAAGAACAGATCCAAACTAGAAATTTGAGTTAAACCACGGAGTGTTGTTCCAACCACTTTCTTCTCCTTTTCTTCAAAGATAGTATTAGCATATGTCTTAATTTTAGTACCTTAAAATTTATTGCATTTTAGTCTTTCTTGGGATATAGTTTATTATTCCTAGAATTTGGTGCATTTGCATTCTGTTGTTATTGATATTTTTTTCCAAAAGAAACCCATTGTGATTCTGGCAAGTCAAACACTGACAAGTTATGTATCCACTTTTTATGTTGCTTTAGTGGTTCATTAAATGTCAGTGGATTAACTAAAACAAACTGTGTATAAGATTTCAGGAAATTGTATTGTTTCATTTAGCTGTACGATATGTAGTGTCCTACACATTAGATTTGCCAAAGTTATCTCGCTTTACTTTAAAGTTATGTTTTGTATTAAATCAATTTGGTAATTTTAAAATTTCTACTTTAGTTTTACTCTGTAGACATTGAGACATTGAGAATTTTTTAAGAGGTACATGACTTGTGGTTTTTTGCCATATAGGTTTGTGCATGGCTAATCTTGTTTCCCTAAAACTACTGCTTCTTTGTATAAGTTTACTACTGTTCAGTAATACAGCAGGAATTCCAGAATGACCAGCTCATTCTGGGACCTAAACTTTATGAAAAATCTGGATAATTGGGATAATTGTTTGTCCTTCCGTGTGCGTGTCTGTATTAATGGCTTGCTCCTTCAGACTCTATATAATATACTAAAATCCCCAATCACTTTACAGACTGTTCACATTTCATTTATGTTTTCCTGATGTTCAAAAGCAAGTTATCAGACCATGCAATACAGTCTGGGAATTAACTGCCTTAGCAGTTTGTGTTTCAGGTACTATCATAGCTAAAAGGAACATCTCTATTTGCCACAGTCTCTCTTTCACATCTACTGGCATTACTTTCTTTTATATCTCATCTAACTGAAGATTAATACATCTGGAGATATTTCTGTTTTCAGCTTTCCCTTTCTGTTTTTGTCTTTTGAACTTCAGTGTCCTCAATTTTTTCACCAAAATTAAGTTTTAAAAGTTTTAGGAGCTGGAGGGTTTCCTTAATAGTGTGTATTAAATATACCTTTTTCCAGTGCCTTAAGAGAATAAAAGCCACGTAAATCACCCCCTCTCTTCTGAAAGAGATGCTACACTTTAAAACAATTCTTAGAAAATTCTTCTTCAGGAATTTGGTGGATCTTTAGTCATTAGTCCTCTTCTGATTTTTGCACTCTTTTCATTTGCAGCCAATTCTCCGTTCCTCTCAGCTTTGTCCTTCATTATTAATGCAAGACCATTAGTAACATGATAATAGGAGAGAAACTGTGTTGTCAGTTCTCTTTTTGCTTTTCAAAGGTGACTCCTCTGCTCCTGTTCTGATGGTCAGTGGTAGTATTTCCTGTTACTTTGAGTTCCTTTGTCCTCTTGTTTCACCCTCATTTCAAAGTCCACATTAAAACCCTTCCCTTCCACCCAAACCTTGCAAAGCTACAACACACAAATACTAATCTCTAGAAGTTTATGAATTGCATTCATCCTCCACAAGTGTAAACGACTTCAAAACTTTTTCTTTCCCATTGCAAAAGCTTTTGCCATTCTCAAGTCCCCACAGGGAAACGCATGGGTTAGCTAGTATGTGATCTGGTAACCTGTGCTGCATATATTATTGATTGTGTTAAAATGAACCATTTTTTTCCATATTTCTGTTCGTAATGTAATCATAGAACTACACAGATCAGCCCTAAACTTCACAGATTTCTGGAGTTCACTGCCTTAAACAAAAGTAACTCAAATTCACAAATCTCAAAGTATTATAGATCATCTAATAGATATTCTTGATAACCCAGTATTTATCCATTTATTCATACATAATTATTTGCATGGATTTCTTTGTCTTTACATCTCTCTTCCCATCCACTTTCATAGTTATCTCTTCCACTAGTTTTCACAGTCATTGGGTTTCTTCTCGCATCTCTACTGCTTACAAACTTGCTACTTCATTTTTTCAGCTGTGTTGCTTTTTCTTCACCAATCAATAACTACATTTCAAACCTTTCATCTATGCTTTTCAATTTCTTTGGCTCCCAATCTGTTGTATTTATGGTTTCCTGTGTCCCAGTATCATGGAAAATACTGCTGGAAGACAGCCTGTAGTCTGTCCTTCTGTTTAACTCCTGCTCCAGAAGAAATTATTCCAATGAATATTATCTATTTGTTAGAGCCTATTACTTTTCATTTTTCAGTTCCTTACTACCTAAATCTAGACTTTTCTATCAAGTCCTTTTTCATTTTTAAGGCTCAGACTTTGTCTACATTTCTCCTAAAATTTCACCAGTCAGTGGTGAAATAGCCATTCTGTCTTGTGTCTCTTCTCATTTTAATTCTTCATATTTTGGCAGCCCTGCACAGGAGATACAGAAGTACCTCTCATCTCTCATGACACTTTTGAATACAGCAGTGCTGGTGGGCCTTCTAGCCATTTTCTTGGGATGTAAATCAGCTAGCTGTCCTGCTATACTCTCCACACAACCTCCTCCAGCTGTCAGTAACTAGAACACAAACTACTTAACCAAATTCACAAGGAGCCTCTTTGTTTTCTCTCTCACTCCTACCCATGCTAGTTTGCTGCACTGGTTACAAATACAAGGAAAATTGGAGAAAAAACTAGGGTCATTGGCCATCCAGCCACCACTCAGGAAATGTTGTCTGTAACCAACAGCCTATGCATTCCTTGTTTGCCCACTCTCACAACCTTGCCCTCATCACAGTCCCCCAGTATTTACTGCCAAGTGCCCTCTCCATCAGCTTCTTATGTTCTTCATGGCCTGTTTTCCTGCTGTTATGTCACCTCACGAGTCTGTGAACGTAACTTCATCGTATGATACTGCTTATAGCTCTGTAGCCCTGCTTCCAGCAATCCATGTATCGTCCACCTGACTTGCCTAGGACACATCTGCCCAGCTTCTTTCGAAAATTACTGTATGAAACTTTTCACACAAGTCTTGAGTCACTCGATATCATATTCATATACAAAAATGATAACGATTAGGTATTACCTAAGTTTCCCATATTATTTAGCTTAGCATTCTTCTATTTAAATGTTAATTTCTTTTTCTGAGACTTTTCCCCTTCTACCCTGAAACTCTGCCAAATATAAACCTGATACATTTCTTGTGCATCTGTACTTAAGCAAAAACGAATATGTTGCTGTTTATGAAAATGCTTGGATTTTCTTTAACTCCTACTTAGAATATTTTAACCCTCTTTTTCAATTTTCATTGCTTTAGATGTTTCTCATCATTGTCATTATCAAGCTGTCTCTTCATTGACATCTGTGATAGTATTTCCAGTTTTTAGCATTATTAGTATTATTTGTTTAGTGTTATTTGTAGTTTTAAGTATTTCTAGTTTTATTTCTGGGATTCTATAGCATGCTCTTTGGAGAAACATAATGTAACTTTGTGATTTTTGCAACTAAAAAAGTCTTTTTTTTTTTGTAGAGCAACTATACTAGTTATATTAGTCAAGGCTTCTGATATTTGTTTCTGTTAGTGTACAAGACTGTTTTCTTTTAGCTATTATAATATAGCATATGATTTTTTGCATACCTGTGTCACAATCTTGATGAAATCAGCAGTCACTGTTCTGTTCCAAGCACAGTCCGAAAAACCTTCACTCTTGTCGTGGTTCTGAGCAAATCAGAACCGAAGGACAGATAGCCCGCCCCCCCCCTTCCCTTTTTTTAAAAAGGAAAAAAGGAGAGGAGAGGGAGAAATTAAAGAGATTCAGGAGTTTAGAAAAACTAAACTACTTTAATAAAAACATAAAGAATAATAATATAATGAACAATAAAAGGAAATTAAAAAAAAAAAAGGAAAGAAAAATAAAATAAAAGTATACAGTATATACAAAACCGTATT
>VXBW01003509.1:636760-677308 GCA_013400375.1 Thinocorus orbignyianus
AGAAGAGGCCCAGCTAAGAAAGTGAAATTGTAAAACAGAAAATTGGTTCATTTTACCCCAAACCAGGACAACTCTAATACAAGTGTTATATGTGTTGCTATACCACTTCTCACAGTATTTGAATGTTCATTGTTTCAGAACACTTTACTAGTTAGATCTTTTGGCAAATAGGTTTATACTTTGTCTTGTACTCTTAAATTGTAATAAATGCATATTTGAAGTTTTCTTTTACTTATCTTTTTTTTTTTATGTTGCAAATTTTCTGTTCTTCATATTATCTTGGCAAAATGCTTTGTACTTTTCCAATATATTTTTTTTCTCATTTCTCAAATGAGAAAAATCGTAACTCCACACTGTGAAAAGAATTGTTTTTAATTTTTTGAAATGTGTTACATAAAAACAACCAGGATTAATTCTTAGAATTATAGATCATCAATTCTTTGCCTTTTCCATGCAGTTTCCCAGTATTGCAAAGACTATGGATCCTCTGACATCCTTCCAGTTCTGTGACCCACCTCTTTTTCCAAATAACTCTTTCCCCTTCCCTCATGCCTGCAGGCTTGTTCCTCTTCATTAACATATTCAAACTTAATCTCTTCCATCTGGCAGCCCATCATCTGGACTGCAGTCTGAGGATCTTTTATGGACACGTACACTGCTACTCTCCACTGGTTTGCCTCTAGTTTCTGTAGTGTATGTGACGTCCAGCAAACTGCATTTTCTTGTGAAAAGGGTTTCATAGCCATGGAACTGCTCTCACGGATGCTGACTGCCCACTGGGTGAACAAAGACCTAGCTGGTTAGCGTAGCTGATATTCATAAGTAAATACAATTTTTTTGAGGCTGTGTCTGAAGTAGTTCATAGAAAATCTTCTCAAAAGTCGTCTTTAAAAAGTCTGAGCTATAGAGATGTGAAAAGGCAGGGAGGACTTTTCTGTTCAGGCTGGCTTGATATTCCTCTAAATTGTTTTGGCATCAGAGAGCTACACAATTTCTCCTCCAAGAGGGTAATAGATTGGGCTACCTAAAATACTTTAGTCCATCTCAATAATCTTTGACCCAAACTATACAGATGGTGTGTGCGGTATGGTAGCAAAGAGTATTATACAGAATTTTGGGCAGTTCTGAGTTTTAGAGCAACCTGCTGTTGGGAGACTTCCAAGCTGTTAGCTCTAACTTACCAAAGCCCACATTGACTATCTGGGGTGGCATGAAACCACTTTACCTTTCCAGCCACTGCTGGCCTTTAACAAGATAAAATACAGGTCAAAGTAGGAGAATGTACACAGCGTGCTGCTAGGCGGGCAGCAATGATGGCAATAAAATAGAATTTGTAATCCTTCTGTAGCTGTAGTAAAATAGGGCTTGTTCCATGAAAACATGTGTATTCTCTGTGTGTATTAAATACTAAATATTAAATATTAAATACTGCATCACCGAAATTTAGGATTAAGTTTGCAACATGCACACCATTCCAAATAAAATTCTTAATTGTTAGCAGCCTTGTAATATCACTAGTTTCATACCAGCTCTCATTATGGTAAGGATGATAAAGGTTTATATTGGATCATATTACAGTTTGTAAGGACATTGTCTTGACAATTAAACTCACAGCACAGAGATGCTTGTCGTGTTTTAGGGTGTGTTTTAAATAACTATTCAGTTAAAATGATATGGATATATTTCTTCTTTGAAGTATGTACAGGTAGCTCGTGAATGATGCTATGAACTTTCAATTCTTAAAAAAAAAATTCATTACAGTATGCTTAATATGCACTTTTTCATTCAAACAAGTCTGATTCAAAATGTCACTTAACTGTAGTAAGATATGGGGAAATGAAAATTACACATAATCTAGTTGGTTGTGGAAATAAGGACTATTAATAATACGCATTATTAAGAAAAGTATAGCTTCCTGAAATATTGAACTTGTTGCAAAAATAAATTACTAAAATTAATTGATTCAGTCAAGTCACTTCTAGGAAAAACGGGTTGTAGCAAAAAGATGTGGACAATTTGCAGACATGCTCTCTTCTAGGGCTGGCTTGTGCCCTGTACAGTGTTAGAAGGTGTAGTCCTACTTGATTTGCAGCCATCATTTAAGCAACCTAACAGCTACCTAAACACCTGAAAAATCTTAAAGCCTGAATGATATCCACAGGATTAGAATATAAGGATTTCTAAAGTACTGTAATCTAAGGGCTAGACAACTTAATACTGATTCAGTCCATTGCTCTGGATTTAAAGCAGGTTAAATTCTTAGTTTTAGGCTGGAGTTTGTGGCCACGGTCTTCTACTTACTACTGGTTTTAATCTAGTCCAAAAATGTAATAATAAAAGTTTGTAGTAAATCCCACAAATTTATCTATAATGTAAGTGATGAAACTTGACCATTCAAAACTTTCTGTAAGTGTAGTCATCAGCATTTCAGCCACCTACTTTCTTGCTAACAAAACGGTAGGTGAAAATGTCTTGTCTTTTTATTAAAGATGTTCAAAGAGTCAAGGGTAAATAAGAGAGTAACTTGTTAAGATTCAAATCTCTTTTCTTTAGGGTTCATATACCATATTCCAGTATCTGGAAGGATATAATAGTGTTGTGGGATACTTTCCTGTAGAAAACTCTAGGAAGAAACTTCAGTTGTCTTTTAAAAAGCCATATAATTTGTGGTTTGGAGTAAGGTTTGTGTTCTGTCATTTCAAAATTTTTATTGTGCGCCATTATTATATATTTCAGACTTCAGTCCCTTGTGAACTTGTAACCCTTTTTCTGGATCACCAGAACAGACTTTATCCTCTGACAATTTCATCACTTCTTTACTTACCGCTTCATTTAAATAGTGACTTTAAAATCTGTTTTACTTTCACCTAAGAATATACTGTATTATTCAGGCTGATTACTAAAATTAATGGTTTATCAGATTAAACAGAAAGCAAATGAAAAATTAATTTTTTTAGCCTTCAAATATTTCTTAATGTCTTAAAGTTTTTAATTCATACATAGCTATATCATTCTTATCAACCTACCAATCTTTTTTATTATCATTGTAGAGACAAATGCCATTTCAGCAAACTCTTGTGCTTAAAGGATTTAATTAAAAAAAAAAATCACTATGATAAAAAGCCTTTCAGGCAGTGGGATCAAGTACACCATCAGCAAGCTTGTGGACAACATCAGGTGGAGTGGTGCAGTTGACACACCTGATGGATGGGATGCCATCCAGATGGACCGGGACAGGCTTGAGAATTGGGTCTGTCTGAAACTTCCAAAGTTCAACAAGGCAAAATGCAGGGTCACCATGAGCCAACAATGTGCCCAGGTGGCCAAGAAGGCCAACAGCATCCTGGTCTGTATCAGGAATAGCGTAGCCAGATGGAAAAGGGAAGTGATTGTCCCACTGTACTCAGCACTGATGAGGTCATGCCTCAAGTACTATGTTCAGGTTTTGGCCCCTCACCACAAGGAGGACATTAAGGTTCTGGAGGGTGTCCAGAGAAGGGCAACAAAGCTGGTGAGGGGTCTAGAGAACAAGTCTTAGGAGGAGCAGCTGAGGGAACTAGGGTTGTTTGGCCTAGAGAAAAGGAGGTTGAGACAAGACCTTATTGCTCTCCACAACTACCTGAAAGGAGGTTATAGCGAGGTGATGGTCAGTCTCTTCTCCCAAGTAGCAAGGGATAGAACAAGAGGAAATGGCTTCAAGTTGTACCAGGGGAGGTTTAGGAAAAATCTTAGGAAAAATTTCTTCACTGAAAGGGTTATCAAAGATTGGAACAGGCTGCCCAGAGAAGCGGCTGAATCATCATCCCTGGAGATATTTAAAAAATGGGTAGACGTGGCTTAATGGTGATTTTGTCAGTGTTAGGTTAATGTTTGGACTTGGTGATCTTAAATATCCCTTCCAACCTAGATGATTCTATGATTCTATGATATGCTCTAAACTGCTCTAGGTGAGGCCACAGCTCCCACTATACTCCTGAAGTTGCCTTCTCACTGCTTGTAGATAAGTAAAATGCATGTTCTGCAAGGCAGCATTGAGGACCTTTATGACTCAAGCACATAGTAAAGATGTTATTAAGAATGCAAAACAAAAATACATTGACTGAAAATGATGGTGCGCTGCTTCTGAAAATTTCTAAGTGGCTAGAAGGTATGCTGCTACATCGACTCCCCTTGGTCCTCTGTCCTCCAGAACTGATCCAGGTCTCATGATAGCAGTTAGTAAATTTGGAAAAGAGCTCATGCAAGCATGAAAAAGGTAGTTAAGTGGACTGTAAAAAATTAAAAGGTCTGTTCTACATTGGTATGTTTCTACATTTCCTCTGAAAATGGCTACCAGTGCATAGCTTCCTCAAATGAAGGCGATATAGAAAACAGTGACTGAAGTAGCGCCTAGAAAAATCCAGCAGATGTAGCACATACTCATGAGCTGAGAACTTTTTTCTCTTTTTTCCATCTGCCTTTTGTCAAAGATCTCTGGGGTTCTGCAGATAGACTGAAAATTACTGGTTTAAAGCAGAGGTTCCCTAGTTATGGTCTGCAAGGTCACGATCGGCAGAATCTTTTTAAGTGTATAGTGTGTTCAATTATGAGTTTGCTGATAAGGATGCATCCACAAACATTTTGGGGTATTTGATAGTGATCCAAAAAGTTTTTTAAATGTTGGCTTAAAATACAGTTTGCCTGAATATCCCACAGCGTACTTAGAAAATTGATGTGGGAGATGTGTATGTTGATAAGGTAAAGAAGTTGTCTTTAAGCAGAGCTGGTCGTTTTTCAGAATCAAAACTGAATACCAGATGATTACAGATGTGTATGTTTTGACCTGAATAAAGATTAACAATGACTTACATAATTCTACAGAACTTCAATATTGCTTTTGAATGTAAAAAGGCAATGTAACACAAAGAGGGCCGTGGTTGTTAATGGCTTGTATTAGCTGGAAGCTATAAAATCATCCTAGTACTCTGTTAGTGCTGGAATAATAATTTACCAAGACAATTACCACATGGTGGAATTTTTTTGCTGCTCTAATTCAGTGTTATTAATAATGAATAAAATTGCAATTTTCTCAGGTTGCTAGGGGCAGTGGGGAATTATTTCAATGAATATTTCAGCACATTAGTTTAATCATAGTTCCACAAAATTCAAGTGGGCAATATTTTATACTTCTAAGTTCAGTCTGCTAAGGGACCATAGTCATTAAATTGCAAACTATTTGCACTGAGGTCCATTCTATGATTTACAAGCCTTGTTAAAAACACTGTAAAAGAAAGCAAGCTGTGCCATTAATACTTGTAATTTGATGCTGCATTTGTTAATGGGCTCAGTGTGATTAATGTTTTTAGCAGCAGGCAGAGCATTCTGAGACAGGCAGTGCTGAGGTTTATAATATATAAATGCATGTAAAGAAATGTTAGAATATTGTAAGTTTTAGTAGTATATGTTTTTACAAGATTGTATTCCTGAAATAGAAAAGCAGCAGGGAAATTATACTATAACGTATGTAAATACAGCTCAAGCTGTGGTAGGTGCTGATGTGTGTGTTCTTTATTTCATAGCCAACTGCATGACTTCTGGCGCTTGGATTACTGGGAAGACGATTTGCGCCGGCGGAGGCGATTTGTTCGCAATGCTTTTGGGTCTACTCATTCTGATGCCCTCCTAAAAGCTGCTGTGGAATATGGTCAGTACTAACTCCTTCTTAAAAATGTGGCTTATGGTGTTTTCTTGATGCCTGTGAATCCCTAAGAACGGTGTCCCTTCTTTTCTAAGGACAGTGCTGAGAATTCCTAGGACAACATATTTTTAGGAAAGGAATTCTTTTAATTCTTACACTTTAATGAACCAGAAGACTTGAGCTTGTGGGCTGTTAAATTCTCTGGTCCCCAAGGGATTCACATTATACCTCTCTAGCATTCCCAGACACTAATTTTGAGACACTGGTAAAAGTAACTGAACTTGTCTCTCCAGAGTGACAGAATGAAACTGTTAGGCCATCAAACTAATGTGTTGTAATAGTTCCATTGGAGACCTTTCGTGAATGAGGAATTAACTGGTTTTTTAAAAGGTATTGGTAGTTTTATCCTGGAATGTGTAATCTCAGCCGAAAGTATTTTTTTTTCTGCAAATCATGAAAAACAGGGAACTTGTTTAATGGAGAACTTGTTTAAAATAAATTATTTTAAGAATGCTTGTGATTTGAATAGTGAACTGACTACATAGGAGCTTTAGTCTAGGAATTTAAGGATTAGATGTTATTTGATTTCATGAAAAGGCAGCTGGCTTATAAAAGAGGAAGTAGAAACATGCTTTAAAATTCCCTTTTATCATCCAAAAGTTTCATATGTTTAGTGATTTCTGTACAGCAGACTGACCCTGAGTACTCTAAAATTCCAAAGCAATTTTATTCCTCAGGTTTAAGCTGGGATACTTGTCTAACAAATCAAAGACAGGATTTTTTTAAAGAATATTACAGTGTTTTCCTGTCTTTTATTTTAATCTTTAGTACTGGGAAAAAAAGAAAAAAAAACAAAACAAAACAAAAAAAACCCCAACCAAACAAACAAAACCAATAAACCCCCTGGGATTCTTTAGCATTTAGAAGTAAAAAAAAAAGGAAATAATTATACACAAAGCAGGTTGAACCTTTCAGCTAACGTGTAGCCAAAGGCTAATGTTGCCAGAAGTTCTGAATATGATAAATATACAGCTATCTGTGTGACCTACAGATTTCACCAGCTTCACAGGTTGTTGAGGCAAATAGCTGGGATTCAAACAAGGTTAGACATATAAATGAATATCTGTGTGTGCAGTAATGCTAGCAAGTGTAATTTAGTACTTGTTTAAATACGAAGGCTACCATGTGCAGGACTTCAGGTCATAAAGTGTTCATAAGATGGGTTAAGGAAGACATTTCTCCCAATGGGATATAGTACTGCATATTTGACAAAGGACCATTCTCTCATGCAAAACTGTGCTAATTATTGTGTTGCTTTTGAAAGGCAAATAATCATTGAAACCACAGGCTTCATGCATTGTACAGGCATAAGAACCCTTAAGAATATTCTTATTGATTAACATTTTTAATTTGGGATATTAAACTAGCATTAAAACAGGAAGAAATCTGATTTATAAACTATTACAAAGTTTTATGCCTTGATATTGTCCTGGTTCTAAAATAACAAGAGCTCTCCATTTACCTAGATGGACTTTTTTCATGCCTTTACAGCAGCAATGTTGTATCTTTGGGATGAGATTGTACTCAGAGGATACTGGAAATGGTTTTGGGTTGTTTTTTTTTTAATGAAAGCTATAACACAAGTTGTACTTAAACAGTTCCAACATGTTGCAAAGATTGCCTCAATTTATGTAGTTTTTGTGTTTTAGTATTTTAGGGCAGGTGACAGCTGCCTGGTAGTAGAGCTAGACTGCAAGACAAATCTGCAACCAAAAGAAACAGAACAACTGAATTAGTTATAGTTTCATACTGGATTGCTTGTGTATAATTTTATGCCACTCACCTGTTAGTGCATTCAACATAGAGGAAAATTAAATCTCAGGTGTGTTTAAAAGTGGTACACATCAAACTTACTGGTTATACCAAAATTGCAATAGAATGAAGTTGTCCTCTTTGCAGAATTAAAACAAATAATTCTAATTTTTTACATCTATATTAAAATTAACATGGAATTTTAGAACATTAAAGTTATAATTCATGGATTCTATCTAGCTGTACGTACTTTACAGAGGCTTAAGCCTTTGGATTTTAATACTGAAACTTTTAGCTGACCTTTCCCTGTAAGAAAATATCCTTAACACTGATGTTATTTTTATGCCTCTTGGTGTTACTAATGAGTTGAATAATTTATGAGGTTGTCATGTGAAAAGGATTTGGTGCAGTTTGATGGACTTTTAGCCTCTGGTGTTGGAATGTGATTAATAAAGAGCTGGAGGCAGACTTTTTTCCATAGGGCTTAACTTTCATTGTATTTTTTTTATTAGCTTTGTTTTGATAATTTTTGTTTGGAACAGTTTGATAGCAAAATGCCCTTAGCTTCCATAACTAAGCATGATATCATACTACAGAAAGAATTTAAAGCATTTTTAAAAAAATCATACTGCATAGTTTTCCAGTAACAAGACTTTTTCCTGACCTCAGATACTTTGTGAGAAATAAACTATTCATCAAAGGAAAATTTGTTGGGCTTTTGTTATATTAATAGGAATTTTTCATCTTGATTGATACCTCTAGCACAAGTGAAGCTATTTTGAGCATCAGTAGAGTAGTGGAAACATCTTACAAGTTTTTGTTATCTACGTTGACTGTCAGTTATCATTTAGGATTTTGTGCATAAATATTGCAGTGGAGGAATGTTTAGTCAAAGCCTAAGTCAGCAAGCTCCTCAGTGTCTACGATCAAAGGCATCAACTTAAATAGGTCTGATCAGGCATTGCAGAAGAGGGCAGGCAGTTTCAGCTGAGCAAAAATCACAGAGCAAGGATGACAAAATGAATCAGTCATTTCTTTGGCAGTAAATAATAAGATATGCTGAGGATTGCAGATGAGAGAATTTCCAGATTCCTTGGAGATGTGCCTGCTTAACACCTGATTTATCTAAGCTTGTGCAGCCATCAAGATATGACCTTGATAAATAAAAAAAGTGCTTTACAGCTACTCTAGTATTAAATCAGATTTGATGTTGGATGCATGGATACTGTAATTATATAACAGTTGCAGTCATCCAGGAACAAAAAAGTCTTGGAAATTAAAACTATGTCTGTGATCTATATGTTTGTTTTAGAGAAGTAAAAAAAATGTTAAATTCTACCTTGAAGAGCTAAAAAAAAAATAAAATGTTAATTTTAGCCGGTAAGTGACTTATTTCTGTAGGAAATATTGTCTAGTACTGGAAACTAGTAATCTCTTTTAAAAGTTTAGCTACAAGGCAAGTGAGTAAAGCTTCTATTTAACTGTAGTCTATTAGTCAGCCATTGTATGCATGTTCAGATATCTGGTTCTGATAAAATATAATATACGTGCATATACATATATATGTTCGCAGTACCTGGCAAGTAAAAAAATATTGCAGTGAGAAATTATAAGATATTTCTGTGCCTATATACAACTGTGGGGAAAATAATAGCTTATTTCTATAGCTATGTACTTAGCTGCCCTTTGTGGCTGTAGATATGTTGGAGTCATAGCAGCATTTACAGGAGATGGACTAGAGAATTTTTCCTTTTGGATTAGTCTTCCTCCATTTCTAGGTTTTTGATGCTAGGTATTGGATGTGTTTGTAACCTGTTAAAATTGCTTTCATTCCTGGACTTAAAATTCAAGCATAATTATTTCAGCACTTTATCTGCTGTGCCATTTTGGTTTAGTTAAATTCTTACTTGAATAGAAATACAGATTCATTTCTCCCCTTGTGAAGCTGAAGGGATACTACTTCCTTCAGTATCAAAGTGTAAGCTGTAGTAAGATTTTGAACTACATAGACACCTTTAGTAGAGGTTTAATTTTATAGCATTGATGGATTTTAAATAGTCTTTAAGTTTAGATGGAGTTTCAATGTAATTTCTTAAATTATAGATGGAAAAAAAAGGGGAAAAAATATAAACAATACTTCTCTTCCCCAAATTTTACTACCAATAAATACTCTAAATATACAGATATGACCCGATTCACAGTGATTCTGTACATGTAGTGAAAGAACTGTCTCTTCCCGTTAATCACCTTAACACTTTACAGTCATTGGAGATTAATATAGATGAGACACTACTGTACCACATTGCCAGTGAGACAGAATGCTACTCCACAAAGGTCATCTTAAGACCAAAATAGTTAATTTATTAAGCTTTGGTCCTTCAGTCTTTAAAGACTGCGGTTTGCAAACCATTTGCACATAGAGGGGATCCAAAACTGGCCACGTTTTCTAGTCTGTGCTGGAGGAAATGGACATGAGTAGCTCAGTGCCCATCTTGTAAACATATATATAAGCTGGTCATATATTTCTAGTGTCTGTGCTCAAGAATGTTTGACCTGTTAAGCCAATTATCCTGACAGATCCTGAATGCTTAGAATGAAACGGGGGGCGGGGGGTGAGGGGGGAAGAAAAAGAATAAAAGCCTTCATGATATAATATGCAATACTTTGAAACAAAGCTACAGCTATGTCTTATATGTGCAATATGGCAATTGCTTTTGGACTTGCGTATTTTATGTTACTTATTCCATTTTGGACATCTAATCAGGAACCTCATTTCAGGTGTGGTTCTAGCTGGAGCTGACTGTATCCGACTTCTTCTGGTACTTGTCATTGGTACTTTGAGTTTCAGCAAATGCTGTGTGTGTGCTCATCATCAAAACAGTTTCTTTATGCAAACAGAATTATAAAGCACCAGGTTTTGAAATCTGAAATGTTCAAATCTAAAATCTACTTTCATGAAAGCAGCTGGATTTTGATAAACTTTCAAAGAATTGCAGTCAGGATTACTTCAGGCTGCTGAAGGACTTACATTCCCAGAACATTTAGCTTCAAGTAAGCACTACCTTAAGAAAAAAAAAAGCTATGTGGGTTCCCTGCTATGAAACTGGGATTCTGAAATTCATGGGAATCTGTACTCAAACCAGGGACTGTCTTCAGAACAGGGATTCTGGGTGTCTTGTGGACTCTAAAGGAAGATTGACGTTTTGAGTATCCGCAATGTTAACGAAAATGTGACAAGATGAACTTTCGGTAACTGTAGCTCTAGAGCAACCCCTCAGTGCTGAGAAGTCCAGAGGAGTTGATTCCCAGAGCTCCTGACTTCTGTCTCCTAAGCTGCTGGGCTCCCTGGCTTCTGCAGTCAGTGTCAGAACAAGACAGAGGGAGGAGACTCCATAGAAACTGGGAAGAAGCTGGTTTCATTTGGCATGCACCAAATGTTGTTCCAGAAAGCCAAGTCAGTGTTTTACAAAGTTACCTTGGCATTTTCAGGTGATAAAGAATTCAAAATGTCCCATGAACTGTAGATGCTCAATTTCATCTCTGTTCAGAAGCTTTGTTGTAAAATCAAATGCCTTGTTGTAGAAAGTCTGAATGCCCAACTAAAAGCTAGCTAAACTAGCCCTTGTTTCCAGATATCCTGTGGTTTGGAGTCTGCACTTTGATATATGAGGTTGTTGACACAAGTGACATTGCTAACAACCGAGAGGTGTCTTTTGTTGATGAGAATACCGCCGTTGTTTACAGTAAATTCAAGACTGTCTGTCAAAATTACTGCATAAATTAGATATAAATAAAAACATTAATTCCCTTTTTCTCAGCTTTGTAAAGTTCTCCGACATCATTATCATCACCCTATCTTTTGTCTGTAATTATTGAAAATGCCTGCCATATTTCCAGAACAGTTTCAGCAACACTAATTTCAGAACAATTTTAAAGAAAGCAGTATTTTTTCAGTAACTAATGCAAAACTGAAAACAAATTGAAGATAACTGATACTGGATCAGCACTTATCAGAGTTTTGCTAGCAGGCCTAGTAGATACACCTTAGAAAAATAGCTGGTTTTTATGTATCTGCAGTGAGAGCATTCTACAGGTACCATGGAAGAAATTAAAGACCACATTATGCTTTCGGTTTTGTCTATAAAATACTGCTTTCTGTGCTATATATATATGAACAGCTTTGATGTCAGGGTTGAGTTTGTAGGCCTTTCTGTAGGCTTCTTTTACATTTACTTCTAAACTGATCCGGATATTCTTTGTTTAGCCCAGAGGGCCTTATGGTTGAGTGTAGATACCTGTTGGGAGAGAGTAAAGAGGGTGGTGTCAGACTTTTGTCAGTGGTGCTCAGTAGCAGGATGAGACACAACAGGCATAAACTGAAAGACAAAATACTGTATTTAAACATAAGTAAGAACTTTTATTTTTTTACTGTAATGGTTGTCAAACAATGGAATGGGCTGTCTAGATAAGTTATGTAGTCCGCATCCTTGGATATACTGAAATCCCAGCATGCCAAGATCCTGGGCAGCCTGCTTTAACTGACCCTGCTTTGAACAGAGGGTTAGACTAGGCAGTCTCCACAGGTGCCTTACAGCCTTAAGGATTCTGTGATTCTTATAATGGATCCAGAACTTAAAGTAGATGGTTGCCAGAACTTCAGTAACATTTTGAAAACTCCAGATTACTTATATCTCCATGTTCAAGACTGATCTCCTTATGTAATTTTTCATGGACTTAAAGTCAAAACAGAGCAGAAACATTTAATTGATACTAGAAATGCAGTCCTCAGCAAGAAATTACTTCAATCTTCATAAAACTTTTTGACAAAATTCAGATTTATGTATCACAGAATTAGAGGATGATTGAGTCTTGAAGGGATCTGCTCAAGCAACACGACATAGGGCAGGTTGCCCAGCACCATCTCCAGATAGCTTTTGAATTTCTCAAAGGACAGAGACTCCACAACCTCCCTGGGCAACCTGTGCCAGTGGTTGGTCACCGTCAGTCAAAAGTGTTTCCTAATGTTCGGAGGAAGCCTCCTCTGTTTCAGATTTTGCCCATTGCCTCTTCTCCTGTCACTGGAAGGAGCCTAGGTCCATCTTTTTTGCACCTTTCCTTTGGGTACTTATGTACACTGATAAGATCTGCCCCTCAGCTTTCTCCTCTAGGCTGAACAGTCCCAGTTGTCTCAACCATTACTCATATGAGAAGTGCTTCAGTCCTTTAACCATCTTCATGGCTGTTTGCTAGATTCTCTCCAGCATGTCCATATCTTTCATACTGGAGAGCCCCAAACTGGACAGATTCCAGGTGTGGCCTCACCAGTGCCAAGCAGAGGAGAAGGATCACCTCCCTTTGCCTAATGCAGCCCAGGATGCTATTAACCGTTGCAGCAAAGACACATTGCTAGTGTTCAATTTGAGTGTCCACTAGGACCCCCAGGTCCTTTTTTGTAGAGCTGTTTTCCAGCTAGGTGCTCCCCAGCATATACTGGTGCATGGGGTTTTTCCTCCCCAGGTGCAGGAGATTGCACCTATATTGAACTTCATGATGTTCCTGTCAGTCCATTTCTCCAGACTGCTGAGGTCCCTCTGGATGGCAGCACAACCCTCTGGCACATCAGCCTCTCCTCCCAGTTTCATGTCATGTGCAATCTGTCTGAGGGTACGCTCTACTCCATCACCCAGGTCATTAATGAAGATGTTGAACAAATATGGATCATCATAGAACACTTCTAATATAAATTTTCTCATGGACGGTATAATATTTATTGTTACTGAAATTGAGTTTACTGTGACTATGTGAGCCCCTAAAATGTTTTTTGTAGTCTGGGGTGTTTTGCTTAGTTAATGCACTATACAGAAAATTAGTAGCACACAATCTCATAAAATATGTTGATCTGGGGAAATACAGGTGATGACCATTATCTAAGATAACTTCCCAAATTAATATTGATTTAATTAATATTGATTTAATATAGAAAAGAAAGAGAAATTAAAGCATAAAAGCCTTTGATTGAAAAGAAACCCTGTTGCCTCCCCCACTCATGCACCCTTAATTTTAGTCTGTAAGTGAACACAAGTTGACAATTAATTGTGAGCAGTTTGAAGAAATAGCATCCACTTTATGGAAAGAAAACACATGTATGTTACTTGATGTTCAGTGGTGAGCATTTCAAGAATACGTACGCGGTCATTAAATTAATCCATAACAATGCTTCCATGTGTCATCAAGTAAGTTCTCTTTGTTTGTTAGTCTAAATGTGATCATGCTGTCATGAGAGACAAGCGTGTAAACCATTCTGCTTCAATTGGAGCACCTAAAATAATACTCTTATTACACAATGTCCTTTCAGTATATGAACTAACTTCTCCATCTGATTGTGAAATCTCCAATGCACTATGAGTGACTTTACATCCAAATTGTGTGCCTGAAGGACTTGCAAAAATCTGTGTATTTTCTTAAGCATAGGGATATAAGATTTACATCTACAGCCTTATAATTGTAGCCCAACAGTGCCATCCACTGCTTCTCCAAATAAAATTCCAAATAGTTCATTCTCACAGGGTTTTAGAGAAAATATGACATGATAATTGTGTCCTCTTAGTATTTTACATGGTAATTGTCAGATACAGATGAAAATTATTTTTTTAAAAAGAAGTCAAGGAATAAGAGCTTACATTAGGTATTACTAGAAGGATCTGCAATTGTGAGAATAATTAAATCTCAAATGCTAGATTTAACTTGATCTTCTCTCTAGCACTTCTTAGACACACAGCCCAAATCATAAATGTATTCTCATTAAATATGTCTACTATTATGGTAATCCTTATTCTTATAAGCCACTGTAATGTAAAGAAAGCACCTTCAAGGTGTAAATTGTAATGGAATTTTCTTAGGTAGAGTACTGAACACTGTTGTGCCAAATTGTATTGAATACACAGCGTTTGAGCTTCTGCTGTCTGACGAGGTAACACAAATGAGCTGAAATTGCATCCTAACAGTCCTTTGCAGTCTCTAAATACCTGCTCCCTGATCTATGCTATTTCTAGCATAGGAATTGTAGCAGCTTTATAAGTTTAAGTACAGATTCATGACAAATCTTGAATGTCAGATTCTGTGTCTTGACTCTAATTCAAGCTTTTCACAGATCCAAATAGGATATGAAAACTTTTTTTTTTCTCCTCAAAACCTCAGTGTTGGATTTCAAATGCCTTTCCTCTGAGATTTTCAGGTTATCTGGCATGACCTGGATTTTAGCTGTTATTATAGGTCTGAGCTAATAGATTTTACTGCAGAACTTTCTGGCTTTTCACCAGCAGTTAAGATAACTATTTCTGTTTCTCACTTCTTCGTCTGGAAGCATATGACTCCGGAATGTTCTTGAAGTAATCAAATTGGCCTGCAAAACCATTCCTAAGGTCTGAAAATCACAACCATTGCCAGTCTTAAAATTCTAGCTGCATTTTTCTCCCTTCCACCATTATGCTTTCATGTGAAAAGAATATATGATATCTGTCCTGCCAAATAAAATAAAAAATATCAGTAAATTACTATGATGTGAAATGTTTTCAAACTCATGTTAGGGGTGTGCTAGTTCTGTTAATTCAGTTCTATTGCTAATTGCCAGAGAAATAGAAGTATTGATCTATATATATTCAGTGCATCTCATAGAAATATTTGGACCAACATTCTGTCAGTGAAAGTCTAATAATAGTCCTTCAGGACAGCTTTCAGAGTTGGCTCTTGGGAATAAGGTTTTACCATGTACTTTTCTTGCCTCCTATTTGCAGTTCTTTAAGACACCACGCTAAAGAATAACAGCACTTACTTAAAATCTTCTTTGGCTATAGTTCAAAGTGCAAAATATTCCATCTTCACATTTTCTCCACTCCTTGTTCTTGATGCTTTCTTGACTGCAGTGCTCTGTTCTCCACTTCATATATGAGTAAGTGGAAATACATATCATTTGTTAAGCAAAAAGGTGTTTAATAACACAAATAACTGAGTAAAGAAGCCAAAGCTGGACCAAATAGGTCTAAAAATGCAAGGTGATCTTCCACTTCTGCCTGTATGGAGGAGAGTGTTTTCTGAAGACCTGGCTAGGACAGCCTGCCAAGCACGTGGCTGGAATGGATGGCTATTGCGGCAGTACTGCCACCAGTGCAACCTAGAACTGGGAGATTGTAGTGTAGATTTAAAAAGACTTGACTTTCCCACTCTTTCTGACAACCAGTAGGAGGCATGACAGACTTTCAGACAATGGGCGCAGGTTTCTGAGATCTTCTAATGGGTTAAGTTGACAGAGGCAGATTGCAGAAATATTGTCGATGTAGGTGATTCCTTGTCTTTCACAAAGTAAATGGAATCATTATGTATAGATTACAAAAATAAAGGAATTAATTTTCAGATACAATGTATCTTTTAATATACCAAAGTATTTTAACTCATCTTTTTACATTGCACTCTTCACATTTATCACAGAAAATATATTTCTATATCACATTAAAATTATAATATAGGTTTTATGTAAAAAGTAATAGATTTGTACACAGGAAACAAAGGTATATATGCACTGGTTATTCCATATCCCTACAGGTAGAGCAAGTTCTTCTATACCACTTATTTTATGTGCTACTTGTTTTATAGTGTTAGCTTTGAAACACACACAAGAACTACCAGTGTAGTAAAACAAATTGAAAGATATTATGTGTTTCAGCATTTTGCAAGGTACAGGAACGGATGCAGAAACATGTAATGAAAGCAGTGTATTAAAAGCTAAATACGTTTTATAGAAAAGTTCTCAAATATGCTGCTAACTGGCATGACAAGGAAGACACCTTGTTAAGAATTCTATCAGCCAGTGTAGTATGCACGTTTCCATTTATATATTTAATTTTGATTTTCATATCATGTATGCTACATCACGACGTGACTTTTTTCCTGTCCTTAATGTATGCCAAACAAGTATAACTCCCAGTGTATTTGTGTAAAGCCCTGAACGTTGTCTACAGTAGATATATCTTCCCAGCTGAAAGGACTATACGTAATGTTTGAAGAGTGTTTTATCAGTGTCTCTTTTGCCGTATAACACAAGTCATTCAATCCCATGCCTTCAAAAAAGCTGATCATGTTGTCTAAATAGCATCTCAGGTCCAGTTGGAATGGAAAACAGCATTGCCAGTGCTTGCAAATTTAACATAAATGTAGCAATTTTGCAAGTATAGCATCAGTTGCATGGAAGGTTTGCGCTCTCTTGTGATCTTTGCGAAGCAGAATGAAAGACGCCACAGACCCCACACGGCAGCTTAACGGAAGGCAAAGTGAAATACTGCTCTCTTTTTTTCTGTACTGCCAACTGCCACTGAGATTTCTGTGAGTCAGCTCTCCTTAATACCCACACAGGCTTTCTACCTGGGACAGTGATTACCCTTCACCTATTTCAGAGACAAAATAATGAAAATCTTGTAGATGATCTTACTGAGCTGTTTTAGTAATAGACTCTCTGCTTTATCTCAGTGGTATCTTGTGCACTGCTACTGTTTCGCTTTTCATCTGCTAGCCTGCATGAAACAAGATGTTTTAGAACTAAAGCTTTTTTTTTAGGGGGAAAAAAAAAAAAAGAAAGTAAAATTCTGGCTCCAATCAAGCAAATAGCAAAGCTTTGATTTTAATTTGATAAATAATTGTGTTTTAGGTTTGGGAACTAGGAGCTCGTGTTTTTACAACAGCCTGGCCCAAGCAGAGGTGCTGTTTGTTGCTACTGGAGCATAGTCCGTTAGTAGAGCTAAGAGTTAAATAGAAATATCCCAGCATTGTGGCCACACTGCTGTCTCACAAATGTGTATATCCTGTGGGTGCTGCCCTTTGTCTGGTGTTGCTGTAGGCATTGATCTATGCAGAAATAGAAACAGTTCCTCCCACCGATTACTGTTGCTGTTGAAGTGAAAATGATGTATACCAGTTCTTAAAGATGTGGTGATCTATGTGAGGATGAAATAAAATTTGCACAGAAAAAAAATAAAACTAAAACCAAAACCAAACAGTACAGCACACTGAACCAGTTGGTATTGCACATTGAAAGACAATGTAATGGAGAGTAAATCTAGATGTTATAATGACATTATTATATTGACACTTTTATTATTTGTGTATAATGGGGACAATCCTTTTAAGAAAAAGTTACAGGAGACATTATGTCCTGTATAGGGGATTTTGCCTGGACTGTGCCCTTTTGAGACATACAGAAGGAACATCTTATGCAGAATTTAATTTAAAAAGGATTACCATTCCAGAAAGCAAAAATCATTTCAGACACATTGGCAAATGAGTTTCTCGAAGCACTGATCATGAGCTGTTGAAGCTTTCATCCCTAAGTAGTCTCAACAGAAACTAAGAATTGCCTTAATTACTGGAATTATCATAGCAAATATAAAATAATTTTAAATTTACTTTCTCCACCTTTGTTCTCTGCAATGGAGAATGATTTTTTTTATCTGTCCTGTTATGTCTCTGTTCAGTGCTTGTTTCCAAAGAGATTATCTTTTTTGAATCTGATAGCAACAGCTTACGTGATGAGGGACAAAGTTGCCTTCTCACAGACATAGTTGCTCATGTTTTGGCCACAGAGAGAGGAAGACAGACCACGATACTACAGCTGTATCTTTTTATTAAAAATTATTGGGGTTTGAACCAGTATCATGATTTTGAAGGCTCCAATTTTAAAATGTTAGGTAGCATTTAGAAATGTTGGTATAGAATACCCCAGTACAGGAGGTAAAATCATTTTTCTCATGTTAGCGCATTACCATTAGGCTGCAAGCACACACAAAGTGTTTGTATTTCTAAAGAGCATATAATTGCTTCCCAAGGCTTTATCATTACTAGCCTTTTCAATTAGAATTTTTCTGTGAACAGGAAGAAAAATTGAGGCTAGCATATGTGGGCACAATTCCTCAGTGTGGGAAGTGCCTCTTTAGAAGTCTAGCAACTTTGATCCTGTCTCTAGGCTCTGCAAGTAGATAAAGTCTGAACATGGCTTTTCCTGCAGAATGTGTGCTTGGGTTAGTTATTTCAAACTCAAAACTAATCTAAAACTTTCAAGACAAAATCCAGACCTGAACGTTGAGACATGACATATTCTTCACTTATTTGTTATCTTAAAAATGTTTTATCAGATTCCATTTCAAAAGCATAAAATGCCTCGTTTAGTAGAATTATTTTGTTATTTCATTATCATGTCATACATATTTAAATTCAATCACTTTTTGCATCTTACCTTATTAATTACATTTTCCTATTGAAATAGTTTGATTATAGTCTTCAGTGGCCTGTCTTAAGAAACCTTTGCTTACATGTGAATATTTTGAATTAAGGATAAATGAAATTCCTTTTTGCTGTCAAAACCAAATTGCGAAAATGCATTGCATGGCTTTGAAAATCAGTACACTCTATTAGCAGACCTGTCAATATAAAAAGTGCATTCCATTTCCACCTCTTGCTCTAATAACCTTTTCTATGTTACTCAGAGGCAGTTCACATAATCAGAGTATATTGTCAGCTTACTGGAGTTGGGGAAGCATGAAATGAAAATCGCGTTAATATTGATCCAATTCTCTTACTTGCAAGTGTCCTTGATGTCCTTTCCACTGAGCAGTAACTGTTGGTGTGATGTAGTTATTTTCCTCTCAGCTATTACTGTACTTCTGTAAAATGGCTGGAAACACAGTTAGAAAAATTTTATTGCTCTTAATTATTTTTCTCGTGTATCGTCTTTGCCTGTTTAAGTGATCCACAGCGTATCAGAAAATTTTATTTCTTTCTGCAGTTTATCAAACTACAGCATATACCGAGAGGCTGCATTTCAAACTGACAGGGATTTGTAAAGGTCATCAGTCATGAAATATGAATCCATTCTTGTGTGTACAAGTTACAGTGGCAAACTACATCTTAATCCAAATATAAACATTTGGCTGTTTTAAGTTCCCTTTAGAAGGACTTCTGACTTCCAGTCAGAATGAAAACTGCCCTTCGGAAGCCTGAAAATGCCCCGTAGCATTCGCTGGACTGGGTATATCCAGCTCTGTCACCCATTGGCTGTTTACTGCAGGATCCTTTCTCATATGCTCAGAACACTGGAAACCTCAAATAAATATAATTATAAGATTGATGACTTCTTCCTATGTAATTCATAACCACTCTGAACTTCAGTTTTCCTATCTATAAACAAGAAAAATAACAAGTGTCCAACATGGTAACTTCATCTTTATTTTGTGTAGGACCATTAAGATAAATATACAGCACTTTGGCTTTAATACTTTTTACAAGTATTTATTGTTTTAAATCCCTCAACTTTGTCTGAGAAACCTGTTCATTTTGGTCTTGCCATAGTCTCAGTCCATTCTTTGGTATAGTTTGCATCAGTCTCAATTTTACAATGCAAAACATGAGAATTCTTAAGAGGAAAATGTGTACAACTGTAAAGTATTTATTTACAAATGACTCATATAAAGAAAATAATTTGGTCAGATATTAAGTATAAAAATGGGAGGAAAATATCCGGAATGTCTATGATTAAATTTTCAGGTATTTATCTATTATAGAAAACAAAAATGTGATTTGGTTTTACTTTTGGTAGAAGCAATTTCCGATACAAATGTATGCAATTTTTAATTTCTATGCAATTTTCATAGTTTTTCTCCCTCATTTCTTCAAAGATCCTTAATAATGAAAATATGATTTAGATTCCTCTGGCTTTTATTAAATCTATTAAAACCAGCCTTCCTTTAATAACAGCCACTTCGCTGATTCTCTGGGGAAACTAAATTATATGCCAGTCAAAGCTGCCAGTTCCAGAAACACATTGCAATTTAAATAACAACTCTAGCAGACACAGGTGGGGACAGTTCATCATGATATGCCAGCACCAGGGCTGCTGCTCAAAGCCAGAAGGTCGGTCTCTTGAGCGGACCCAGGGATACCTGGTGCATGTTTCCCATGGAGTGAACCCAGGTTCCTAGAAGGGCTGGTTCTGTAGCTGTGTGGAAAAATATTCAGTTGTGGTGGAGTGGTCACCACGTCGATGATTAAATCTTACTGGGTTTTGTAGAGGTCAGTTTACAGGCTCCCAAGCAGCTGCTCCCCATAACTGTGACCGCTGCGAGGGTCCCAGTGCCTAATCGAGTTAGTAAAGATTAGCAACGAAAGTAGGGGTTTAAACTGGTAGAACACCTAAAGCAGGAAGATTAACCTGTGAAAATTTTTATAAGTATTAACTATTGATAATGTTGAATGAAAAAAGAAGGTAGATAATAGTATTGCATTTTAATTCTTTGCACGCATATGCTTGATTCTTCCTGAAAAAGTTACAGTTCATGCAATAAACAAAAAAATCTCTTCCAAGAAAAAGCTTAGCTCTTTCAAAGTCTGTTCATAAATTGTGTTTTTCCTGTGATATAAGTTCATAGTTCACATCATGACCTATCAGGTTGTCTCTTGTGAGGAACTAATTCTGAATTATTTTATTTAATGAAATATTAAAAACTACGTTAGGTGATTAAAATTTGGCAACAAAAGCAGTGTTCTACAGAGCAACGCATAGCGATCTGCAAGGAGGAAAAAGCAACTTTTCCCTTAAAAGTTTCTGAAGAGAGCTAAGTTTAACAAAAACTGTACTTTAGCTGCTATAAAAGAGAGTTTTTAATTAAATGCAGCATTTTACTGTAAAGAGAACAGACTTTACTTATGTCAAAATCCTCCTTTAGAAGCCACATAAAACTGTAAAAGACAGTATATGAAAAAGCTTTCTTATAGAAAAGAAGAACACCATCCCATGAAGCAGATTTCCAGATGTTTGGAAACATTAGAATTTCCTGTCAGTATATTTAGGTAACATTAAAATGAGGTTAACTTTCCATTCTGCCATCTCTCTTCAAAGATCAAAGGGCGCTCACTGCATAAATTGCCTTATCGGTAATTCGTTGAAGTAAACTATGGAAACAACTTTATAAGAAGCAGTAGTCTCTTTTTGTTGGTTACAGTATGACCAAGCAAACTTTTCTTAAAATAAGACTTACTTTCTTACCTCATTTTATACTGAATACAAAGAGAAAAATTTTAAATGCTATATTTGAATATATACTAAATGCATAGAAGTAGAGTGAGAACTGAAAACTCCCTTACTGTGTTTGACTAAATCATAGTAATTGGTGTGATTTCTCATAAAATAAGGGTACATAAGCATAAATGTAATCAACAATATGTTACATCTGTATGGCTAATTTTAAAATTTTATTTAGGGATTATTTTGTGGGTTTGGATATTTACAGTATCTTTGAAATTTAGATTGCATCCTTAGAACCTGTTGTGACCTACAGAACACAACAGGGATTTTGTTGATTTAACTGAAAATGGGCAAAAATTCAGATGTTACAAAAACACCGCCACCCCAACCGCCAAAAAGAAAAAAAGAACAGTTTAAGTATTGCATATTAAATACTCTTAGAGGCTGTAACTGCAAATTAACATGAGATTATCCTGTTCTTCTGAAATTATTAGGCTTCAGGGGTGGGGGGGTGAGAAGAGTGGGGTTATGGAGGTTTTTTTGTCTGCTTAATTTCTATTTAAGAAAAAATAGTGCTACTGGATACTGGAAGAGAGATTAGCAAATGTTTGGCAATACTTTACAAATTTGCTTTGCTGCTCATACAACCTTTTAGACTTACAGAATACACACTTTTTAATGAGGCTGGGCTTTTGTGGAGGAGTACTGGTTGGTTTCTTTAATTTCTTTTAAAGATGAGCTCTTTTCAGTTATCCTGAAGCTACTGTAGAAAGCCAGTTTTTAATGTGCACATTAAAAATATTATCAAGATGATAACAGGTGTAAAAAAAGATAGGTATTTGGGTTTTTTATCGCTTATCTAGTCTCATACATGCACTGTCTTGAAACGTCTTTAAGGCAGAGCCTTCAAGTTTTAAGAAATTAAGGCACCAGCTTCAGCTGGACTTCAGTGTGAGCTGAGTGACTTATTTCCTTTAACTTCTTTGCAAAATGTAGTTTTAAGAAATACTTTGCTGCTTATTCCAAGACTTCTTTCCAAATCCCAGTCTAGAAAAATATCCCTTAAGAAGGAGCTCAGTAACGACAAGAACTGATGGCATCTGCCAGTTCCAGTTCTGCACCCCAATGTCAAAATGTTGTTTTCTTGAAATAAAATATAGTTTCTTTTCTTTTTTTTTTCCTATTTTAATGGATTTGAAGCATTCTCTAATCAGACTGGTATTGATGTAATTCCATATTGTGTCAAAATACAAACTCCTTGTGTCGTAAAAAGAGTTTTAAATGAAAGATCTGGAAATGAATTTCATTTCGTAGTAATTTTTCTGGGGCTTTGAAAAAATAATTTGAGTTTTGAATGTTTTCAAATATGCTGAAATATCAAATATTCATTTATTCATCTCTCCTTTTTATATCATTGTTAACAATACTAGACATAGTTTTATGTCATATAATTTTTTATTCAGTTTGTTGTCTGGTTTTAAAGAGACAAGTTGTTTTTTCTTTTTACTCTTATTTGGAGAGGTTCTCTTATTTTAAAACCTTTTTGAAGTTGTCTTGAAATATAAAAATAGAACATCTGTGACAGATCTGTTTTGCACATATTTCACATTTTAGGATCCAAGGAGATCTGGTGGTCTGTGGTACTCGCTTGTTAATTTCTTGATGAATGGGTAGAAAGGCCACGAAGTGCACTCAGTACAGCACGTCTTCCGAAGATAGATGATCTCAAATAAATTCTATTCCCAATCAGTTTTTGATTTGTTAGGTGTTAAACCATTTCTTTGTAAGGACAGTGTTTACAAGCCTAGTAATGAGACAGCCCTGTGAGACCTTACTCTTCTTGCTGTAATTTTGATAAATGGAACTCTAATTCATAAAGGATATAGTGATTGAAGGGCAACGCTGGGTCTCGTACACTTTCATTTAGATAAATGTTTGGTACAGTACAGCAAAACTGAAGTGCACTCAACAAAGTGATAAATTTAAACAACAGCCAAACCAGAGGGTTTTTTTCCAGCAAGACAAAGAAGCGCCATTCACTATATTTCTTTTAGATAAATGTATGTTTAATTTTATAAACCAAAATGGATTTTAGAGACATTTGTCTTGTTGCTAGGCTCCAAATTTGCCAAACTAATTTAATGCCTTCTACTCTTCCACATTTCTTACGTTGGTGCATGGAAATATTTCTGTAATTTGGCAACTGGAACCCTTATCACAAGGGATTTAAAGTACACCACATTTCAGGTTCTTCTGACACATTTTAACTGTTAGTAATAATATGGGGCTTGGAACTTTTCCTTGCAAATTTAAAAATCTTTCTTCATGCATAAATAATTTTAAAGAACTGTCACTAATCTAATCAGTTACTACAGAAATGATTGACTCTAAGATTAGTCCAGATTAGTACTTTTGAAGTTACTCGTTTGAAGATTATCACATTTTATAAAGCTCCAAAACTTTTGTAACATTCACTAGAACTACCAAAAAGGAAGAGAACAGTATTTTCATGCTTCTTTCCTCCACCATGTTAGTTCATCTCCAACCCAGTCTCCTTTAGTGCCAAATAGTTCACAGCAGGAGCTATTATTTGAATCAAATGATGATAAACTCCCTTGTAGAAAACACGAGTGTAACAAAATCCTGCTCTAGTGGTTAAATACTCAGGACAATTCTGATGTAGTAAAACTGAAGGTCTGTTACAGCACATTACTCCTTTGAGTTCTTCAAAACTCCAAGAATTCTTGCTCCCTTTTGTGAATTGAGAAGAAAAAAAACTTAAGCAAACAGAAAGAAAACCCAAACCAATTAAAAAGCCAAAAGCTTGGATATAATACTGAAAACTTTTCCAACTATTTGTTACTTGATTCAATTTTAAATTGGGTGAATAATTAGAGTTAGTTGTACTAAGTAGTAACCTGTGCAAGTAAGGTAGTAATCACAGCCTAGTAACTGAACACAACAAAACACTGTAGTAGAATATATCAGCATTGGTATTATCTTCATCTCTATCAGTATCAGTATGATTCTAGTGGAGAGCAACAAGTAGTAAGATGAGAGAAGCTGTCTTTAATTTTGGGTTTGGTGAAAAAAAATGGGGGTTTGCTTACTTGTTTGTCTTTCCCTGCTCTGTAGTTTCAGAAATAGCAATTGGGATAATAGCAGTAGTATACAAAAGGTTAATATTAAGCAATGTAAAATGTGAGTTTGTCTCAGCTTGTGGTGGAGTCCTGTATCAAGTGTCATGCTAACAGTCATCTTCAAACAGAGTAAACACACTTACAAAAAAATATGCCTCCAACATTTTTATTTATATGGCGTGATTCTCCTGTGCACAAACTAATTAAAAGACTCATATAGGAGCAGGAGAGGAAATCACAACACCTTCCCCACTGTTTGTAATAAAAAAACTGCCTGACATGTCAGTTCCATTCTATGCATCTATCTTCACTACCCTATCTGCTTACTGTATTCCTCTTAGTTGTCCTGTATTAATACGAAGCCATGAGTCTTATATTGGGCGTTAATTCATGATTTTACATCTGCTAGAATAGTATTCATCATGTGAAGTTCAGGCATTATGGAAGACAAACAAAATCCATACATGCCTGGTTTTCCTCAGATTTCATTCATGTTTCTGTAGCTTAGTAGTAAGCAATTCTCCAAATTATCATACAGAAAGGAGAGATTAGGTTTGGGTTTTATTTCTTGGTTGACAGAACTGGAGATGCCCATGTCTTGTATGGTCCAAGGTGAAGATGCAGGGTTTTCTGTTTAGGAAAAAAAAAGTTTTCTCTTCTAAGGCTACTTTGAGTCTCTAGTACTGCAAACAAAACTAAGGACCTCTCCTTATCTAAGAAATACCATGCAGATGTCACAGCAGTACATGAAAGCTGTTTATGATATGAAAGCTACTATCATTTGACCACTATGATTAATTTCTTACATCGTGCAAGTGAACTCTAACAAGCACTAGTAGGGCCTTCCCAAAATGTAAGATGGTTTGACTCCTGCTATAAGTCTGAATAGAAAAGGTCGGTTGTAGGTAAGAAGAAAGGACAAGACATTCCTGTGAAGTCCTTTGAGGTAATTGGCACATGTCCATACACCAATATTTTTATTGTGCTCCTTAAAAACACATGCACACCCGAGTATGCTTACTGTGCTTGTCCTTTTACCCGTCTTTTCTGAATCTCTGCATAGCCCACCTTGGTTTTACTCTATATTGAAATAACCTACTTCACCAACCTGTCCCTGTTATCTCTAAGATGAATATCAAGACAGATTTTGAATTCCCAGAAGCAGCTCCTTTATTTGGAGTAGATGGTTTGAGTTCTCAGAGGTCAGTCAGAATCAGGACACGGGGAACCCAAGAAAAATTCCTGTTCAATTTCTTGCAGGTGGAAAACGAGTGGAACAACACTGAACATAAAGCAAATAGCAATTATTAAAAGCAGGAGAGTCTTTGTGAAACAGTTTGTATTTTATTCAAGATATATTCTGAAAGACAGAATAAGGCTGCATATTTTGTAAACCTTGATAAAGTTTTTTTAAAATGTTCCTTCCCTTTTTCAGTACAGATGATTTATACTGTATTTTTTTTACTACTTGACTGTGGTTGTTTTATATTTAAAGTTTTATTCAGCTAAATTCACAACATTTGTAACTTTTTTTAGGCACCGAAGAGGACATAGTAAAGTCAAAGAAAACTTTCCGAAGTCAAGCTGTGGTAAATCAGAATGCAGAAACAGAGCTTATGCTGGAAGGAGATGATGATGCTGTTAGCCTGCTCCAAGAGAAAGAGATTGACAACCTTGCAGGTAATTGTTTGTCATTATTTGTAATTACAACTAAGATATGAGCAAAAAGGCTCTTTTAAACTAGTTAATTCTTAACCTTTGCTGTTAGGAAATATTATCTTAATATTGGCAGGGAAATATAAGGCAGGGAAATATAAAACTACAGTACAGATTCTTTGTGTTCTAGATTTAATATGATGTCCTACTTCCGTAAATTAGGAGAACTGATTACAAAGACTGTGCAATGAGAACAGATGAGTGGAGATGTGAGAAATAACAATACCTCAAGTGCTTTTATCATTGCCTGTGACTTCTTGTTGAAACCACTGTGGGAACAGCTCTTTTGTATGGTTGAAATGGAAATGCGGGCTGATTCCACAGCTCAGGGGTTTGTGAGTCAGAGCATGGTTGTGCTCATTTATGACCTGATCCCAAGTGCCAAGCAGCTTTTAGAGAGACACCTGCGCTCCTGCTGGCACCCACTTTTCTCACTGGTGGAGTGAATGGGGATCTGCAGTATCTCAACCCATCTGTCACAGCGAGAGAAAAAGTTGCCTGTTGTAAAGAGGAATTGTAAAAGAATGAAACTGTAACCTAGCTATGAACTTCACTAGTCAGCAGATGAGCTGGGAATGAATCCTCTGTAAAAATGTACGTGAGAGATCCCGTCTGGTTCTTTGTCCCTATGTGAGGGTATGCAGTGAGGTCTCAGTTTTACCCATCTTCTAGCAGGTTCTGTTACAGTTCTGTCTGCATACTATCTTTCGTGGCGAGGTAGTCTGGAAAGAAAAGGATGTTGAAGGTTGAGAGTACACTCTTCTCTCAGACAAGATAAAAATGTGAGAACTGTGAAATGCAGTATGATTTTTTTATATTTTTAAAATACCTTTATTAAGTTACTCCAGTAAGGGGAAGTTTTGTCACATACCAGTGTTTTTTCAGCATAACTGAATTTATTGAATAGCTACCTTTGCTCCTGTGCTTCCTTCTGATGGCAATGTTAAAATTTGCAGCAAAAATAAGATCACAACTGGACTGTAAAAACAGAACAAACAAACACATAAAAGCCAAAAAANATTAAAATTAATCTCATGCTTTGAAACCGGAGCAGACTGGGGAAGTAAATGCTTTTATTTGGGAGCAACTTTCAGTAGATGATTATCACAGTTAATATGTCAATCTGCTTGCATTCTCAATCTGCAACTAACCATCGCTGAGACACTTTTGTCTTAAGTCAATAACAGAGTGCATCAAGCAGGACCATTAGTGGGATAATTTGATCAATGTTCCTTTCTCCTTTAGAAGGAAAACTTGACGCTGCTTTGACTAAGTTCTTATACCTAAGAACAGTGCTTCCAAGTAAATCTCCATACAGTTGCTATAGTTTAAAGGCTGCAATATGCAATTACATTGAAATATTGATTAGAATTGCAAAGTGGACATGGAAAATTCTTGCCCAGTCTGACAAATCTCACAGTCAGCTATGAAGCTCTTGTATGTGCCCCAAAAGTGCTATTTCATTCAAACACACTGATGCAGTGTAGCTATAGCTACATCCCTCTTTAAATCCTAGTATTTCAATCTTCAGGTATTTATGTGCAAAGTACCCTTTTACTAGAGATCACTTGCATGCGTGCATGACATCCCCTGCTCCTTCAGGACATAGTTCTTTCACATTTTGTCGAAATTGGGAGATATTGTCATTGTTTCAAAAACAGAAACTATAGAAATAGAAACAAAATTACTTCTGAAATATTGACAGGATGTCTGTCCTAAGAGAGTATGAAATGAGCCTTTGTGTTCCCTATCAACACTAACAGGGCAAGCAAGACACCTCCAAGTGTGGTGAGGCGATGTGGTGATGGTGCTATATGTGTACTGAAAACTGTGAAGCTCTCAAAAAGAACCTACATTCCACTACCTCATTTTTACTATCAAATTAACTGCAGCTGTTGCTACTCAACTCTTGCTCATTTTTGGAGTTGTAGACATAAAACCTTAGTTGTATGCCTAAGAATGTTAAAAGAACCTCTGACAGCTCTGAAGAGCAAGTCCTGATAAAGCCACACTGCCCATTGTTGTCTAATTCTGAAGAGTGATGTAGATTCAGTGTATGTGATCTGGGAACCTTTGAGATAGATGAAGTTATGGCATGTTACAGCATCGTTTATATATAGTTACTGTTCAGAGTGGAATGATACGTAGGAATTTCTATATGCAGATATGCCTCCAATTTAACTTTAAAGCTTAAATCAATTTAAACCTGGTTTACAACGATTTGGATTGTCTCAGTAAGAGATGGGAATTAAAAAAGATCATTATAAACCAGGTTTAAATTGATTTAAGATTGTCCACATTTAACTAAAACAATTTAACGTTGTTTATTCCGTGAAACTAAGCCAGCTTTAAAAAAGACGAGACCTTAGGTTTTGGAAAACTTTTAACTAAAAGAATATAAATATTACAGTATTTTGATTTGCGAAGTTAAAACTATAAAAGGAAAGTTTAAAACAGATTGGGACTGTTCATACAAAGTTATCTGTACATACCTTTTGTTTCAGAGACTCTTTATAGTTTTTCATCAACCATGTGGCACAAATCAATGTAAAGTTCACTTTGATAAATTACATATGGGATGGAGAATTTTTAAATAATTATAGTCTGAATATTTTTATTTTATAATCTTACTATTCCATATGTTGCAATGGCAGTTGGTCAGATTTCATTATATTAAGTAGCATTTTAATAAAATATAAAAATCAGATTTCATGTTATTATGGTCTTAGAATTATGAGTTCTAAGTTTGCATCAAGATTTTTAACTAAAGCAGTATTTTAACTGTCTTACAGTATGAGTTATAGAAAGATTTTGTTCTTGTTTTAGCATTTACGTATTAAAATATTTTACATTTTTCTGTTCCAGTTTTAGCTCCTTTTCTTCCCAGACTGTTCATTTCAAGAGGCAAGTCACATCTCCATTAGAACTAATGATTGAGCTAGCTCAGTCAATTTTAACAGTTTTCTAATATATTATGAATCTGTGGGTAATACAATCAAATCCACTGCAGTGAGTTGATAATACTAACTCTTCTTTTCTTTTCCTTCTCTATTTTCTAATGCTCTCGTAGGGCTCTTGAATACTTCCCTTTTCTCATAAGAGCCTGAGAATGTAAATTTTCTAACAGTTTGTCTTCTGCTTAGCAGCTGATTTTTTCAAAATTAAAAATATGCGGATGTATTCTAATATTGTAAGCTGGCATTCTCAAAGGGAAATATGTTTTAATAGATAATTAATATGTTTTCCTAAAACTAAAATAGATCCTAAAAAAAACCCCAAAACAGAGTAAGTGTTGAACCACTCAGGTTTTATGAATTTTACATTTTAGAAATATGTTTTCTTCTCTTTGTTGTGAAGTTGCAGTTGACTTGATGAAAGTTGTTTGTGCACATCCAAGAACAGAATTTAGTGGTATTTTTGAAAGGTATTTGTCATATGGCTGATGGCAACAGCAAATAAGCCCCAGCCGAGTAGAGTGTCCCTGACCAAGTCTTTTGCTACTCTCTAGGAGTAGTTTCTATAAAGAAAAAAGGAAACAAAGATAGGAGGATGTGAGGCTTGGAGTTATTTTAAGAAGACAAAAGGCTTTGGCAGGCATCTGTCTGGTTGCTTGCATGGGCTCAGTCAACTCAGAATCTGACTTCCTCATAAGCCATGGTGAATCACAGCATCACAGGAGTCCTGCAAGAACAAATACATATTATTCGGTCCATTGTATGAGGAGATTGAGCAACTCATCAAAATAAACCCAAGGAAAGGCACTAACTACCTTTAACGCATCTTGGTCTTAGTGTATCTTCACCTTTGCTACAGAATCTTCCCTTTTTCTTGGACATATGTCTCTAGGTGGAAGGAAACCCCCCACAGTGCAAATGTGCCAGGAAGGTTTAAGACGCAGCATCCCAGCACTGCTCTAACTTTTAGCCATGCTGAACGTCAGTGTAGAAAGATTTCTAGAAATCAGAATTACTGGTGCTAAACAAGAGCTGATTTTTTTTTCCAAGCCAGCATAGGTAGCTAATCTACATCACTGATTTGAGGACTAAATGCAATAAACTCTCTGTCCAGACTTCTTGGTAGCGTGCTGAGTGTATTGACTTACTGCCCTTTCCTAAGGAGCACACTGGGTCATGAGTATTTGACAGCTTGTGTTATTATTAATGAGATATAAGACCTTTCACTTCCAGGTCATCTGTTTGAAGTCCAGACAAGACTGGTGGTAACCAAACATTATCAACATCTGTTTTGTGGCCTATGCAAAATAAGCCTTTTGTCTCATTTCAGACAAACTAACAGAAATCATCACGACTTTGAGCAATTTCAAATTGAAAAAATATTTGAAGCTGTCATTAGAGGAAGCTGGAACAGTGCCAAAAATTCTACTACATAGAGTTATAGTTAAAATTGTATAGCAGTACCTAAAAAAAAAAAAAAAAAAAAAAAGGAAATCATTTAGCCCTTAGGGAAATGTTCTATTCCAGGTTCTAACAAAGGACTCATTTACATTTCTGAAATTATTTTGGAGCTTTGCATGGGACCAGATGCAGTAATAAAAACACTAACACACAAAGGAACTGCATCTAAAGACACAAAATGTTTCACCAAATAAGTATTTGGAATGGAAAACTTACATACAATTGACTTATTTTTGTATATATAATATGCATTTAATATTTATACACATACATATTTAGTTAAAGTAATATTTCTTACAGCCAAAATTTGGCACTGAATTTTCTTTACAAGAGTTGACCATTGCAGACAATCTCTGGGAAACAGAGCTGTTTGCAACTTTTTCTTACCTATTGTTAAGGAGTTATGGAGGGGCATATTTTCTTGTTTTTTCTTCTCTTGCCATCTCAAAATTATTTTAAGGTACGTAGGATCATTTCCAATGTTTTTGTTAATGGAGTTACACAAGCGGTAGATCTTCTTAATTAAAGAAAAGAATAGTAACTTGGGCCCCTACAGAGAAGGCAGATACTCAAATTATTAGATTTTTGCAGGCAAAAAAACCCAAAACATCATTTGTCTGGAGCCAACCAGAGGAAGTTTTGTTACATTATCTGCTGTCAGAATAATGGGTTGAAAGAAAGGACCAAATAGCACCTTATATTGTCTCCAGCAGTGACCATATCCAGAAGGTTTTGGAGGAGAGGAGAGCAATCATCTTCATCCCTCTCAACTACTGGTGGATGGAGAATGACAGTGGTTCTGACAATGCTCTCATCTTCCCTCTCGAACTCGTCTTCTCCCTCCCTGATGTGTCTTCTGCGGCGAGGCTGGGAGACCCCTGCCACCATCATGTGCTCTCCTAATACGGCAGTTGCCATCCACACATCAGAGGCTCTGGTGGTTTGTGGAGGTCTCAGGGGGTAGAAAACAGCCCCCACAGGGAAGCCCAGGAAGGGACTGCAACAAGTGTGTTTAGGAAACAAGTGATGGTTCCTAATAATTCTCTCTCAGCCTCCAACAGCTTGCACCTTTGAGGCTTTCAGAGTCAGAGGTAGTAACTATTCTCTTTCTTTTTCTCCGTTTTCCCTCTCTCCTCTCTCTTGCACTTTCTTTCTCCCACTCTCTTTTTTTCTCTGTGTGGAGGTGGCTAAGGTACCTTAAGCTTTTCCATGCTTTATGTATTTTTTTTTCTTTAAGAAAGTGTGTATGTATGTGTGCACACATAAATACGTCAGTTAGACAGCAAAAATCAAAGATTCATTAGAAAACACCAAGAAAAACTTTACTATTTCTCCTAGTTTTTCAGTCTTCTCCGTGGAAACTCCTCACTGAATTCAGCATGCACTACTGAGTAGTTTTCTCCCCTCAAATGCCGTTTTTCTTGCAGATTAGTGTTCAAGATAGGAATTTCACTGAGAGGGTTGCTTGTTTGGGGAAGGGACAGGAATGTGGAAGAGTGATTCTTTTGGTAGACACTTCCAAACATGGAAATTTAATTCAGCCAGATTTCCATAGTTCCTGCTTATTATATATTCAGATTTTGATCCTCAAGTCTAAGTATAAAAAAGAAAAACATATTTGTATGAGTTTAATTTAGAGTATGGATTCGGGCATAAAATGAAAACAGTTATACTTTTGATATGTAGTTGGCTTTCACATTGCAAACAAAACAAAACAAATCAAAAAGCCCCACAGTTTCTATAACATACTATTTTTAGGCACCTCAGTGTTTATTCTAATAATTTTTCCACATTACTATCCAAAATATCTTAATATTTTATAAGGTGGTTGTCAGTCAGATACGATACTGCTTCTAAGCACAGCTTTGAAGAGCTGTTCTTTTTGTACCTTACTACTCTAAGTCTGAGCATCGTCATCTTTTAAAATGGCAGCTGAATTTCCTGCTTTCTAAGCTTTAAAATGTAATCTTCATTGGTTTGTATTTATGAATGGCTCTGAGTGTTTTGTGTCCTCTTATTGTCCACTATGTAAAATTATTTTTTTTCCATAACTTGCAAGAGTCTTTTTATTTTAAATTTTGAAGGCTGCAAAATTAGACTACAGTGGAACCTACAACCGCACACTTGCCCAGTGGGTAGGTCTGTAGCTTCTCCCCTGTCCTGAGATACCACACCCTGGATGAAGCTGATGAGCTTGTCAAAGGTCCAGCTGATGAGCTACTTGATATATAGGAGAGAAACTGCAGAAAGATAGACCTTGACATAAGGAATGGATTCTACCATTCTGTACCTCATGTCATCTTCACTGTGCAATTGGCTCCCCTGTAATCTTCCAAATACTATATAGGAACAGACCTACATAGATTAGTGGCAGGAATGTATCTGGAGTTGTATTAACAGTACCTATGTTAAACTAAGCATTTTCATTGATCCACGAACAGGATTTTTGCTTTTTTTGCCTTTGTTTTTTGGTTGGTTGGTTGGTTGGTTTTTTGGGGGTTTTTTTTGATTTTTTTTTTGGCACTGGTGTTATGCAATCAAGCTATTATACACAATCAATCAAGGCAATGCTTTAGTTATTCTTGGTTTCAGTAACCAGAAATTGTATAAGAAGCAGTCCCATGCAGTGTGTTTGGATAGTCCTCACTAGTAGCCTGTTACTTGAGTGCTTTGCTTTTATCTTGGCTTTCTAAAGGCACAAGGTTTATGTGCATGTCATCTGTCAGCCTCTGTCTTTGTAGCTTCTGAACCTGCAAGCCATTTTGAACAAACTTTAACAAAGGTGTAAGCAATAAAATTCCTGCAATGAAATCAGGTTGTTAAGGAAAAAAGCCTACATGACAGAGCCTGCCACAGTGGTTCTCCTTTTATAGATACCAGAGAATCTTTGTGGGAGGGTCTTCAGAAGTTCCCTAACTGTGGGAAAGCAAAACATACAATCTAGTTGCACTAGAAAACATCCTCTACTTGTTCTTGTTGTCTTTAGAGATACTCATATTTTCAGAAAATTTTGAAGTTACAACTATTGCATCGTAGATGATTCTTCCGAACACACCTAGCAAGTTATATATCAAGCAATTTACATCTTTTTTTCCCCGCACACATATAGTAGCTAACCGAAAAAGTGAACTTTAAACTATCACAAGTTAGCTAAATATAAGCTATCCTTCCCTACAGTCTCAAGAAGTATAAGGCTTTCAGTTTATTCTGAAGAACTTTTCCAGAATGGAGACTAGAAGAAATCAAAGCTGAGGGCTCACATCTTTCATTTCATTTCTAATCAATTGAGCTCTATTGGCATGACAAGGTACACAAGCTGGACTGTATAAGATATGTGTCAGGTCTCGTTCACTCATACTGGCAACTGGGATGTGATCCCTCATGCTCCTGACCCTACAGAGAGTTCCTGTTTTGGTGGTACACTGCTACAGCAGGATGCTCTTTCTCCTTTCTTCTTCCAGTATTAAATGTGCTTTTCTGAGGTGAGTTTTTTCTCTTGCTTTTTGATTAAATAGACAGCTATAGTGGTGCTCTCAGAGAGAAAAACTGTCACTTATGTAGCATGTTCAGCATCACTTAAAGTTTTTTAGGTTGAAAAAATGTACCTTAAGTTTTACCTGAAGATGAGGAGAAGCTAGTGCAGGTCGTAGTGCATTAGTGTAGTATGCTTACATCTGGATGTACTGCTTAACAATCAAGTTCTTAGTTTCTAAACCAGCTTAAATTACTCAGTGCTTCCAAGGTATAGCTTCAGGCAGAGCACACTGTATGCATCTAATTTTGAAGTGGCAAATTGCAGTAGAGAGGTCCCTATCCCAAACATTTAAGTTTTTGGCCAGCTGTAAATCATTAAGGGGAGTCTTGATTATTATTAATACCTGATCATCTGGCAGGTTGGTGCTTGAACACGTCCTGGAACAGCACTAAACCCAAGTAAGCCACTTGGAGCTTTCCCTCGTTTCAGAGGTTGTCATGTATGCCACAGAGCAAATCAGACTTTACCTGCAAAAGGGGGCAAAAGTTGATTTTCTGACTTGCTTTAGGCTATTAGACGCACAGCCAATTGTTCCATGGGACCTTCAGTAAGAAGATACCTAATCAGATTGACGTCGGTACAGTATTGAGCTTGTTTCTGTATATTCTGTGATCGTTCTACCAAATGGTTGCTTCTTATCACACTTTGAACATCATGAGATACTCATACTAGGAATACTGTGAAATACGTTTTCCCTCAGGAAGAAGAACTATTCTATATTTTTCTTTCAATGTGACCAGGAAGGTATGGAATTCAAATAATAGTTTACCTTGGAGGTGCATATGTCACATGATTCAAATGTGTGTGTATATGTTCGAGAGAAAATTACGTTTTTTTTCTTAAGCAACAAGTTATAACTATTTTCACAATCTCATCAAAATGTGTATTTGTTTCTTACTATTTTATTCACAGTTGTAATACGTAAGATTATTTTTGTTTACATTTTCTTTCTAATCAAACACATTTGTTTGCTGTTATGGCTCCACTTAAGAGAATTGAGTTGCTGTAATTGTTTAGTTATTGTTGTTGAAAAAGCCCATTGAAGTTGATCTTTGATGTTAGTAGTACTGTTATATACTTTATGGAGGAAAGGGGGGGAAAAGTGGGGAAAATTTTGGATATCAGGGCCTATCCACACTGGCAATGACATTTAGACAAACAATAAAAATCAATCCCTCTCTCACAATATGAAACATATGATTCTTCAAGAGTAAAAAGCCAACAAAGTAAGCTTGGATATCTCTGAAAACAAGGGAAAGGAACTGGGGTTGTTATTCAGTGGGGGAGGAGAAAAACAAGACTATAGCCATGTTTAGACTTAGAATCTGGTTTTTGCAATCAAAAAGTTGTGCAAATTATTCTCTTTATTGAAACTGTTGAAAGTGATATGTAAAGGGAGCTGTATATATACTTTCTTATAAAAACCTTGGCTTGAGTGAAGGAGTTAGTCCCTGTATCTGCTATAGTGGAGAACAAATTGGGGGCAACCATCCTCATGTAAGTTCAATATATTTACTGCAGAAGTCTTTTTAAAGAGTAATTTGGATCAGACTTATGACTACAATAGAAACTAAAAAGACTAATTTCTATGAATTGTTTTTTAGGAATCTTACGTTGTTTACTTGCTATTTACATGGCAGTGCATGCATTAGATTAATGATGTTAATTGGTTGAAATATTTTCCTGACTACAGAGCTTTTCCCAAAGGCTTCCGGTGCCTATACCTGTATCTTCTTGTGTGCTGTGTGATTCATTTTACAAGAAACTGAAGTTTTTGTGTGTGTGAATGTGTGTTACCTATAAAATGTTTCGAGTATAAGGATTTGCGGTCATTTTAAATGCACGTCAGTGTCAGATACACTTGGCTTTAAAGTGCTGAGGGAATTTCAGTTTTCTTACTTCAGGCACCTTGGAAGTGATTTTTAATAATTATCCTTAATATTTAAAATTCTTATCTAAGTATCATGTCAAATTATAGATTGTAGCTTATGCAAACTTTTTACACAGTAAATTTATTTGTTTCAGCTAATCTGTTAAACAGTACATGAAAAAAGATTGATATGTTTTTTTTCTTTTAAAATTGTGTCAGCTAAAAATTAAACATGACAATATTTACTGGTTTTTTTCAGGATAATTACTAGTCAACTGTAGAATTAAGTTAGTCTAGCTGTTTGGATGTGTTTTCAAAGTACTTGTCCCAGCTATTATTTTTTTTTTCATCTACAAGTAATCAACAAAATATTATTTTCAAAGTTATACTTTTAAGTCTGCAGCAGGTAAATTGCTTGTTTTCATAATTCAGCATCTAAACGCATCTATCTTATCCTACTTAGGAGTAATTACACCCAATCATCTTAGCAAATATACCTCTGGTGTAATTTTCAGGCTCATAAATGTAACACATCTTTAGCTATTACAGTTTGAAATAACAAGTTCAAATTACCACTCTTTTGGAGCTTTCCTTAAGAGGTGTAATTTTACTGGTATTGCTTTAGTAGATAGCAAATTGTCACCTGATAGAACTTTTCACTTGCATTGACTTTTTTTTACTTGAACTTGAGAAATACGAAGCAAAGACGCAGGAATTAAATACAAGAACTGAAGTCTCTGTTTAACAAAAATTAACAGGGGGGAGGAGAGAGATTACATTCTACTTTTATTCATTGGGACCTTCTAATCCCACAATCATTTACTTTTGGAAAGAAAATATTATTTTTAAATGTATATGTGTGGTAGCGTTTGTTTTAGAAATGTAAATCACATGTGCCGACCACAGGGATCAGGCAAAGCGGAAAATTCCCCATTTGAACAGATTACAAGACCTGTGGATCCGAAGTAATTCCTGAACTGGTTTTAAGGCCAGAACTTCTTTGTTAAGTCTCTCCCTCTCTGCTCTTCAGGGAGGTTCTGAAGAGGCAACGAAACGATGCTTAAAAAGAGATGCTATAAGCTTAAGAGTCTCAACAGCTAGAGTCCTAGACTCGTGTCCTCTCCACAAACCCCAAGCTGTCTGGTGAAGCAGAGCAGCCACCGGTTGCCTTTTCCCTCAGAGCTGGCAGGGAAGTGCCCTCGGTCTCTCCGGCGGCTCTTCATCCTCCCCAGGGAATCCGAGCGCCCGCCCGGCAGCATCCCCCGTGCAGTCCCGATCCCGGTGCGGGCAGAGCCCCGCTGCCCTCCGCTTCTCGGGGGTTACAGCCGAGTCGGGAATGCTTATTTCCATCCCCTGGAAAAGCGCAGCCCGCCGCCGCCGCAAAGGGGCCGGGGTGATGCTGGTCGCCGGAGCTCGTTATCTTTGCCGCATGCGAATGAGCCCGTCCCGCGGCTCTTGGCTCAGGTGTGCCCGGCTTTTGTTTCATTAGATTATCAATTGGGTTTGGGAAAGGGGACCCAAAGCTTCTCGATAGCTCGGTGCCATATGGAAAATCTGCAGTATTTTGATTATGCCCTATGTAAACATTTTAATATCGGATCCTTAAAATCCAGAGACTATCCCAAAGGGGATTAAAACATAATCCTCTCTCTGTATAGCTGTAGTGGATTAATTTCGTATTCTCTCAGTGGCTGGCTTGCTCCCTGAAGGCTACAACAAAAAGACTCAGTGCTCCTTAAACATGCTATGGAATTGGAAGTTGTAATTGGAGATTTCCGAAGGACAAGTGTAAAAGTGACACACTGTTAATACCGAATTTTTTTTTTCTTTTCATTTTGGGCTTTCAGCAGGAAAAAAAAAAAATCCGTGAAGATTTTTTTCACTTAGTTTGAACACCCCGAAATCCCGTAATTTGACCACTGTTTATTATGCTTTCTGCTTTTTTTTTTCTTTTTTTTTTTTTTTTTTTTTTTAATCAGAAGAGAATATAAAAAGAAAGAAAAATCCAGCGCACAAACCAGTGTTTTCTCCTCTGGAAAGTGCAATAACGCTTATTACTTGGCTCATTTTAATACCTCTGACGTGTTTACATTGCAACAAATCTAGAGTGTCATTTGAGCAGAAGACAGGGCAGACGCCAAGGTACCGGTCTGGGAGCTCGGAGCCTTTTCTCGGGAGGAGAAGGAGGAAACCAGAAATCCCCCATTTCCCCTGCATTCAGTAACGGGCTAAGAAGTGAATGTCCCCTTCCCTCCACATCCACCCCCTGCTTTTGCAGCTCTGCCCCCTCCTCCAGTACGTGAGTGCGTTTCGCTAGCACACCCGCACCTATTGTCTTCTCCTGGATGTCAGATTATAGGTTTTGGCCTTTTGACCATTAAATAGCTGTGCCTTTATTTTTATTTTAGCCACGCAGCACCAGGGAAAAGAGGTAATTGGATTAAATTGATGGTCTGTCTTCTGGGATTCAGCAAAGCCCACAAACGCCTCCTTAAAATGATAGAATATCGGGTCGTTTCCAGGACGCATCTTCCGAAGGCGCTTTTCTTCTCGCACAAAGGCCCCGGAGCCCATCACCGTGCGGCGGCTCCCGGCCGCGCCGCGGGGAAGGGCGAGGAGAGGGCTGGAGGGGGCAAGTGGTTCTGCAGGGCAGGGGAGCCGCTGGGCTGCCCAGACCCCCCTCTTCTGTAAACACAAAAGGAAGGGGGGCCTGGGGAATAGAAATCCAAATCCACTTGTAATCGTACAAGAGAAATCGGGCGTAATTACTCGAGCAACCTAGATGAAGATTGATGAGGCTTTAAAGCGGGCGTTTCGGATCGATCAGCCTGCCCTTCGGAGCCTGCTGCAGCCGGGCTTCCCCGGCTCGGCTCGGCTCGGCTCGGCTCGGCTCCTTCCTCACGGCGAAGGGAGGGAGGCAGGGAAGGAGGGAGGAAGGGAGGGAGAGAAGGAAGGAAGGAGGGAAGATGGAGGCGAGACTGGGAGAGCAGCAGAGCAAGCCCGGCGCATGTGATTCCGATCAGCTGACTGGGGTCAAGAGGCTACCCCGGTTTATTAGGGGATGGAAAACAATAAAATGAAGGAAAATAGAGTCTGTATCAATATTATCCAGCCTGTCAGGCTGGACTGCTGAAAGCTGTCACCGAAACCGTGCGGTTTAGCTTCCCCTTGCACACACAGCCCATCCCTGCCTTCCTCTCCTTTTCTGTTCCAGTGTAAATGACAAAACCTGGTGCAACACGGTCTCAAACTGGGTGTTACGGTGAAGCAAAACATCAGCAACCTGACAGTTAGATGCGCCGGCACAGCACTAATTTGGGTTCAGCGAGTAATTTGAAGCGTTGCTTGCAAGGTCTGGTGGTGAAGTGTGCGGTGCAGGACAGGGGGAGGAAGGAAGGTCGCATCCGTGGCTGGTAGCCCTGGTGCCAACTGCAGCCCAGGGTTCGGCTGGACCGCGACAGGCCTTCCAGGCAGGGCTGCTTTACTTGGATCCCCTCCCCGCAGAGGAGAGGGTCCGGGGATGGCATCTGGAAGGCTGCGCAGGGCTCTGCCAGCTGAGCGAGGTCTTCCTCATCGCGTGGAAGGTGTTGAACTGCATAAACCAAGCAAACCTTTTTTGTTGTTGTTGTTTTTTGGGGTTTTTTTTGGCATTCGCTGAGACGATCAGTTTTCCAGTTTTCTAAAAGGTGCATCCGTCGGATGTTGTGTTCGGTTTCTGTAGTACCCAGGCTTTTATTATTTATACATCAGATGTGTGCTTGTGTATGGGTGTGGATGTGTGTTTATAGACGCTTATATAAATTACCCTACACGCTTTAGTGGTTAAATCTAGAAGAGCGTTTTAAATTTAATCTTTTCTTTTAATTAGTGAAATTCCTCATCACCAACACTGTCAGCTTTAATAGGAGATTGCGTTCGTGTTGAAGACGGTGAAAAAGTGATCCACTGTTGTCTTTTGCATTAAAGCAGAAGTTGTTTTGTTTTGTTTGGTTTTTTTTTTCCTGAATTAAAACTTAACAATTTGTGCGGAGAAGGCTGCCTTTTACAGTAGGTTTTCCCCATCCCAGCTTTTCAATGCCCTTACAAGCGTCTCGCTAAGGAATATATTTGAGCGAAACGTTGTTACAGTAATTTTAAAAGGATTAAGTGACAGTAAGTTGAAATAAAAACGATTTCGCCATAAATATATTTAATGATGTGTATGTGTGTGGTATTGAAGTAGGTAAAAAAAAATAATATATATATATATATAATTATATAATTTTTCACTATTCTTTTGGAGTTGAGAGGTGGACTCAGAGTTAAAATTAATGTCCCCAGG
>VXBW01003509.1:679837-715279 GCA_013400375.1 Thinocorus orbignyianus
GGGGGAACAGGCATGTACCCAAGACTTGATTCCTGGGAAAGCTCTGTTTATTTCTGAAGTCATTTACTACTACCAGTTCCCCAGCGCCGCCCCCCCTACTCCCCCCCTCCTCCCTCCTCGAAAACCTCCCAGCCCAGCCGCAACAGAGCAGGAGTGCGTGACTTGAGCAGAAACCTTTGCGTGCCTTCCTCCCCGCGGGAAGGGAGCAGGGGTCTGCCACGGGGGGAGGAAGGGGGCATGCGGAAGGGACGTGTGTTGCAGGGCTCTCCTTTCGCCTCCCATCTCTTTTTATTANCTTTGACGAATGATTTTTCAAACTCGGAACTTTCTTCGCAGTGCTGGAAAAAAAAATAATAAAAAAAAATCTGTCAGAATCGGTGGGTATAACGGTTTTCCACTGGAAATAGTTGCTAGCGGGTGTTACACAGGCGATCGGCCCCTTTCAGCACTTGTTGACTGTTAGGGTACTAAGCAAAATCCGCGTTGTTATTTTGCGTTTTGATTTTAAAGCGGCTTTAAAAAAAAATGAATACTGAGAAGGACCAGGCGTTGCAGTACGGATAGGCAATTTTGGCTCGCTTGCAGTTTTGTAGGCACGCACATGTTATTCCCTCTGAATGCCCTGGGAGCGCAGGGGCTTGATTTCTGGGAGTGCAACTGGCAATCTTATCACATTCATAACGGATTTGTAGGTCAGAAGTAATATAGTCGTTCACTTTAGTGGTGCCGGCTTGAACCTTTCACCTATAAATTTTATTTTCTTCCTTATTACTACTTGCGCCAAAATGCTAGTTTTGTCAGGCTCACTGCTTATTCAGTACACTGACTGCTTCAGGGATATGCTGTGTTTCCTCAGCTTCGTTCAAAACCGAGCAGAAACACACCAGCGCCGTATTGTAAGCCTTTCGAAAAAGGATTTCTTTTCAGACGGCTGAAAAAGTGTTACTGCATTATAAGCTACATCGGTGTCTGACAGTTGCTGATGGTCATCTGGAGCTAAATTCGAATGTGTTTGTACCAGCAATATTTTCCTGTTCTACAAAACTATTCAAAATGCGAAATCAGGCAGCTACCCTTAAGTTTTCTGCCTTACAGGTCTTAAGCAACTGTCCACAGAAAGGCAAAATTCACAAAACATAGCTGCCTCTAGATTTTTTCAAGTCGAAAACTTGATCCGGTATTGAAACGCTTACCCATGTGCATTTTACTTCATTTATTAGCTTGTAATTAAATAAATCAGCAACAGAAATTAAAATCTAAATCACAAAAGGTAATTATCCAGTGTATTTCAAGTGCATTTTCAAATATATAATTCCAATATTCAAGCGTTATTATATAAGCAGAATCCAAATTTCTTTTGAATATATTTAAATAACATTTCAAGTATATTTATGGAATGTTAGAAATAGAACAAGCAATATATATGAAACGAAAAATGTAAACTTGTTAAGTTCAGACACTTCAAAAGACAATTAACAAAAGTACCATGATAAAATCTACCTTTTTAAATGGTATCTTCTCTTTAGCAGAAAATGTCCTTGAAGTATCCAAAATCGCAATTTAACTTCTGTTCACCAAATCACAAAACACCAACATCCACAATTTCAAAGACAATGTGAGATCACAATATTTGATACAAATTAAAAGGTACATTAGGGTTTGTTCAGGTGGCATATCCAAATAGCTTTTACTCACAGAGAGCTTACATAAAAATACCGGGGGTTTGTTATAATCCGTTGGTACCGTTTCTAGGCAGAATGGTCACAATCGTGTTAAATTACGGCCAGTTTTCCTCTGCAGGTAACGTGCTCTTTTTTTTTCTTTTCCTTTTATTTTTTTTTCCTTTATTTTTTTTTTTTTTTCCACGGGGAACTGCAAAACTGACGAAGATAAGGGGAACGATACTTGCTGCTCTTATTTACTTTTCTTTGTGAAGAGCCTAAGCTATATTCCTTTTTTAAAAGAATATTATTTGCATTGTCAAGTGGCAATATTTGACTTTTCGAACAGGCAGCTTAAACTTCATCGGGAAACGAGCAGATTTCTCGGTCGGGCCGGTTTTCTAGTTACCCTCTAAAGTTTCTCCAAACTTTTCGGGTTGGTAAGTATTTCCCTAGCCAGTCGCCACGTTTGTTTGGCCGCGTTTTCCAGGGCCGAGTGAGGTTTGCCCTGAAAGAGGTCTAAGTTGGGCAAGAAGTAATGCGGGCACCTCCTGCACTGGAGGCAGGAGATGAGCTGCAGTAAAATCCCGTTGAGCCGGTCCCCCAGGCACGACTCGTCCCAGTCCGATTCCCGGGGATGCTTTTCGCATTCGTAGGAAACCAGAGTCTTCATGTGATAATTATTCAGGGGCTGGCCCGGCAGCTCCAGGTGACGGTCCCGTAAGGTTTTGAGGATAGAGAGGCATTTCTTCCTGCAGCCGCCCATCTGCAGTCTGTTCTCGGCTTCCGCGAACTGCAGCACCCAGGCATCGCTCTCGGCCGAGCTCTGCTTGCCGGCCAGAGAGTGGCACTCCTTGGATAAGAGGTTGAAACCTTCCGCCTTGACCTCCGCCACCCTGTTGGGTCCCGGCCAGGGGATGTGGGGAAGCGGCCAGTGGGCAGCACTCCGCGGCCAGATCCCCGTGCATTTGAACGCCGGAGTGATCTGCACCACGTACCTATCCCTGATCCTCAGCTTCACCTCGCTGGTGTCCGCCACCATCTTTACCACGTCTCTGTAACTGCACTTATCCACGGCTTGAGCCACCAGAGTCTGAAACCTGGACCGGATTTTGCGAGCGGAGAGGTAGCCAGACGCCGTGATGAACTCCACCCAGAGGGACATGCTCCTCTTGCGCCCGTCGCTTAACTTTAACACAGCGCAGCCCGGCAAGGAGCCGTCGTCCACGAAGTTGAAAACCCCCATTTGGTTCAGATACAGCACGACTTCAAACTCCGTGGGGGAGATGACTTCCAACCCCTCGTAGCGGTTGTCCATCTCGTTCAAGGAGCTGATGAAGCGAGGCTCCTGCACCTCCACCTCCTTCAGCACGTCCGACACCACTTTGCAGACTTCTCGGATCGTTTTGGCGATGGCAGCTTTCCTGGCTTGGCATTTCTCGTTGTAGTATTTATTCAGATGATACACCAGCTTGGCCTGGGCCGCGATCATGTTGGGGCAGAGATCCGGGTTGTATACCGGAGTCTCGCAATAGGCTGTGGGATCCAATGCGGCTGCTAAGGCTGGAGCCAACTTCAGAGGAGAAAAAGGCTGCCGCACTCTGAAACGTAACAAATGTTTTTTCAAAATGNGTGAGTGAGAGGAAAGCATGGAGAGCTGCACCTTCCCCAGCAGCAAGAAAAACAAAAGTTGCCCTGAGACAGAGCGAGGCTTCCAGTAGTCAAAATAATAAAACCTCTTCGTATTTATTTATGTTTTCCCGTAGTAATCACTGTGTGTGTGCGGGGTGGTTAATCAGATGGTGGAAAAAAGTGCCGTGTGTGTGTGTGTGTATATGTCAGAAGAAGCTGGCTGTTGGTTTGTATAAGAGCCCAGATGCACTCGTGTGGAAATTATAAAGGCAGGGCCAGGCAGGCGGGCGGCCAATCGCCACTGGGCTCGTCACTGCAGCCTCTTTCAGCTCAAACCCGGCTAATTAATCCCTCTCTAGGAGATAGATATGTATACACAGACACACACACACACGCATGCACACGCAGGCACATATAGAAAGGTAGAAGGTTACTGGCAGAAAACCCGCCCCGGTGATCTGTACGCTCGGAAATCAAGAGAAATCGCTCTCCTTTGGGTATAACTTGAAGGGTATTGGCGTTTCGCAAGGACTTGGCAAAACTGCACCGAATCCCTGCGTGCCTCCCCATGGCCGAGACGGGAATGCAGGTGTATTAAAGGGGGCTACAGAGCGGGCTCGCTTCTGCGGGAGCAGAGGCGTAAATTCATTAACTCACACTTGGCGACACATCACGCTGTCCTTTCCTCCTGATAGTTGTCTGTAACTGCAACTGAGAACTTGGGGGTTTGATTTTGGTTTTGTGGTTGGTTGGTGGTTTTATTTTTTCTCTCGCGAACCGACCAGTGAACAAGCAGCAAATTCACGGCAAATTTAGTGTCCTTTGGAATAAAATGTTACGCAAAACTCCACGATTTGTATTGTTTTAAAAGGTCTTCTGACGGGTTCTTATCGATTTTGAGGTTTAATGTACTTCGGCATTGTCTCTGCCTTGCTTTTTGTGTTTGTACCTTATGGAGGGAGAATCAACCGCTAAACGTATCTGTTAGGTCTTTTTCACCTTCCCTCCAGAAATCAAGTAGCAGGTATGAAAGGTAAATCTCATCTGCCAACTCTTAGCTTCGTTTTTGTATTCCGTCCAGCTCTCCGATATGTTGTGAGGAGTGGATGTTCAGCTGCTTTTTGAGACGGACTATAAGTATCAATTTCAAACCTGGGTGGTTTATGGTACAGCGAGCTCTGCTAGCGAGCTGCCTTTAGTGAGTGTGCACACGGAAGGGATGCTAGCGACTGCAAACATGCTGGCACGCTACTCATCTGACAGTTTGGGGTTTCGCGCGTATGATGTGTAATTAGCAAATTTCTCCTTCCTTACTTTAAGTGTTAGTAATGGAGACCTTTATTCGCAAATAGGCTGGAGTGGCAAACTCTTCTGCTTTGCAGCGCTTCAAGAGAACCCTAAATTGTATTTTTTTTTCTAAGGAAAAAAAAGAACAAAACCACATCAGCTAAGTATTTAGTCCCTTGGAATCTTTAATCTACTGCCCGATTACTAATTTTTAAAGTAACTGCCACAGGCATATCCATCTCTAAGGAAAAGTCATACCGCAAAGAACGTTTCGCGACATTTATTCAACGCATCAAGGCGACCAACTTTATTGTACATAGCGAAGAATTTCTGACTTTGTGCTTGACTCGCTCAGTCTGGCGTTTCTACGGGCGCTTCCCTCGCCGCTTCCTGGGAGGGAGCTGATGCGGGAATCATTTTATGCCCATTAGTCAAACAGGGCTCGGGCTGTCTTGGGGCGCCTCTCTGAAAAACTGCAGGTGACAGCTCGTCCCGAAGAAGCTTTTCCTCTTCCCGGCCGCAGCCTCCCGGCTGACGGCGGAGGGGCGGCCGCCTTCCAGCTTTTTGGGGCTTGTTTCCTCCCGGTTTCTCTCCTTCCTCCGGGTAGTTTCCCGGGCGTGTGGGACACGGGTCCGGTGGCGGTGGCAGCCCCGGAGGAGCGCGGCCGCCGGTGGCTGTCGCCGTCCCCTCCCGGGATCCGGGGCTGACTCTTCCGTCCCACCCCTCCGGAGCGGCGGCGTTGCGCGGCCGGTTCCCCGTTGTCTGCCCCGGACAAGCACTTACGGGAGTCCTACCCGGGTCCGAGGAGACGGGCAGGCACCTCTCCGCCGCCGGCCCCCGCTGCTCTTACCGGCGTGCGGGGAACCTGCTGCGGTGGCAGCCGGGGACGATGCGGGGGAGGNTGCCTTGTCTGGGGGAGTGCGGGGGGGTGGGGGCTTCTTTGCGATTTAAATAATAAAGAAGCTCCTTCCCCCGCGATGTTCCATGTAAAAAAAAACCCGCAAGTTAAAGCGGGGGGACAAAAGGTTGTCCCTTCCTCCCATCTCCGCCGAGGGGACAGCCCTTTCCTGCGGAGGGGGCACACACCGGCCCCCGCTCGGCCGCTCGTCGCTCCGGCTGCTGCAGAGCTACCCGCCAGGGACGTCGATGTTTCGGGCGATGTTGTGTTCTGGTTTGCCCCGTGGGTTTTAGCTGAGTGAAATCCAGTTGCTAAAGGCAAAAGGCGGGAGGTCGTGCCTTTAAACTGCCAGTAGCCTTCATTTTTCATAGGGTGGCAAAGTGAGTCTAAATAAAAGATACGTCTTATATCCTAAATCTGAGCTTTCAATATATAATGCTGAGATTAACCCACGGTGTCAAGTAACGCAGGTTATACGGATTTATTTTATCTTGGTGTCTGTGGGAAATACTAGCTTTTGCCTTGGTTGGGGGATATTTAGCACCGAAGACTGCTGTTAACTTCAGTACATAATTTCATTTCACGCATACACAGTAAACATTTGATCGTCTGAAAATTTGTGGATTTAGGCGTCACTGACACCAGTCAACCACTGAAATGTGACTGCTGAGGTGACCCGATAGTTTAACATGACAAGAAGCCGGTGATTTGGTTTAGATTCCGAAAATGATTGTCTGACTGTATATGATATAAAATGTGAATATTTTCGAAGCTTCTGACCCCTTACTGCAGTTAGTTTTTTATGTAGTTATTAATGTGTCCTTCATCAATTACATAAGGAAGGAACACCTTTTCATCACTGAGTTTTATATTTATATGTATTGAGTTGTTCTGGAAAATTGAGATTAAAATCACCTCATTAAAATGATGATTGATCATTTGTCATGATAATGGTATCATATGATATTGGTGACTTTTACCAAATTACTATTTTCTAGGTATTTTCCCCTAATTAGGGGGTACTGTAACAGCATTCGTTGAACTCTACTTGTTATTTCAAGTCTTTCAAACTACACTGCCTTGTCACGTAGTGCTCATATTGGCCAAAAAGCCAAATTGTGTTGAAAAACTGACTGCAGATACTCACTTACACCCCTAAAATGTAATTAAAAAAAAAAAAAAAGAAAAAAAGAAAAGAAAAAATAGGGGAAAAAATGTTGCCATATATAAATGTCACCGATAATTTCTTTTCATATGGTGAAAAGTGTGAGTTAAAATGCACACGCAGATGCATATAGGCACAAAGTGCTTGTATTGTTAACACTTTGTATTTCTTATTATATAGTGATAGTTCTTCCACACACAACTGCTTATGAATTTTAAAGTTTTATTTTTTAATATCTGCCTATTGCGCTAGGGAGCTAGGAAAAAAAATGAAGCTGAGTTGATTAAATTATTTATCCCTACTGCTGAAGTGAGTTTGAAGGCTCATTGAATGTATCTGATTTCTTGGCTCCTCTTTCTCCCCTTCCCCCCTCAATTCATCCTGGTTATTTCATCCATATCATCCTGCCAGCAACAATAAATTTACTTTTTTTTTCAAGTAGGAAAACTAAAGACAGATATTTGTGTCGAGTTTGCCTTGAGTGTCACGTTATATAAAATAGGCAGCATCATTTTTCTTTTGTGATAGAAGTTGATGGTACCAGCAATATTCTCTGTTCTTATTTGTTAGCTTACTTTTTGCCCCCACTTTCAAATTTAGGAACAAATGAAAAGCTAAGTTTATGTGTAAGTTGCTATAGTGTTTAAAAAAGTTTAATTTAATGAAAGTATACCCTTTGTTACTTAGATCTTTGAGTGTAAACTTCTGTATAGTTAGTTACACAAATATTTTTCTTCTGTCAGCTACGTTTTCTGACAAATGCTTTTTATTTTTGTGAAAAAATGTGATACAGCTCCTTTTACAGTACACAATTAGCGTTCAATGGTGCTAAACTTAATGTGTATCTCTTCCCATTAAAAATAAAAAAACCCAGAAACATGAGAAGACTTTGCATTACTAGTGGACTTGGTCATCCTAGGTCTTAGAGATGAACTGTTAATGCTTTAAATTCCTCTAATCTGCAATCTGTTAAGGGAAAAAACAGTAATTGATTTGTTTTCTTTAAAATGTTACCTCTCAAAAGTAAATATGAAGCTTGCACAACTGTAATTTTAGCTGGAACTGCAAAAACATTCAGGCAGAAAAAAAATGCATTGAATTATTCATTTGATTCACCATCAGCTTCTCCAAAGCCAGACATTCCTTAAAGTATAGCGTTTTATTTAAGCGGTCCAACACTGGTGTGGTTTTTTTTTTTAAAGATCTCCTGCTTGGAGAATGCTCTTTTCTGCTGAACTGTGAGAGGAGTGTGGAATCAGTGGGGATTAGCGCCTTTTAATCTACTACATCTGTAGTGGGTCATCCAACACTGCAGAACTCTCATTACTCTCTCGTGCTGTATATGATTAAATGACTGAAAATATTCAATGTTGACCTTGAAAATAAAGCTGTATGTGTTGGATGAGCAGCTTCTGAAGACTTGATGTCAAAACTAGCTTTCCCCTCAGTAACTTCTAGCTCTGCAATACGTCGTCTGAGAGAGGACTAGAGTGTTAGAAAATCTAAGTCGAAACTGAAGTGTGGGAGTATTTGAAACGCATCATTATATAAATTATGGCATCACTCAGCTTGTTCATGCTATGTTTATAAGTAAACCAACCTCTTATTAGCCCAGTCAAAAGGGGATGATGGCATGTCTTGAACATACGTTCTGCGACTAGTGTTTTTCTGTAAGCTGGTTTCATATCGACTAGCAAACTAAACTACATCATCTTGTAAGTGGAGGCTAGAGTCATTGAAATCAGCAGAAAGCACGTCGCTTAACATCTTTGAACACTAGTCCGTATAAAGCTGTAAGTAAGCACTATCTTTTCATATACATTTTGTCATATTCTGTGTTTATTGCTAATTTTCATGCTGCCTACACTTTGGGCGTGTGAAGTCCCTCTAACTTACAAGGAAACTTGTCCTCTCCCCTTACAATAGTATGGTAAATTACCTGTGTTTATCATGATATAGCTAAAAAAAGACATACCTAGCATATTTCAATGCAGACTTCTATTTTTTAATGTACTGTTTAGCTCTCTGATATTTTCTTTCCAAATAGTGGTGAAGGGAGGAGTTGAGTGAGTTGGTTGCTAGTGATTAATACGTTTCATTGAACCTTATGAAGGCCCTGATCCTGCCAACGCACACATGGTCAGTGAAACATTCAGCTGGTTCTGGTGAGGTCAGGGGCTTCTTCAGGCTCAAAGCTAAGTGCACAGGCAGATATTTGCAGGATCAGGGCCAAAGCGGGATATCGCTTGGAGGTTAACAATTGAATAGGATGAAATACAGTGTGCCTTTAAAACAGCTAATGCATCAAATATAAGTGCTGGTGAAGAAATATATTTCTGGCCCAAATGTCTACTCTTTTGTCAAGCAGAACTTCCCTATTAATTTCATTGTGTTTTAGCTATAGTCTTGAATTAGCTTCTTGAGAAAGAACAGTGCTGTTTTGTCCATATTCTAAGAAGACACTCCCATAAAAATGCTTTCCCTAATCTGCCCTAAAGTCTTTAGGAGGAGGGTGAGGTTATTCAGAGAAATGAGTGAAAGATTATGCTTTCAAAATCTCTATTAAAACTGTATTTTTCATGTATTTTCACATATTCAGGACTATTTCTGTAACACCCCAAAGGTACAAAATCTTTTAACAGTCTTAAATATAAGCATCCTGCTTGCTAAAAACACTTATTCATTCACTAAAAAATTCCTAGCTATAGCTGTAATATAAACATGTCAACCAAATTATTATTTAAGGAAGAAGCTGTAAGATCTGTTCAGGAAAAACTGGACGCATAGATCTTTTGGCCTTTAAAATGTATTGATTTTCCCACCACCACTCTGAACTTTTTTTTCTTAACTGGTGGAACATTGTCATCGTAGAACGTAATAGTTTGTCGAGGGGCAAGCTGAGTCTCTTATTAAGAGCAGTAAATTATTGTAGTTCTCCTTTTGGGTTTGAAAATTTAACCTAGGTTTCCCTACCATTTTTTTAGCCTGACTCTAGGACAGAATACAGAGGACGGGATCCATTCCAACGTAGGGCCGATGTCATTGAAATGAGAAAGACTACAGAAATAACACATGGTCTTGTAATTTCATAAATCTCCAATACATTTGTTGAAAGAGAAATACTAGCTTCTTATGGAAATATCTGTTTATCTTAAAGGAATATTACTACCAATTTTTCTTAATAGCAGAAGTAGATTTCGCCTTTCAGACATGTTACCATTTATAATACATTAATGCCATTGAAAAGAAGAAAAAAACTGCGGTGTATCTGCTGGAGTAGTGACAATATTTTCTTTTAATCCTCCTTAGTTTTAGATGAGGCAAAGGAGATATCTTTATTATTTCACATTTCTGAATCTTCTTCATTTACAATTTCAGTTGATGCAGAATAATTATTTGTAAAATTAAAGGAAACTTCCAGAAAAAAAAAAAAGGTTTTTTTTTTTTTTTTTTTTTTGGTCAACGCTGGTTTTAATGGAGTGGATTTATTTATGTTGTGTGACATAGTCAAAGTACGTGTAAGAAGTGGACTGTAAATATATTCTTTACTGCTTTTTATTTGGTCATTACAGTGGTAATTTTAAAGTTACGCAGTGTGTACAGGCCTACCATGAGAGAGGTTATTGTGATCAACGTGATTCTGTCTTATTTTTGGTTAATGTTTTACTTTCTCTATTTCTTGCTTTGCAATTTTCTTTTCCAGGAATGAACTGCCAAATTTTGGCTTCATTTTTTTTTTTAAATAACCTTATTACAAGCAAAAATTTAACAAGTGCAGAACTCTACTAGCTCTCTGAAGCAGAAGAGAGTATATGGGCATATGCTAGGTTATGCCATAACGCTTGCAATTTTCAACTACGGTTCAAGAGAATGCTTCTCTAAGTAGGTAAAAAAATGACACCAAGTATGTTGGATAACAGTTTTCTCATTATATTCTGTGAGCACATTCGTTATGTATTATTAGTCCTTAATTGTAAAGATGAAATAATACAACCATTTGTCTTGGCAAGCCCATATACCTTTCAAAATTGTGAAGATTTGTGTAGATGATTTCTTCTACACGTGCTCTTCAGATTTTTGACATAGGAGGTGAGACAAAACTTTTGAGGTTAAACTTAAAACTAACCTAATCCACTCCTGATAGGCAGACTGTGTATCTTGATGGGGTAAAAGACGTCCTCTCTCCCCCACCCCCTGAAATTCAGTTCTTCATTTGTTTTGTTCACCACGCTGCATTAACACAGTTTTCCCTTGTGTGCATCTGCCAGTGTACAATTTAGCCACGGGCATCTGTAGACCTTGTGGTGATCAGTATTGCAGGCAAAAGCCATATGTGTTTAAATAAAAAAAAATCTCTTTATTTCATTTGCTGTTTTAACTGGATGGATAACTTTTGTGCCTCAAGACAGAGGAAGAGAAAATACAGAAATAATTAATTGCCTCTATTCTTGAGGCAGTTTCATTTTCCCTCTCCAATATGGAATGCTTGTCAGCTTCCCTGATAAATGACTGCATCTATTTGCATAGATTTTACATTAACACAAAAATTAGTTTTATTTGGGAAAAACTAGTTTACATAATAATGCAAAATCTAGCATTATGGATTATGTTTCAAATCTGAGACACTGTAGAGAAATTAGGTTTTTTTCTTTCTTTATAAAAAATTATGTTTGTTTGTTGTGTGGCTTCGGTTGTTTTTTTACTGTCAAGGCGTATTAGATTTTAGCTTTGTATTTTGTTTCTATAAAATTAACTAAATCAGTGTCTTTTAATGTTTACAAACCATTTCTCCAGTCTTTCATAGATTGAATAATTGATGGTAGTGTGAATGTGACTTCTTTCACAGACTTTTACACATTCAATTTATTAAATACACTCTTAAACATGAATACAAATCACATGGAACTGTTTTGAAAAAAAAATATTGTGCAAACCTAACTGTTAAATACACTCTGTGTATATACTTTAAGTTTCTAATGTGGCTATTAATGTAGTGCTTGATCAAGTGTTCTTTCAAAGCATTAATGTACTGTGTTAGCTTGTATGCCAGTGTAGGACTATTTTTTTTCCTATATGTAATAACCTGTCTATTTTAAGTAATTAGACATTCCTAGCTCGAAGTGACAGTACTATACCTCTAGTTAAGAACTGTGTTTTATTCACAATTTGTCATGTCCGTAAAGAAAATTTACCAATCAATCAGTCTGAAATATCTTTGAAGGAAAATACACTGCCCTAATTTTGAGCCAATTGTAGTTATTTTCAAGTTACATGAATCGGATATTTTCTCATACAATAAGCCTGGTGTCTTGTTGTCTAAAGGCAACTGCTAATTGTGTATCAGCTCATTCCTCCCTGCCAAAGAACATACAGATGCATTCACTGTTGTTATTTCCTACTGTATAACAAAAAGAAACTATTGCTCCTTAAGAAGCATGCTATACTTAATGGCAACTTAAGGTAAGAGACTGCCTTTGCCACTTCTTGAATCTGGGACACCCTAGGTGCCAGCTGTCACTGCTCAGCTAATGATGACAAATGCCCCTCTCTATGCAGATTGCAGAGCTTGCAGGCTGCTATGAAAGGCAGCCAGATTACCTTTCTTCAGATAGTAACTTAACCTTTTAAACTCAAGTGTCAGAATGAAATTATTAGCTGGGATACTTTCAATATCTGTTTCTTTTAAAAAGTAAAAAAAAAAAAAAAAAGGAAAGAAAAGAAGAAGGCAGTGACTTCAAATAATACCGTAGCAGCTCGTATGCACAAATTGTTCATACTTCTCTGATGTTTTAAAAATAGGAAACTGCTGCCACTGTGCCTGTGAGCACTGTATGGAGTTTGCCGGCATTGAATGCATGAATACTGAAGCTGACCTCTCGGTTGCACTACGTGGAAATGGGGCCAAGTGGGCCAAATTCTGTCCTTGCTTACATCCACGTAGTGTTACTGATGCACAGATGTGACAGATAACAGGTTAACTGGTGCCATTTATAACAGATCGTAATTGATGTTACATATTGTGGATATGCTCACTTCTCACCATGACAGTTCATGTTACCACTCTAAAACTATGAACCTCAGTTATAAGTCCACTGTATCAAAACTGGGTGTTTACTTAGTGGTATGAGCAATTTCACAGAACTCAGTGTCATGTGGTTAGTATTAAGTTACTAATTTAAATATATTCTTCAGCCAGAGTTTTGGAGTTACTTTCTAGGTTGTCTTGGGAGTAGTTAACAGATGTGAGGATATTGCACACTTCCTTAACAGCATGTCAGAAACATAACGTGGTATAAGCACTTCATACGCCACCTATAGGGGTAGGGTGCTTTTTGAGTGCATACACATCAGTGTGTCTGTATTTTTATGTGGGTCTATTTGGATGTGTTTATATACTTGAATATAGAAGTCAATAGACACATGGGCATTCGCATCAATGTGTGTACACACATGCACAAGCCTACACATGTAACATCTAAAAAAATATATATTTATGTGCTTATATTAAAATAGTGACATATATGAACGTTTAACTTGCACATTGTATTTGCCTTTAAATCACTCGTTATGGTGAACTGCATATGAATATCAGTTTCCCTCTGAGTAAAGCATAGTTTTATTGCAGTAAACAAATACCTCCAATATTTTCACATGATCAAATATCCATATCAGTGAGCAATGATAGAAAACTACAGAAAAGATGTGGAAAGGCATTTAATGAAAAAAACAGGAACGTATGGATGCAAGGATGTAAATAACAATAAAAGGAGGGAAAAAATGTGCATTTGGTAGGAGATCGGAATGTCCCAGACAGAAAACAGTTATTATGATTGGCAGAAAGTACAGGAGGCAGAAAAAATGGAGCAAGTTTACAGAGCAAAGTTAAGATGAGATCAATGTTGCAATAATTGTAACATGGTTGGTTCTGTAGTAATCATTAAAGCAAAGGTAATCTGACCCATGAACATAATGTTAATTAATATTCTTTTCTCCAGAAAAGAATAGATGTGTTTGCTGATATGTGCGTTCTCAAAGAGCTTCAGTTAGTACTTACCTCTTCTGATAATACAGTGTATGAAAGGGAGATACTGGTTAATATTATATTAGAAATGTTCCCTTCTAAAGTTTGGGGAAGAGTGTTTGGTTTTGCCCGTACACAAGTATGTTAAATTTAACATCCTGTTTTGGTTTGGTTTGTTTGCTTTGTTTTTTCCTTTAAGTCATTATGTCCAAAGTATTTAAAACTATACATGTTTCATTATTTCGAGCAAGTGTAGCACAATCTGGGAAATAAAAAAGACAAAGATCCAGTGTTCTATACTCAGCTTTCTCAGTTAGTTGGTTGAATAGGCATCAAATGAAGTCCAATGCCTATACAAAAGAAATGTTCCTTGTTTGGATTTGCCCCATCTGTGTCATCTGGTGGCTTATGCAATAGGAGGTGTTATCACATGAATCCAAATGCACGAGCCAGTTGTTTTATGGACTCTTTCTGTGCTTGGAGGAGTTTATAAGTTGCCCACTCTATTGTGTGTCACTCCCAGATGACACGTGTGCATTCTGCTGAGCATATTTTGGGGGTAATTATAACTAATGAAGCCTGGTACACAGCTTGTTCACAGAGTGATTTATTCCGCTCCTGTCTGATTCCTGAGAGTTCTGTAAAATGGTTACATTGTGCCTTCCACTCTGGACATGTATGGGAGCATGTGGTATTGAGTCCATCTGACAAAATTTGCCATTCAGTGTACCACAGACTAATTACAAAGATATTGGCTGGGTACATCTGTTTAAAGATATAGCGATGAACTGAAATTATAAATGGGATCTGTAACTTTAGGGGTATTGACTTCAGTATGTCTCTTGTTTAGTCGTTTACTCTTCCCAGACTTACAGTAACCCACTTAGCTGAACTGCTATTAAATGGCTTAGAGTTCTCTGATCTCCATTAGTTAAGGTTAGGTTCCCTTTACACCTTTAGCAAAGCAGATTTTGTTGTGCAATTTGAGTTCTAATAACTGATGATATTTTGTGAAAAGGTGGATTTAAAAGTAGATAGCTGTACCTTGAAGATTTGCAGGTTTCAGAAAGCAACAACAAAAACATCGTTGCTGAAGCGTGGGTGTCAACCTTTATTTAACCTTAGATATACTATTCTCATCCTAATTTGTCTTGACTTACCAGACTCTCAGGCAAGTAAATCCACTGACATTAGTGAGACTCATCCTCAAGAGGTACTCATACATTTGTTTACCAGAGTGGTTTTAAAAACCTTTTTTCCAGGGCACTAACACATCTCTGAAGTCATGAAGTAATGGGGCACACAGAAGGTTCAGGATTTGTCGCTTCATCTACCAAATTCACAGATGTCATAGCAGGCTGGATGTTTTTACAAGTATGCAATATTTACATCTTCACCCTCTAACTCTGTATCCGGATTTGAAGGACTTTTTCATCTTTTTTTCAGTGCTTAAACAAAATTTTCCTTCACAGAAAAAAAAGAGAGGTTAAAAGTTACAGCACTGATTGTATGAATGGGAGAAAAGAGAGATATACTTATTTTGGTACTAATTTCTTAAATAGCATTATATAAAGATGGAAAAGAACTGCTTAGAAAATACACTTCACATCCTTCCTACTAGCTCTGTGAGTAGAACAAGTAGTTTTACTGAAAATTAATTTTTTAACCTGTTTTTGTGGAAATGACCTGAGGTATTCTCAGGACAACGTTAGCAGCATGATCGGTGAGAAGATGTCACTAGTTCTCAGAAGTGAATCAATTAAGGTGATGTTCCTCAGCTGGCACATTAAGCAAGAGGATGCGGTCACCAGCAGACCTGAAGTTTGGCTGTGTCCTAATCTGCCCCACTAGTGAAATTTATAGTATCAATAGCATTTTTCAAAATCAGTACTTTCAATGGGAAAGAGCCATTAAGATAAAAGACTGACAGAAGGTCTTTCAGTGACTTCATTCTTACATGGAGCATGTTCTCCTAGTAAGAGTTTGCAGTGTTACATACCCAAGATGATAACCATGAGAAGGTAAGAGTGTTGGAGAAAAGCTGTTTGCTTATAGTGAGTATCAATATACCTGTATATAATGTGTGTGGAGAAATACTCAATTTGAAAACTGACTGGTCTGCTGAGAACAATTGTATCATAATATAGCAGTTATGTTTAAGTTGTTTCAAATAAACAGAATTTGGGTATGGACTGTGGCAATAAGGATGTTTAGCTTTATGATTTGTTCTGGATTTCTTCCATATATAAAAGCACGTTCTGAGAACGATTTTTACACAATGATTTTTGATGATGGGAAACCTCACCTGGGTTTGGGTTTGCTGATGATACAGTTGTGATTGATAGGTTTTGACTTTTTGGATAACACACATACTACCTTCTTCCCCAGGATAGATATTGCAAGAGGCTTGCTAAATTGACAACACATACTTATCACTGAAATCCTTAGACAGAGTACGCCTCACAGATGAAAACCAGAATTTTACACATTTTGTAAGGTTTCCTGGTGTTTTGTTTGTTCTCTGTTGAAGGACTGTGGCAAACTAAAATGACTGGTATATTAGAAAATGACTGAAACTGGGCAGTAGTTTTCCTTGGGGAAAGATTGTCACACCTTTAAAGAATGGTGAGCTGGAATTTATGGTTTTGTGCTATTAAAATCCTGCAGTTCTCAGGCATAGCTTTGCTTGCTGAGTAATCTACTCATGTTTAGTCAGAGTGCATCTGTTCTATATAATTTTAAATATTTAATACAGTGTTTAAGATTAATGGTTGAAATCAAGCTCTAGCTAAAACGATGACACTAATTACATCAGATGTAGCTGGGTCAGTGAAGCTTACATGTCTTTCTTTTGCGCTGACCAAACTTTTGTTGCATGAACTCACGTCCCATTTTAGTTGGCCTCAGAGCACAGTGTGGCCTTCTGAAAGCTGGGAATTACAGCTGTAGTTTCATCCTCTCTGCTACTTTTCTTTCTTTGCAGGCTGCATTCATTTTATTCATTTCCATTCCTTTGCTACCCTATATGAATTCTGTGATAGAAATGATTATTTAAGTTACCTTGAACCTAGACACTTATTTATGCTATGCAATGCTAGGGCAAGTGCATATGATATACTTACCAGGTATGACTAGGTGGAAATAATTTCTCATATGAGTATCTAGAAAATAAGAGTAAAATAGTACTCATTAGTACCTGCAATGATAACCATTTAGCAGAAATTGGAACCAAGAAGCTGAGTCACTTTTTGGGCAATAAATTCTTCCTTGTTAAGCTCACCAATATTAACAGCACTTTCCTTTCTGCTGGTAAGCCATGCCCTTCCATTTTCCCTGGTAGTCTCCCAGATTTGTGGGGCCAGGCTGCCTAGTTGGACTGGCTGTTTTCTAGAATTTCTGAGAAAGTGTTGACGGAAGAGGGTTTGCCATATTCCATATGTGCCTGTCAGTCACACAGTGGACATGTCGGACTGCTTGTAAAGCAAATGCTGGCATGTTTGAGTTTAGTGAATGCATAAGGAATTTGAACTCCAACCTCACACTGATCCTGTGGTACTGTATGTGATGATCAGTTGTGCAGGCAAAATGGTTGCAATTCACTTAAAGCCCCATTTTTTTGTATCAATTTAGTTAAGTTTATACAGCTTTGTGGAGCAGGAGAAATAAATCACAAACAAGAAGACGACCAAAAAGTATACTGGGCTTGGGTTAGGAAAAATAAGTGACTGGGTGGGCTGAAGATCAGTTCAAAAAGATTGAAGAGAATGAATTTGAAATAGAAGACATTAAAACTTCTCAGGAAAAGTTAATTTGAAATCAGCTAGTGAAATCTGTTTCATGGAAGGGAGGGGATTGAAAAAACAATATAAAGAACTAAAGTGGGAAATAAGAGGATAAATTATGAAGGAAGAAGTAGATCTTTGCTTAAAGAAGTTTGACTTAAATTGGGCACATGTAGGGTTTTCTTCATATAAAGATAAATACCACACTAAGCAGAAATACCAGCCTTAAGGAATCTCTACCAGCACACCTAAGCACAGTTGGCCCATGTGGTGATTCTGATGTTGTGAATCATGCTGGAATGTCTCAACATTTCCCAGGTTTACTCTTGGCTGATCTCAAACTGAGCCAGTTTCAATGTAGTTGAGCTTCTTTTGTGGGCAGAACTCATTGCTTTGTGAAAGTGAATAAGTTAGGTCTCCAAGAGCTGCTCTCCAGAGCCCTAGACAGTGAAAACAGCAGCCTTTTCGGCATCCTTCGCTGACCTAGAGGTTAACCTGTCCAGAGGCTTATGCAGTCTATACTGGAAAGCTTTATTAGGATGGGAAACAGGATGCAAGAGTTAGATTCCAGAAGTCGAGAGGGAACGTATAATGAAGGTCATGGCACATCTTTAAAAGTGTAGATAATTATATTGACACCTTGGCTGCTCTTCTTTACTTTCTAAATTAAGTTCTAATGAGTAGGACTGAACAGGGCCTTTCTGGATGCACAAACTGCTGAACTTGCTTGTATTGCGTGGTACTGTATGTTCTTAAATTAACATTACTAAACACACAGCCCTTCATTCACAAGACTACATTATTTGTTATTGGTCTTGTTTTATATTTATAGAGTGACATACATTTTCATATTGCCTTAGAGAAATAAAGATTATGTGATACCAGCCTGATTTTGCAGTGTAATTTTGGCAAATGTATGAAATTGTGGGGGAAAAAAAAAAAGAAAAAAAAAAAAAAAATTAGAAAGAAGCCATAATGGAAAAGGTAAAAATAATTTTAAAAAAGGTTCTAATAAATGATGCTTGCTACTCTATTATGTAGGAAGCTTGCATACCTGTTTTTTTTGGTTTTGTTTTTTGTTTTTTTTTTTTTTTTAAGCCAGTGTAAAATGGAATTTCTAAAAGGACAGTGTTTTAGGGAAGAAGTTCTGTGTCAGTGTTAGGACTGGGAGAAGAAGCCACAGTTGAAAGACAGAGGTGGAAGATGTGAGACTTAAATTTCCAATTGACAAGAGTTTGTTCGGGTTGGTTGAGGCTGCTGAGAATTCAACCTCAGGTGTTTGAACGGGATGCAGTGGTGAGTACAGGTAGGAATATCTCACTGCCCTTGCTCCCAGGTGGATGAATTGAAGACCAAGCGGTAGGCGAGCTGCTGGTTGCTGCCTGCTAAGTGAACTGACTGAGCTAAACACTAGAGGAGTTGTCAAAGTTTACCAGAAAAACAGAGTTCAGTGCCAGAACACAAAACATTCAGCTGCAAAATTTACGTGTGGATAGGGACGTAGGCTCAATTTCCCACCCAAGAAAACCCAACACAAAAAAAATCTTGGCAATCACAGGCAGGAGGATGATGATGTTGATGTAACATGATTATATTTTTTAGACAGGGCTGCAGTAATGCATTCTGTTGCAATATAAGGCCTGTAATGTTACTTTCTTGCTCCTTTTGATGTACCCAGTGCTAACCTGGCTCTCCAGCTTTGAGAGGTGGGGTGCTATGTATCTGGGTCTTCTTTTTGTGTACCTTTGTGGACTCATTTGTAAAAATTGGCGTTTTAACCAAATACTACCATTCTAGTGTTGTGTTTCATTGATATAAAGTTCCCTCATATTTTTGTCAACTGTTGAATGGAAGAATGATTCATCTTTTTAGTCATGTAGTCATGCAGGCTGCATAAGTGCTCAGAGCACTTCATAAACGTTAGGGTGATATTCTGTCTAGAATAGCGCAGAAGCACAGAATCAATTATATGTACTTCTGGACCAGTTAAAAAAGTGTTCTTAAGAATAAATTTATGCTTTTAACAGCATAAAATATAATATTTGAGTGAAAGGTCTAAATATTTTATTATAATAATCAGACATAAGCCACCACAAAGATTGAAATATAAAATACCTGTATGAATGGGTGAAATTCTGGCATAACAGCTGACTGGTTTTATGGCTTCTGTGTAACTCTGGTGGTAATGAGTTACATATAGGAGGAAGTCAGTTTTGCTCAACCACAATTTGTTTTCTTTGGGGTCTTCTGGTTAGCCGATTGGTAATAAAAATATGCAAACTCTTTTTTTTTTTTTTATGTGCATAAAGGGAATAAGTTGCAGTGGCTTTAATTCTTATTATTAACCGTGCTCACTTATTAATGTTAATTATTAGGCAGTCAGTTGTTATCCTTGCTAAAAGGACATGCAAAGAAAATAGGTTTGTGATAAGAAAGCAGCTTTGTCTCAAATAAGGGAAAGTGGATGTAATGCTCTGCGCAGTACATTTTACAGAAGCGCATAGGATCTGTTTACCTGGTTGAAATTCAAATTGTTTTATTATGGTGTCAATTCTTTGGTTTTGGCAGCACTTCTAAAGTGTCTATACACAAAAGGACTACCACAGTGAATGAATGCTAGTGTTGACACCACCTAACAAGCAGGGATTATGTGTTTACAGAAGAAGTAATATGATAGGTCAAGTATAAGAGGCACTTCTCAAGAGCACTTCACCACATAATGAGTGACTGACTAGAAAGTGCGGAGCTGCCACTCTTTGGCTTCGTTTCGGTGTTGATGCCTGCCTCTCTCCTCCAAAGCCCTCTTGATCATGTTCAGCTGCTCTGTTCTCATGTGGTGAATAATAGTAGAGTAAAGCTGCTTTTCTGTCTCATTTTTCTTGCTAATTTACACATTCAAGCCATTTTTTGTTTGCTATCCTTATTTGCTATTCCCTTTTGTCAAGGCACTGTTCTCTTTTTTGCCTCAGGCCTAGGAACTAATTTGAGCTTCTATAATTACTTCATGTTTTACACCTGTCTGCATATCATGCACCCCTTGTCTCTGTACTTAAGCTGTATATTTCCTTGGAAGAAAAAAAAAAAAACAGGCTAGTTTTCATATACAAGGAATCCCCAAGTTTCTCCTCTCGGTCTTCCTACAGGAGAAACACAATTAAACTGTTGAGATGTTCTCAGCAATGCAGCTGACCTTTTGGGTTCATGAAGGACAAATGAATGCTGTCTGTTCAGACAGTTTGTGTTAAGACATTGTTGAGCAAAGAGCCCTGAGCTTTGTTCCTCTTGAATGAAGCAATGGTTGTAGTCATTTTAAAATCATTAAGAGCCTGAATGCATGGTATCATTCTACAGTGTTTGCTCTACAGCTGCTCTTCTGCTTTAATAGCAGCTTATTAAATTTGGGTCAAGCGCACTCTGAAGAGTATCACAATGAAGAAACTGTTCAAAAAGTTACCTGTTTAAAAAAAAGGCAATTGATTAGATTTTTAACTTAAGTGACAGCTGCAATTCATTGCCTGTTCTTTGTGGTGTCCTGCAGCCAGAGTGGAAGCCTTTTGTAATTTGGTCTTCATTTTGTAAAAGCTTTCTTGAATAATCCTGGGTTGCTTTCCACTCTGAGACCGCCTCAATCCAATTAGGAGTTTAACAAGGGTCAAATTAAGGAGACTTTACACTTCATGTTTGCATCATTAGCCATAAGACTGTTTTGTGTGTGCACGACTGTGTGTGGAGGGAGGAGGGGAGGCTGCAAGACGGGGCAGACACAAAGCTGTCATCCACCATGTGGTGCATCCCGTCGCTGAATGGAAGCACAGCAGGCTAGGAACAACATTTCCAGTTGTCTTTTGGGGCTGTCGTCATGTGGATTTCAGCTGGTACATAGTTGTTTGGAGGTTACAGGTGCTAGCTAGAGCCAAGGAAGAAGAGCGTGCTCTGCGCCTTGTCTTTTCTCTCCTGGTAGCCTATTGTTACCGGACAAATGACTGGGAAGAGATGAAGTTAGAAATCTCTTGAGCATTCATTATTTTTGATGAGATGACAACTACCCCCAGTTCCTTGTTCTCACTACTCATGCTGTTTCCTGTTATTTTTTGAAAACATATTTTTTCTTCATGTTAAGTGTATTGTACAGTGTGAATTTTTTTATACAAGTAGTGTGTTAGGAGGGTTTCGATAATCAGATGTGCGCATGGAAGACTACAAACATTCAGTCATATTTTCTACAATAACAATCCTCTAAAAGCGGCGCTAGCTTTACTTACACAATTTTTGACTACGACTACATTTTCCTAATGAATTATTTATAGAAACTCTTGAAAATTAAAGAGAAAACCATAAGACCCTCTTTTCTGTGTAAGATTGTTCTTAATGACAAGAAAAATTCTCCTGCTAATCAGTGTTTAGATGTGTGGGATATTGCTGGAGAACTGTTGCAGTGTCTCTTTAGCAAATGCTTTGTGCTGCTACATACAAAGTAACGATTTATCTAAAAATAACACTTTCATTGTTCCTCCCCCCCTAAACCCATTAATAGGTACTTTAGTATCATGCGAGTTTTCATAGTTTAATCCCTTTTCAAAAGCTTTTCAGAATAAAAGCTCTAAATGGTCCTCAGTATTAATTTGATGTGACTTCTGTACAATATGGTTTGAAACTCTCAGAAGCACATTTTTACAGCTTACCCTTTTTCACTGGATCAGTGTGTGGAAAATACCAGCTAAATGTTTCATGGAGTCTCTGCTGTAAGCCTTTTTTGTTGTCTTGCAGATGCTATAGCTTTCTAGTGATTTTTATTTAGTACCATCATTATTAGATAATACTTAAGCCAGATCAAAACCTCTACATATATTATTGTTCATTGAATTTAAATTCTAGGAAATGCCACTTAAAACATAATTAAAAAAAAAAATAAAAAAATTTGACCTGTCTATTGAATCTCATTTGATGAGAATTTAGCTTCAACAGTAAACTGTGCATAATAAATGGTGATTGAGTTTAATGTAGTCTGTGTTTGTAGTCAATCAGATCTTTGTTTACATTTAGACAGGAATAGCTGGCTTTAGAGCTTTGGACACCCATAAATAATTACAGTTTTTAAATACTGAGCTCTTGGTGAAATATTAATTTGATGTGTCTGATAGAAGTAACAAGAAATAATTTAAAACTTGTTCTGTCAACTTTTTTATCAAAATGGGAATGTGTTTTCTATTTGGATCACAGAGTGCACAGTGGCTGGTGAAATAAAAATCTTGTCTATGCAATTCTTTTCATGATTAATATCTCCTGTGGTGATTTTTTTTCCTGTGGTGATTTTTTTTTTTTTCCTTCAAAAACATTGCCTGACTCTGGAACAAGAGAGTTATAATTGTAGAAATTATGAGGGGGGTGTATTTTGTTTTGTTTTGCTTTTTACTTAGTTAGCCCAATTTTAAGGCTTTTTTAGAAATTAGAATCACAAATGAATGTAGTAAATGTAAATTGCATGATATATGCCTGTTTGAAGATGTTCAGTCTGTTCTGAGCTCTAGATATCCAAAAGGATCAGAATAAGATTCAGAATGTCACAGATTCTGATTCTTTATTACTCAGTTTCTTTAGCCCAGAGAGAACGCAGTCACTTGACTATAAAAGCATTTATTCCAGATACTGTTTGCCATGCCCAGATAAAATAAGGTATCAACAGATATTCTTACATAAAAGAAAGCTTCCAGCACTGATTTGTAGTATGCTGTCTTCTTGTGTGTATATATTCAACATGTATCAGTTTGGGGCTTTTTTTTTTTTGACGTGGCTACCTTGAGAAAGGTGTTCAATTTATAATTTCACCATCCTGCAGTCTGGAGAGATGTCCTTTACAAAATTATAACAAACCAAAATGAAGATTCATACTGGTTATGAAATAACTCCCGTAACACAGAATATATTCTATATTCTGATATTTTGTGATGGATAGTCTGAAAAGTACTTCATTATTTCTTCAAAAAGAAACTAGTGAACACCTTCCTATGCTGAGTAGAAGTTCCCTTTGTCTTCCTGCTAGATCCCTTTATTGTAGGGTTTTTTTTTCCCCACTTTATATGCTTCGGAGTATAGGTGATCTGCAAGAAAAAAATAATGGATTTCACAGCTGCAATGCCAGAATTTACATGTTGAAGGAGAAGTGGGCTTATGATTGGTGAGCATTACAGTCATTATTTCCTATTTATCTACCAGAAAACATAGTGACAGAAAAAAACCCCCACATTTAAGTTCTGTGTTCCAGTAGGGTGTTTTACAAATGTACATGTGGACATTTGTATGTAAATTAGATACAACCTTTGAGCTCTTGGGAAGTTATCAGAGTGAACCTTAGTGTCACAAACCTTCTGCCTTCTCTACCAGGATTTATTTAGCCAGAAGAGGAAAGACAACAGCATGATTTATGCATCTGTGTAAGTTTTTGGGAGATCACCCAGTTATCATTTTGTGCCAGTGGCACAGAGATCTGAAGATGTGTATGGTAACCAGGCTGTTCAAGTAAAGCCTAAAAATCTCTGTCAGCTACAAAGGTTGGAATTTTAGATAAATAGATGCAGAACTTACACAATGTCAGGAATTAAATATTTCTTCTCAATTACAGTGTCTGTACTGCATAAATTCTTAAAAACAATGAAGCTTTAAAGGCTGCTAATCTAACTTTGATATTTCCTGTGTTGGCGTATACATTTTCACTACTATTTGTATAGATACTGTATAGATATTTTCCTAATTTTAGAATTTATATTTTCTTCTGTTTATGTGTTGGTTTAAAACATAATGTCTATCTATATTAAAATACAAAGTTATTTGGATTCTTATTGTAACAAAGTCATCATATATCTTCTTTGTCTTATTTTTCCTTCTTACTTCTAACATTCAAAACTATTTGCTAAATCTTGCTTTACTGTCAAAGCAACTTCAGGATAAAATTGATTACATAGTTATCCAGAGGAGGATCAGATGCCAGCTTTCTTCCTTTCAGAAGGGCTATCTACACTTTTTGTGTATAATGAATTTGGTTTTCTCTTGAAAGATGCTGGATTGACAGCCCTGAAGACCAAAGTCCTTTATTTATGCATGAGCAGCACCAGTTCTGCCTTTCCCACACTGCCCTCCTGATATGCTTCACCCATGACCTGCAGGATCCCCCTTACGGGTGACAGCTTAGTAGCCTTCATACCCATTCACTCCTCCAGTCCTCTGCTGAGAGTGCCAACAGGAATACCAGGGTGGTGGTGCCTTTTTGCTGTGAATGTTTGATAACTGCCTTTCAGGTCACAGTGGACATCACATTTTCCACAGGTTATTGAAAAGCAGTCAGAGGGTGATAACTTTTAAGGCTCTTCAGGGTAATGGCAAAGCAGAGGTCTTAGGGTAATTAAAGGCAAGACCAGGATTTGGTTCAATTATTGTATATAGTGTAGTAAATTAGAGTCAAGTTCTCTAGCCCATTACCAATTTCCTGGTTGAGCTAGTTCTCTAGGACATTTTACAGTCCTACTAATGTTCCTCAGGCCCTCTTCTTTTACTGAAATGAAAGAATGCTTTCTGTAAGCAGAAGTCACAAATAGCCCAATTTTCTTCTGGCTTACAAAATGCAAAGCATAACTAATTTGATAGTGGATTGTACCAATTTTAATTTGACTCAAAGACCTTATGGGCTAATTGAGTATGTTTCTGATCTCATTTATGGTAAAGTAAATTTAAATTCCATTTGAGTTATGCTAGGTACACATGTGGGCATAAGCACAGTACTTGATTCCCTGTGTAAAACTTACGTACCGGATGTATGTAATTAGTCCGCAATGAAACATAAGATACAAATGTACATGCACAATTCTAATGGATCAAATAGCATAGTGCCAACAGAAACTCAACATTTTTCCCTGCAGTAATTTTTTTTATTTATTGTATTTTGCATCAGCGATACATGTATATTGGAAATAAATGCTCAATACAAGGGCTTTGATTTTATATTTCTAGTTTTCCCAGAAAGAAACACATATGTGTGTTTAAAATAATGACATTAGAAAAAGAAGGAAAAGAAGTAACTGCTGTCTTTTACTAAATGAGCATATTTTCAGTATTTGGTGGAGTACTGAAGTATTCCAAGCTCTAAATAAGAATACGCAAGCCTCTGCATATAAAAAGCTCCTCATGGGAATTTATTTTAGAATCCTTAATGGATGATTTAAATGTTTGAATAGTAGAATTATTCGGTTATGTATACATTATAATCATTAAATGAAAAATAGATTTCTATATTTCAGAATGTGAGAGCCTACATTGTATACACGCAGCTACATGCAAAAGTTATCCATGGCTTTTGGAGGAAAAAAACTTTAATTTCAGCCCAATTATTTCGTATTTGCCAAAATGATTGTGTTCTTAAGAACGCGTATTTAAAACAAGCCAAAGTTTAAAATGAAATTATTTTTAAGCAATCCAATTCAACTTGGGAAAATATTTTTCATTCACTTAAAATATTTTAAAGCAACAGCCGATCACTTTATGAAAAAGTTATTCAGCCAGAAAAAAGTACACAAAAAAGTCAATCCCAAAATAATTATCTCAGTGTGTGAAAAATACATTTAATTTGAGAACATCACCTCATAAAGTTGTTTATAATATTGAATTATTTGAGGAAAAGTATAGAATCTTAGCATAATAATGAAATCACATGGCAGTATTATAGTGACCGTAAATTATTTTTCTCTCTCCTGTGCTTATTAATAAAAAACTGGGGAAAAATCTAGAAAAAAAATAATCTTCCTCAGTTTCTGGACTCTACATTGCAGGAAGGAAATAAATAAGAAAGAAGCAGATTTTAATTTTATATCAAAGAAACCCTTGAGGTGGAAAGTTAGGGAAAGCTGCATGGGTTTGTAGCACACAAAATGTCGCTTGAATTTTGCTGCTCAGTAGTTTGATATACTCATTTGCTGATGCGAAATGACGAGGGCTTAGAAAGCAGGGTTTTGTTTTTTAGCTGTCTGTAGACCTAGTGGGGCCTTACAGAACCCAGTCAGCAGGTCATTAACTCTGGAGAAAACAGCTTGCATTAATATGCTCTAATCCGGTATAATTAGTCAAATTACTGCATGCCGACCGGCTTGTCATGTGTTGTCAGATTTGGCATGCAGGCAGGATCGCCAGGGTCCCTCTGGAATGCCACCCTGGATCAGGGAGAAGGGCTCGTTTGTAGTACTGCAGATCTCTTGATGAGGAAAGCAAACGGAATCAGCAGCCATAGCCTTACAGAAAAGAAAGGAAAGGAAAAAAACAAAACACAACCCAATCAAAAAACTGATCTGTTATTATTATATTGTTGAGAAATAGGGAATTCATGTCATGGGAACTGTTTACGGTTGGTTTCTACTGTTAGAAATAGAAGCTATTCGGTTGCTTCTTACAATTTCTATATATCTAACAAAACTGGAGATCCGCTGTACTATATAAGATTAGCATTCATAAAAAGATTTAAAATAAATAATTACAAGAGGATCAGCTACAAATTACCTACCACACTGTGACACAGATTATTAAACTACCAGCATGTGTGGGTGCGTGTGTATGTGTGTGCTTGTGTGTGTGCATGTGCCCCTTTTTCCAGTAGGGGAGGAGGTTATTAAACTATAAAAGGGCCATATTAGCATAAATTTACAAGAGCTCTTGTTCTGGCGGCATGATAAAAACCTGTGTTACCTTTGCATTAACACTGAATTGCTTGTTGTGCTTTTGGCAATGACAGATAAGTCAGTGTAATTCCCCATCGCAACGGAAATGATGCTCCAGATTCCAAACGCATCCTGAAGATGTCACTGACAATAATCTTCAAAGAACGGCCAGTGAAAGTGGGCTGTATGTTTGCAGGATGATATACTGCAAATGACAGGAAGAATTATGTGAGTGAAGACGAATCTGTAACATATTATTAAGCAATTTCACGAGAATAACAGGGATAAAAGGATAATGGATGAGGGTGTCATTATTACCTTCATGTAGAGGGAAAGCAAAAGCAAAGGTAGAGAGACAAGATTAATTGAGGAAGGGTGAAGCATTCATTGCTCATCAGCTCTTTTGTACTCTCTGCTCCTGAAATTCCAGACAAAAAAAAAAAAAAAAAAAAAAAGGACGAAAAAAAAGGAAAAAAAATTGCTCAGGGCTGCATTTTAATGCAGCTGGCAAGACAGAGCTGAAAACTGACAGGGCACTTTTTAGTCACCTCCCTGTTTCCATAAACACACAACGGCTATTACTCCTGGAGTCCTCCTGTGGTCAGAACAGTAAGCTGATAGGATGTTCTTTTTTTTTAATTGCAGCTACTGTTTTTAATTGTGCTTCCAAACTCGGCAGTTTTATCTGTTGATGGTGTGGAACTGAACAGGTCATTTCCTATGCATTGTTTGCATTGCACACTTGCCCATGTAAGCAGACTGTACATAATAGATGTCAGCAGAAGGTCTTCTTCTGAACACAAAGGCAAACAGGAGTGTCCTTTAGCGTTAGTGACAACATAAAATTATGCCAAGGTATCAAGGTTTTACTGGGTTTTAATGTACACCATGAAGAAACAGGAAGTCATTTGGCAATTGGGCAGACCAGTCCTGCAGTGTTAACTCAAGTATAATTCCAGTCGAAGTCGAGTTTTGCTTACTCAGAGAGTTATCACTCGGTCAATAATTTCAGTTACCATCCTTAATTTCCGTATGTTCTCCAAGCAGCAGCTGATTTTACTAGAGAAAATATTTTAAAATGTTCCATTTGCTTTTAAAAATCTTGATATATAATACATTTTTTAAAAAAAAATCTAGATACTACATTGATATAGAGTGTTTTCCCCTGATAATGATGTTTTCTCTGTGTACATTTTAATTTCAAAAGAAATGTCAGGGATGTGGATAATTAAGAACACAAAACTATTTGCATTCAGAGAATGGATTCTAGGTTTTAAGCCTTCTCAGGTTTAAAATAGTATTCAGCTTCCTTGATTTTCTTTTCCATGTTTATTTCATATAAGGAGATTTTCTGATGAAGTAAACAGAGTTAAGTTTTATTTTATTTTTTTTTAACTGATAAAAATTATTCCAAAATTTTGACACCAAAAGAAAGGGAAGGAAATTTTCTTAGCTGCTCTTTGTAGGGAAAAAAAGGAGGTTTTTTTTTGAACTTTAGTACTTTAGGGGAGACAGATGAAAACCTGCAGTTTGATGGGAAAAAATATAGTGGGGAATATGCCTTAATTGATTGTCGTTTCTAGTAGTGAAAATTGGATTTGTTTTCATGAAGTTGTGTATTTCTTAAACTGAACTGCTCCCATATGGTAAAGGGCATATACAGGATTTCAGAAAGAATAGCTAAGGTCAACAGCACAGGCTCACTCCCTGGCAGAGTCTGAAACTGAGACACTGGGGGAGAAGGATTTTTTCTGCTACCTCATGTGTACTAGCAAGATAAACAGAGAGGAGTACTGGGGGACAGAAGAGGGCCAGTAGCTGTTTTAGGGTGGAAGGGGGCTGCACTTCATTACAATAGGCGTATTGATCATTGAAAAATAGGCATGTGAAAAGAATAGATAGGAATTTTGTCCAGTATGATGCTTTGATACATTAGCACAAGAATATGAGAAGGTTGTTTCAGCCGAGTGAATGCTGCGCTGCCTAGGAATCAATTGATGCTGTGAGAAGCCTTGCAGGACCAAAGGACTCTGTTCAAGTTCATTACAAAGGATTTCTTAGTAATCTACAGGATCTCATGTTTAGATCTAACACAATATGTATCACAAATAACCTGCTTGAACAATGTAACTTAGAAATTGGGTCATCCTATAGGCAGAAAACATTTCTGTGCTTGATAGTTCAGATCATGTTTCTTTTTGTGGGTTTTATTTGTTCATAGTCTATACTACAGTCATTATGTTTAGAAAAAACACTGCCATTATCAATACAAAATATAACCACTAGATAACAGCAGTAATTAGATAACTATTGTGAATTTTGCTATTTATATTCCAAGCAGTTATTGTTGAAGCAAATTCAGATTGCACAAAATCTGGAAAGATTCATATTGGTCTTGTATCTTATGTAAATTTTGAATTTAAGCAAAAAATTGTATTGACATATTGTGGTGATTTGACCACAGTGATATTGTTTAGACTGTTTAATTCACCAAAATCTTTTCCCAGAACATGTGGTGAATTTTTGACCCTGTGAGAGGATGAGAAGATCTGGTCTTTACCCCTGCAGAACTGACCAAGAATCATGGAGAAAGTGGGAATCTAACTGTGTTCCCCTCATCCCATCACTTCTCAAAATAATACTTGTTTGACTTTATTGAACCAGTGTATTAGAAAGGGAAAGGAGGTAGAGAGAGAAGCATTTTGCCTCCAGAGATTTTATTTTGCTGTGAATAGTGATGCTCTGGAGAGCACAGTGGAGTTTTTCATGACTGTCTTTAACCCAAGCCACTAGGGAATGCATTTAGCTGTGAAGGTAAAATGCAAAGACAAGTTTGTGTTTTTTCTCTACTGGTTGACCTACCAATCTAGTGAAAATGCTGTACACCTCAATTTTACAATGCCAACATGTGACATACACCTCAGGTGGCTTACAGTTATTGGTGATGATATGCAGCAGGAAAGAATCCAGTCTGACAAACTTTCTCAGATGAGTTTACGTGACTCATTGTTACAAAAGAGATCTCATTCTGTTACACCCAAACTATTCATATGAGGCCTGAACTAAGCAGGATGGAACACACCAACTGCAAAACTGGCTTTATAGAAAGTTTTGGACAATTATCTGAACTGATGTGTTCATACTAAGACTAACTGAAGAGTTATTCTTGCCCAGGGAACCAAAGAGACATCCTGACAGGACATGGTGATGCCTTCATTGTATGACATCACCACCTTTCAGCATGTATTTACAGAATGCAGCAATACTATAAAAAATCAGGATATTATGGTTGTATTTTGTCAATCATTACACTCTCTCTTTTATCATCTAACCATTTGAATAGAGTGATGTGTTCACTTTCTGTCTCTCTCCCTTTCCTCGTGCTTACTGCTGCTCCCCACACTTCTTAATGATGTTTCTTCAGAGTTCCTTTCAACCCAAAGCTTCTGACATCAGTGGAAATACCTAAAATTATTTCAGTGGGGTTTTGATAAGGCCCAGTCCTACTAAAATCAAGCAGATCTGCAAATCTAATCAAACCTTTTGTGGTTTAATCTCCATGAAAATCTTTAGACATCAGTGGGTTCCAGAAGCATAAAGTACTGTCATCCTCATCTGAACAGTGTCACTTACTATAGAGGAAATCTCAGATATTTAATGAATACAGATTCCAGCTAACTTTAATTGTGTTACTATTATGTGCCTGTTGGTACTATCAGGAATTTTGCTTGAAATATCTGTTGAAATATGTGATGTTTCAGTTCAATATTTTAGTTTTCCACCTCCTTGCCCTCTAGTGGACAAACAAGCTCATTATTGTCAGAGCCTGACATCTGGGACAGTGATTACCCATAAGCACGTTTTCTTCTTTACATGAAGTGGTGTATTCATGTAAAACAGGTCCTGGTTTGTGTTATTCTTTGGCTGGGATCTATTCAGTTTGTCTGTTTTGAGGTAGGAAAATGTTACTTCCTGGTGTTATTTGGTGTATGCTTATGGAAAATTGGAATCTTTTTAGGAGTATTTTGCTCAGCATCATAAAAAAAGATCCCAGCAGGACCATACTGAATCTTCCCATATTCTAAGTTTTTAATAATAGGTTTGAAAAGATGTATGTGTTTATTCATTCCACTATAAAATGATTAAAAGTATTTCTAGTGTTTGGCTTTTTATAGAATTAGTTGACATTTTCCATAATGTTTTTTCATAAATATTAAAAATACCCAAAGCTTGCCTGCTGGTAGAGAAAGTTGTTCCAACAGCAACCAACTGATTTTTAAAAAACTCTCCCCAAATAATGCTCTCACTAGATATTTTCTTAAAATCTAGCTTGACTGCCTTATTCTCAAGGGTAAATATGCTACGATGTAATGATGCAGGAGACCCATGTCAATATGACCCATGTCAGTTGCATTGGAAAATTGAAGTAGCCAAAAAGAGGGTCACTGTCTTCATTCACTGAGGTATTTCACAAGTTATTATGGCCTTGTTTTGTTTATGTTTTGCAATCTTTTAAACGAATGATAGCGCTAACTCCTAAGGATAAATGGTTAATACAAGGTAGGAGAAATGTACATACCTAGTCCTCCTCCTGAAGTAAATAGGTTCTTCTTCTCAACCATTACAAATGCATGGGTAAAACACTTTTCCATTGGAAAAGCAAGTAAGGCCACTGTATAGGTTCCTGATAGTGGGCACCTGCATGTGAAACCAGTTTTGGACTGTCTGGAGTACTTTCCACTTCTACTTCAAACTTTCAAAGGTAACAGTTGCTTAGAGAACTCAACATTTTTGCAAACAAGTCCAAAATCAGCATCAATTTTTATAATAGCTAATGTATTTTATTTAGATGCTGCTTCTAGGGAGGTGATGTAAAAATTTTTCTTCCTTATTTTCTGTAGTGCTAAAATTTTAAATTATTTATAGTCATTTATATAAAATGGATTCTTCTGTCAGCAACACTGACACAGCTCATTCAATTAATTTAGTGGGATAGAATCAAAATAAATGTAGGAAAAAACTCCCTCCAGTTCAGTCTTCCTCTCCCTAATTCTGCTATATCTTCATTTTTCCTCATGATTTTTGGCAGAAAAGCAGGCAAGTGATTGTGGTAATTTTGCATTGCTCTCTGTTTTGGAAGGGTATCCTCAGCATTGTCTCAGTTTCTTGTTCTCCTTTCAAACAAGAAACACATCTTTTAGCTAACAATTTAGAGTACAAAATGGGAAAAAATGCAAATACTCAGAGAAATAATGCTTTTTAAAGGGGATTGTGCAGTTTTGACATGTACAAAAATGCTCAATTGCTACTACATTCCAAGAGGATGTATAGGTTTAAATTAGTTTGGTGTGCTTGACAGAGGTAGCTAAAAGTGAATAAGCATTACAATAAGCTATGGTGATTAACATTAAATTTGGATAGAAGAAAGTTGGATGCTTATCATGATAGGAGAAAGGTTAATATTTTAAAGTGAGGCTAAAGGTTGACAGGAGAAAAATTGAGTTAGTTTGCAAAAAAGAAATTTGTTTCTTTAAGTGAAAATTGGGGTCAAGAGGGCAGAGCTCTCTGCTTTAACATGAATGAAATAAATTAAATAATACCACCATAAAGCAGCAGTGTATAAGCTAATGACAAAATAGTACATGCTGGTTTTGAGAAAGATACTGTCTATGAGCAAAAAAATCTGAAGAAATGCCATTTCAAATTGGTGGGTTTAGGTTTTGTTTTTATTTATTATTACCATTGTTTTCAAATAGAATAGCTTTTTTTCAGTTGGAGGCTTTTGAATTTATGCAGCACTGCTAATTATTAACAAAGATGGTAATGCTGGTGTTCAGAGAAAATTACAGTTGTGATAATCACATTCTTTCTAGAAGAAATTTCAGATGGGTGCACTGTTTTGTATCATTTCCTGATGTAACTGGTGTGTGATATTTCCCCATCTTAAATCAACAGGAATTGAGTGCATTTCTTTGGTCAGTGTGTGGTAATTCCTGTGTATGTGAATAAAGATAAGACATGGCATCAGTCCATAACTAGTCATATGTAAATAGTAGGTTTAGGAGATAAATCTATCAGTATCATTGGTCTTTATCGTGTCAGTCTATACCTTGATAGGCAGAGCTGGGCAGCTAGTTTACTGTCATCATTACCAGTATGACTTACCTTTATTTCTCTAATGATAAACACTTCTTTCCTCCTTTCTCTTTATCAAATTAATTAAAATAAAATTCCTAAAATAATGAAGAAAACCACCCCATGAATAGGTTTCTTATTTCCTGCTCTCTAGAGGATTTTTGCCATCTAGGTAGCTTATGGATCAAAATACCATCAGGTTTTGTGACAGTACTTGCTTCTCCTGTCCCATTGTTCAGATTTCGAAGATGGCTAGGGGATTGTAGGTTAACGTATATGTATGTTTGTATCTGGGTTCCTTGAAGAAGTGCATTTGTATCTAGACTGCTCCCAGATGTTTCCATTTGTATGTGTACAGTACCCCACTTTTGTTTGCAGTTTTTCATCTCAAGGCTACAGTAAGTTTTGAATAATGGTCAGTTCTACTATGTATCTTCCTGTATGAGTGAGGCAGGCTGGGTCGCTGATGAGGAGTTTTAGGGTTTGCTGGAAGGTTGAGGGTCACCACTTTTGCTGGCACTGGCAATGGATGCTGCATCCAGTCTCAACCTCTTTTTTCTTTCTCACAGTTCTAGCCATAGTCTTTAAATTGTGAAAAAAATGATTCCTTCTCTGTTCCCAGGAAAGTAAGGTGATGTTTAATCAAATACCTACTATCTCAAAATGGGAAAAAAGATATTGGATTAGTCTTCAGATTAAAAAAAGTCAAAAATGTCTTGCATGTTTGGACGATCTCATCCATACAGAAACATCAGGGTGGGTGGCTTTAGTCAGTGTATGTTTATCAGCTGAACCTAGATATTACCCTTCTGTCTGGGGTCAGAGTTTGTTTTAAAACAGTTATGTATGAATTTTCTCTAAATTGTAGCAGAGGGTCATGAATTAGTGTCTAAATGTGGACTTGACAAGATTATTATAGTCTCTATTTCATGCCAGAAACAAAGATGAATAGAGATAGCAAGCTTTTAAACAGACTTTCTGACATCTGTAATGTCAGCAGAGAGTGAATGAATGGCAGGATGCAAGAACAAATCTTTTCTTTTTTTTTTTGTTATTTTAGGATTAGATGGACCTACACTCATTCATAATTTCTGCCTAAAATAATTGCTAAGTACTACATGAACCAGTGATTTTCCAAACCAGTTACCTTCCAAATCATGCAAATTGTCTACGAAGATGTACATATTAAGATACATACACTAGATGATAAATATACTTTGATTTGCATGTAGATAGGGTGATAAGGTAGATAAGGTGAACTTAGTTAATGCTTTGCACCTTCATTTTAGGTGAATGTGTATTTTTAAGTAATTTTGTTTGTGTCTAGACCTAATAGTTTTGATGCTTGTTGGGAGAACTACTTTTTTGTTTCTTTGAATAATAATTTTCAGTCTCTCTTTCTGTGGTTTTTCTGTTTATTAGATTTCTGGAGCAGAGATCTGCATTAGCAATTTTTGATTATTAAATTTCTGGAGTGGAGATCAGTGCTGGCAATTTTTGAATGAAGAAGACAGGATGCCTACCAGTATACTACTACTGTTTCAGTGTAGCCCATTTGAAGATACGTGTTCAAGATTTTCCTTTTTGTTTATTCATAGTCTGTGTGTAAATGGGAAAGAATCACCTATGCAGAGGACATGGGCTCTAATACTTTTTTTTTTTTTTAAATTGTTATTCTTAGATATGAATATACAGACAGCTGTACTGTTGTACTTTGGCAGCTTTTGCCCAAATGATAATATGAACCCTAGAGTGATGGCCATGAGAAGATATAATATTCAATGAAACCGACATCTTTGAAATAATTAAAGCACGTACCATTAGTCATACATGTTTATAAGTTTAGCTCCACCCATGGGTACAGATATTTTTATATCTATATATGAGTGGGAAAAGAGTGTATATACAGAACAATAAATGCAGCAAAAGAGCATCCAGGTACCACAAATACTGTCTCATTTTCGCTTCTTCTGTAACTGCTGGCGTTAATGTTTTTATTGGTCTTCTTTTTGTTAAAGGCAAGACAGAAACAGTTCCACTAATGGAAACTGGCATGTAGTGCTAGTAGCTTTTAAAAATGGGGTTTGGGTTTTCTTTCCCCACTAAAAGGTATGTAATTGAAACAAAAAGCATTGTTTCCAACCTAATTTTTTTTCTCCCTTTTTT
>VXBW01003509.1:715309-775509 GCA_013400375.1 Thinocorus orbignyianus
TCCTTGAGCCCATCCTGTCAGGCTGCAAGCGTGAAAGTTATTTTCTGGTGGTGTGATTAGATTGGGGCTGAACTCTCCAGCTGGCAGGCCTGTCTGTGACTGGCGGCGGCCTGTCCCCAGTGCTTGTCATCTCCTGACATGCCTGACAGGATGGGGACAGCAGCCCCAGACAGGTTCATTAGATGGTGTTTTCTACAGCTGGGCTAAAAATAAAAAAAAATAATAATAAAGTAAAAAAAAAAAGGCCACGCTCTGTCAAGGCCCAAGCTGTAGGGGCCCTTCTTGTTGGTTTAAACCAAGGCCTTGTTTTGACAAATTCTGATCTGTGCGGTTTTTAGATTTTCTGACACATTTTTGTTTTCTTCCCCTTTGGCCTGCGCTCTTTGCACTCTGCCTTGTTGCTGCTTCAAAATCCTAACACCGCCTTCCCAGGAGAGCAGGGAGGATGCTTGCGGAGGGCTTGGAAGAAAAATAGAGCGCTACAGCGAAACAGCAGTAAGTGTTCATTTCCATGGTGATTAGCCCAATGGCACAAAAAACAACCTTGGGACTCTCAATAAGCCAATTACAAGAAAGGTTAAGAGTTTTACAGTGCCAGAAACATGCCATCTACATGAGAAAATAGTATCATTGCTAGCAATCTAGGCTGTTAAATACATTGCTGTCTGGTGCTGCCAGAAACATAAGCTGTTTATGTTATTTGGGATTTTTTTGGAAGCTGACAGAGTTTTCCTGTGGTATTGTCAGGCTTTGATGCAGTATATCAAAAATCTACATGATTATAGATTATGAAGCAGTTTAAACCAGTAATAAAGCCATTTGAAAGCACTAGGCACGTTGAATGACATGAGGTTAACTAAATGGGTTCAAACTCTGAGTTTCTTACAGATTTGTGTCAGATCTTTGCTTTAGATTTTTATCAGAAAGAGAAAGGGTTTGTGCATTGCATGTAGTTTAAGAATCTCTTATAAAATATTTTTTAAAAGAAAAAAAAACACTTAATACCTATTTTTTTTCTATTGCTATAATAAAGTACTTATTGAGTCCTTTAATTTACAGGCACATGACTGCAGTTTGACTCCGGGGTTACCTGCTGTTTTTCTTAGGGACTGTTCCTTGATTCTGTGCCTTTTAGGTAGCTTTAAGATGCTGATGTGTAAAACAGTTCTCATGCTACTGGGAAAAAAAGCAAAATGTTTACTATTTTGCCTACTTTGCCCCTTTGCTTAAGAGCGTGGAGAGCATTACAGCCTTTTGTGTTTTCTGCATTTAGCTGCTTGCAGTGTGAGCACTGTGGCTGGAAACCAAGCCCTTCATTCACAGAAATCCAACCACTTACCTTTCCTTTGTATTGTTAGTTTCTGCTGCTTTAGTTCATGGTCTCTATGACAACTGTTTAAATTGGGATGGGCAACTGTCAGCTGGAGTATTACTGAAAGAAAAGTGTTAGTGAGCACACAGTTCCATAGATAGAGCATTTCAATATAATCCAATTTTAATTGAGCTCCAGAGACTTTGATGTGCTGCCGAAGGTTGGGAGAGAGCTATTCCAGGGAGAAATTAAAGCAGCCCAGCAAGGCTTCACTACTCCAGACTGTCACCATCTTAAATAAGCATTAGCATCAGACTTAACCTTCCCCTATGAAACATCTCACTTTTTTTTTTTTTTCCCCGGCTTTTTTTTTTTTTTTGGCAATACGTATAAAGGCAAAGACACTTTCATCTTTTTATATACATTTCTATATTCTCTTGATTAAGTTTGAAAAGCATGTACTGGACCTGAGACGCATCTGAGGCTGTCTATTGGACCTTGCGTTGCAGTTCATAGAAAGAAATAGAAGCTGACTGAGGATTAGTTTGCAACAGTCAAATGGCATGTGTTGGATTTTCTCTCTCAGACTGCTCTGAAAGTAACCTGTCCTTGTGCTAAAAAGTTGAGTGGGGACTTACTTTAGCTTGGTTTCGTCATTAATTCCCTTCAGTGTAAATGAAGAAGAGCAAATATTTCGTTGTAGACTCTCTTACTAAAAAAGCTAGGTTCTTTCTATACCTGAATGTCCACTGGCTGGTTGGGTTTTTTTTGTTCTTGTTTTGTGTGAAATATTCATATAACAATTACAGTAACAATTAGCAGAGTTATCTCTGTTTTTACCCAGTGGGGAGATTATGAGGTGACTGTAAACTGTTGAATTAAAATCTCTTATGATTGTTTTATTTAATTAAACTATATGATCCCTTTGTACCATTTTCTTTTTTTCTCATAAGTGTGTCTAAACATACAAAAAGCTTCTAAAATTAAAAAATTTCATATTAATAAAGCAAAACCAAGGATCATCATATATTTTCCAGTATTCCAATACCCATTGGCCAGCATTGCATGTTGCAGAGCTAAGACACATTTCAAGATGAGTTATTTTCCTGGTTTTTAATTTTATTTTTGTTTTTTCTTCATATCTGATTTTCTTGGCTTTCAAAGAAAGGAAAGCAAATTTGCAAGATGCTGAGCTCTCTTTCTGGATGCTCAGTACTCTGAGCTTCCTCTCCAAACAGTAGGAGTTGGGATACTCAGCTGTAAGGAAAAGATGCATCTTGCAAAATTGAGTCTGTCAGAGAGAGACTATTACGTAGCGTGCCTGTATTCTTTAAAAGGAGTGTGATATGCATCAAATCCAGGCTTAATGGCAGTAGAAATGGAACCAATCACAGTACAGGCAGTAATCTGTCTGTACAAGTTAATAGGGTTTATTGTCTACTAAAGCAATTAGCCTGTTACCCGCATAAAAGAAAGGTAAGAACCCAATTTAATAGGAGAATTTGAATAGTTGGCTGTTGTAATCTATTAAAAAAAAAAAAAAAGTGGAAATATAAAATCTCTTTGTAAAGCTTATGGAAAATTCCATTTTATTAATTTTTTTTAGTTTAACAAATGTTAAGAATAAATTAATTGAGGTTTTATGAGAGAACCCTCTTGGACTGGGATTGGCACACTTTTTCATACTCACATAGTACCCTCAAGTCCATAAAATCTAAATACCTTCTGTGGCGGAGCAGCTTGTAGTGGATAAAAACAGAGGCGCATTCACACAAAGTATCTCTACATGCTGACAGGTGTTGCAGTAATTTCATACTGGGAACCAAGAGTTCACCACAGGAAAGCCTGTGAGTATGCCCAAATTTATGACATGTGGGTTTGCAATCCAGTTGGCTAGAAATCCAAAGAGGAGGGAACTGTACATTAAATCTGTTATAGTGCTTCTTCCCCTGACTAGTGCAGACATCAGAAGATTATATGTGTGCCTCAGAATCCATTTTTGGTAGCCAACTGAGCAGGATCTTAGTATTCTTCCTATTTTTCGTGAGAATTCTTTCTACAGGATTAGACCCTCCAAAAAGTTGCACTTACCTATCATTTTGACCTTTACGTTGTTCAAATTAAACAAACCGATACTGAACTATGTGAAAGTACACCTAGAATGTACAGGATTATTTTTCAGTATCTGGTAAAAAAACCATTCCTTATAGAATGCATAGGTACTTTTTCTGTAGTACTAAAGCAAAATATGTGTAATGAAATGTAAACTAATTAAATGATGATTTAGTTATAGCAGGCAGTTTCCAAGCACTTCAAGTTAAAATTCTCAGAAGAAACATTGCTGTTCTTTCCTTGCATAGACTTAGTAATATGAGATAATGTTGCATATATAATAATAAAAAGTTTACTAGAATTTTGGTTGCTTTTGGAGCTATAATTTCTTGTCTTCTCCAGCAATACAAAAGAAACTCATCTTAAGCTTATATTAAGTGGATTAATAAAGTCAGTTGGGATGGCAATATGAGAAGAAGACGAAGATATTTAGATATATGTTCATCATAATTTACAGGCATTGTAGTAGTTTTTTGGGGACATTAGAAATTGACATAATGTAGAGTAGCCCTGAATCTGTTCTAGATTCCGACACCAAGTGAACTGACTTCCAGGAATCACTAGTGCTCCAGACCCAACACTGCCTAGCATGTGACAGCTGTAGAATTTTGCGTTTCTTGAGGTTTATGCTTGTCTGTTACAAACTGGAATACAGAATGTTTGGGGATGGTGAGAGTGTTGTAGATGTATAATATCTTATTGTTTTATAAATCCATATATTTCTTTTTGCTTATAAAAATAAAATTTAAAGTTGTTGCTAAAAATTCAGCAGTTGAAATTACTCCAGTTTTATTGCCAAATGTCAGGATTAATGAAACAGCTTTTATATATGAAGTTAACAACAAATTATTACTGGTTTATGATCAGTCATATATAGGAAGAGATATTAGGAGCAGAAACTTAAAAAGTTAAGCTCCATAGTAAAAAAAAAAAATTTCTTCTAATTACTTTTATAAAACTTAGATCATATACATTCTGCACTGAATAAATCAAATGCAAAACTGTTCAAATCCAAGAGACTTGCACATATCTTCTGTATGACATTGAGTTCACATCTATAAAAAGAGGAACATAAACCTATCTTTCCACCTGTCATTTTTCAGGAAACGGATAATGTTTAACCAAACTCTTTACACTTTCCTTAAGACCAATTGTAGTGCTTTCAGTTATTATAATGTTACAGATTTTCATCATGGTACATTTGAATCTTTAGATGTTTTTTATTGCATTGCACTTTTAAGTGAATATATTCATATGAAAATTCTAGGGAAAAAAAAAGAGACCCTGAGGATTTTATGATGGCTTTATTCTTGGGAAAGAATACATCACATACTTGTGGAGACCATGCATGTTTTATTCTTCAAGCTGTTTCTCAGTTTTTTTGCTTTTCCTAAAACTTGATTGAGTCACTTGTCCGTAGCGCAAGGGAAAAACTAACACACATGAGGATGAAATAAGCAGCAGAAGACACAATTTTAGAATGCGGAACAATTTGAGTTTCTTCTAGACCTTTCCAATAACTGGATAGTCAGCACACTCTCCAAGAATCCAGGGAGTCTTGATTCACATTCCTATCTTTGAAGGGAGAAGGTTGCCTTGTATGTTGGCAAAATATGACCAGCACACAATGCTTGCAGAAACATGGTCAGGGAGCTTCTCTTTCCATTCTTCCTCAGATCATATCAATTTTATGGCTTTTCTGGCTTGTCCACTCAACAGAAAATGCAATTTGTGCACTTCTAATTGAAAAAGTTTGATTACATTTCACTGAATGTGGTGTTCAGAGCAGTTTAAGTACTGAGATCACCACCAGCCTGTTTGGATTAGTCTCTAAGCATGAGGTGTAGAGTGAGGATGGAAACAGCAGTTCTGTTAAGATTTCTCACTAGATTTGAGTCTGATATCCTGTTATTGCCAAAGTCAGCACAAAATCATCTTAAACTTTGTGAGGCAACAGGCATATTCGAATTCAATCCTGTTGCTAACCAGAACTAATTGAGCTTCTCTTTGGATTTTGCCCAAATATTTGTTTCCTCAACCTCTGTGTTTTGAGTTGGGCTGTGCTGTAATATGGCATGGCTTTCTGTGGCACTAGAACCAATTTGTCTTCAGCTTCTCCACGTATTCTGCTGCTCACTGTCAGCTTTATTCCCACTTTTAGAATCCTTAAATCAGCTGAAACTTCTGCTTAGAACACTAATTGTTGGAATTGAGCTTGGGAGTAGACCCTGAAAAAGGCCTCTGCCTAACTTTTCTAAGGTGGTAATATCTAAATCTGCTACCTCTTCCTGATGCTATTCTTACCAAGAACTTCAGTCTATAGCCAACATTCCAAGAGTTGCCCAAATTGGTGATCTGTTTGCACATTGCATAGAAAGGAAAGCACGCAGAAGCATGCAGATGTGTAACACCCATAATATGGATGATAAACGAATATTATTCAAAATTCTGTTTTCACAAAGGTAATATTTTTCCCATGTCAGTGTTATGGTTTGAGAAAACCCATAACAATTTATTGTCATTCGGACAATTTTTCTGTCGTCCGATGACCCCTCCCTACCCAGGAAAAGGGAATCAGGTAATGCAAGGAAGCACGAGGGTTGAAATGTAAATAGATTTAATAGGATAAGACTAAATAATTAACAGTAATACTAAAGAACCAGTATTAATCCCAATACTGATACAAGATGTACAAGAATTATACTCAGCCAATTCTATCAGCAGAAGCTGTGCACTCCCAGCAGTATCGAACACTGTGAGTGCAACGACTTTGGGAGGAAAGGGAAGCCTCAGGGGTCCGGCATTGGGGCAAGGAGTTGTCTGGACTGTTGCCATCAAGGGAGAGCCAGCTACGCAGCAAACTTTTCTAATTTATGTTGAATGTGATGTTCATGGTATGAAATGATCCTGTTGGCCAGCTTGGGTCAAATGCCCAGGCCTTGCTCCTCATCCCTGCACCTGGCAAGGCTCGAAACAACTGAGACCTTGAACCTCACAGAGCCTGACTGGCCATAAAGTAAATATTTTCACAAATTCAGACACTAGAGTCTGCTAAAAGTGAAGTTTTCCCCCACATTAGAAGAAAAGTTAGTCCTATGACTCTTGACCCAGGACAGTCAGTAGCAATTAGCCCTGTCTTTAACATTATGCATCCATGTTTGACAAAAGCAGAGGAGTTAGGTAATGCATTTAGAGTGTCTAAAATATTCTCTTTGGATTATTTTGATCCGGTTGCCAACATTTAGCAGCAGTGCTTCCATATCTAGGAGCAGGTTTGTAGGTTGTTTGTTTTTTTTTTTTTTTTAACTTTAATAACCTTACTGCCACTGCTTCTCAAGAAATCCCCATATTCTTTCCATTATTTTCCTCGAACACAAAATTATAACATACAAAACCATTTTACCAGTGGAAAGGAGAAAATGATCTGAAAATGGACCAACTTCAAATAATTTTTCTGATGACCGAAAATTAATGTGGGAATAAGAATGTCGGTTACTGTCAGCTGAGTGGGCATTGGATGGATACTAAAGTGGTATGCTGACCAGAGAAATCAAATTTAGAAAAGGTTGGGGTGAACAGAACCTCATGTTTCAAGAAAAGGGGCCTCTTGAAAGCTTAAAAAAACATTGGAAGTAGAAGTATAAGCTGAGAAAATTTGGCAAGGAAGTAGAGCCCAAAACCACAAAAATAATATCTGCATTTTTTTTGATCCCTGAAGAGGAGGAGAAAAATGAAACAGGAGTGCCAAGATTTATTTAAAAAAAAAAGTTCCAAAAAATATTTTTAAAACTGATTTGAATGGAGAAATTATAATGTCACATAATGCTCAGCTCATTCTGCAGAGCATCATATCACAAGAGCTACTTGGAGGAAAGCTTTTAAGGCTTACAAATAAATATTTTACACAGAAGCATGTTATAAGGAAGGAGAAAAGAAACTGGTATGTAAAGAAAAACTGAGTACATTTTGCTACACCAAAGTGTACAAAGAAAAAATGATAGCATGGTATTTTTGTGAGACTTTAGAAGTGTTTACTCTTATGTGACTATGGAAATTGAGGCAGAGACAATATTCTTGCAGTGGGTTAAATATATACAAAAAAAGAATATAGCAGTAAGATTTTAAATTAATTTGAATTGTCCCTCCTGTCTATTAATATTCTTTGTTTTCCATTTCAGAAAAGCAAAAAAGCAAAAGTTGTTTCATTATTTAAACTTACCTGATCTTAAAATTTCTTAAGAAATGTTTTCTTTACACATTTATGTATTTTGACATAATATGTGCCTTGTTGCAGTGTATATATATTTTTCCTGCTAAATCTGAAAGTTGATCGTATTCAGTGCTTCATAAAACATTTTGAAATTATATGCTGCTTACTCAATATGGTATTTCATAAACTCTGAGGGTCTGGTTCCATGCCATTGATGTCTGTCATTTCAATCTGTATTTATAATACATGAAGCAATCATGCAGTCTGCCATGTACTTGTAGTGAGCTCCATGCTGTTAGGTGGTTCTGGAAAAGAAAGTTTGCTGTATGAGCGTGGGAGCCATTTTTTTTTTAGCCTATGAAGATATGCATTCAGAATTTCACATTTTCCTTGAAGGAGATGGCAATGCTAGCTGACACTTGCAAAAGGGAAATCCAAATCCCTGAAAGGAGAGAGTGATTTTCAGTAATTGTTTTCATATGTTTGTGACCTCTGAAAAGTATACAATGATGCTGAACTATTTTATGAATATCTATTGTGTAGCTGGGTCAGGTGGATAAGCACGCTTTTGTAGCTGGCTCTAGACACCTCTATTCACTGTTATTTGTTATTGTGAAGTACTTCATGTTCTATTGGCAGGCATCTTCTCTTTGAATGCTGAGGTTGTGGTACTGGAAGCATCCTGTAAGACACTGATGTAGGGAATGTACCTAATAAGTTCCATGAATTGTGTGGTTACCAAGCTGTTATGAAATGGTTAATGTGAAATCAGCTGCTGCTTTGTGACTGAAACATATCATTGCTTGCTGTTTCAAATATAACTATAAAAGGTAGTAGCTTTTCCCACAATTATGATATTTTTCTCCCTGTCTTTTTTTTTTTTTTTTCCTTCTCTTTCTGCCTATTCATATACAAAAGAGATGAGTTGACAACAAATTGAGATTTTAGCTTTTTCATTATAGGCCTCTTAGTTAATTTTATACAGAAAGCAGGAGAAACAGTTTCACCAGACAGTAGTGATGCAAAAGAACCAAGCAGAACCATTTGTATTGTTCATACCCATCACAACTGTGTTTGGTTACTTTTCAGGAGAGTAGTGTCAGGCCAACAGAAATACATATTTTCTCTTTTTTTTCCTTTGTTAAGTTTACAGCATAATCTCATTGTAAAAAAACACTTTCTCAACCTTAGGGAATATTAAATATTCATTTGACAAGGATGGATGAGGCAGCTTCAGAGTTTCTCTTCTCTCCTTAGCAGCTACAGTCACAGAAAAGTCTGTCACGAGAAACTATGCGAGCTCCTGACCTGGGAACCTGGAACATCAGGGCTATGTTACCTTTGTTCTTTTTGGTAACATCGATGTGAGGACTGCAGAGTAACTGAAATGAACCAAGATTACTTCTTCCTTTCTTTTGTTCAAGGTTGGGACACATAAGGTAGACTCATAGTTGGCTCTTGCAGGTAATCCATCTTCCAAAAGTTGATGGTAGTGAGTAAAGAATGCAATACAAACAAAAATCCTGTTCAAACTAAATGGCCACTATATGTGGGGGTGGCAAGTGCCTGTTTTGTATTGGAAGAACCATGGTTTTGCAAGCTTAGTTCAAAAACAAAAAAAGACAAACAAGGTATAGTATAGTCAGTGCATAAATAAAACAAAAATGTATCTATAATTGCCGATGTTAAGGAAGATATGCTGAATTCGGTGAAAACTGAAGCAGTGGATACATCATTCAGAAAAGTTAAAGCACTGGAAAATAGAGAGACTTAAAACAATTTTTAGGGTTAATGGACTGCTGGAGGGGCAGATTGTGGATATACAATACAGTGCGTTTAGGCATGTGTCTCCAAAGCTTTGAATCAAATCAAAAGATGAAGGGTTGCTTTAGGTTGGGCTACAAGGATGCAATAGCATCCCACTAGACCTTACTCAGTCAAGAGAAATCTGTTCAAATTCAGAGTGAATATTTTTTGCAATGCAAAAAAGATTGAAGTCGAAGAAGTAAGAGGGATAAACTTAGAAGGAGGGAAAAGGATAAATTCATAGAAGTTCCTCGCATCTCTAGAGGAAAAAGAAAATGAAATAAGTACCGCATGGCAAAGACAATAGCCTGTGTTGCCAGGTAACAGAGCCATCGAATAGATAGATGGGATTTTAATGGCTAAACTAAGGACATGCCAAACATCTTTTCTTTAATGTTCTAACTAAAATATCAGTGTCCAGGACAAAAATACTAGTAGCTACACTTCAGGACTTTTTAAAACTGTCTTTATAAAATGAAGAAGTATCTTCAGTACCAAAATTCAGTATTTTAAAAGCCCTTCTGGTCATAGGTAAAGTAAACCAAATCCATTTAATTTCAGGAAATGACCATTTTATTCAGAAAGGATGAGTCTGAGGATCATTTTGCAGACTTTGAAAAAAATAATCTACAGGAACTTTGAAATGTATCTGTGGAATGCAACAAAAAATTAACCAGCTCTACTATACATGAGTACAAGGCAACTGTGTCCCTTATTGCTCTTGTTATTAGACATATTAGGATGAAAGCTAAAGAATAATGAAGGAAATCAGGTAGTAAGTGCTTTGGAAATACTAAAAAACCAAAACCTAAACCCAACAACAAAGTTATATTACATATTAGTGGATATATGCATTTTGCAGTAGATCTAAACAAAGCTCAGAAAATGTTGCAAGTATCAATTGGAATTCCCACTGAAAACAGCAGATTAAATTCACATACACAGGCATTAATGAATCACCAAAAAAGACTATTTAAAAAAAAAAAAGTATTAAGCATTAAGCAACAATTCTTTGCAACTTTTTCGACAGGTTGGAGAAGTGAATATTCTTAATATAAAGTTAGTGACTAAGAATAGATAGGACTTGTACAGGATGCTTTCTTTTATTTATTTATAGCAACTGCTTTTGTGATTATTTCAATTCCAGAAACAATAATAAAAATAAAAGGAGCAGACCATCTTTTTGTAGTGCTGTGTCTGGTTCTGTGAGATACCAAAAATGGTACAAAGCAGCAAAAATAAGCCTTAATACTAAAGTGTTTCTACTGTGAAGATAATATATCAGGGATTCTAGCAGAACAGAAACTATTTCTGCTCTTCTAGTTAATGCAATACTTCAGAATACCAGTGTTAGTTAACAATTAGTTCATAATCAAGAATTACTGAAGTGGTCTTATGATTAAAAATGTCTTGACTCTTAATTGAAAGAAAGGGAGAGATCTTGATTACATCAGAAATAAAATTAAAATAATGAAGCCCTCTTATTTGAGTAAAGTAAGAAAGCACTTCAGTAAGGGTTCTGCTTCTCTTCTGTAGAGCATCTGAACATCCTAAACTGCTTTATTAATCTAATCTAATCTAATCTAAGTAAGAGTCACCAATAGGTGTTACTCTGTATTACAGAACCCTGTGATTTAGAGACTTCTCATTCTCACTATTTGGATAAGAGCTTCATCTTACTGCAATGCATACTAGGAAATTTTTATTCTTGATCTGTCATCTGGCCAGTGGACCAATAGCTATATTTCTGAGTGACTGAAGGAGTTTTACAAGGAGGAGTAAGCTTTAAGCCAAATAATTGCAGCTGATACTAAAAATGAAAATCATACTAAATTAATGTGTAGACATGGTTAGTTGACTGGTTGGCTTTTATTAAAACCATCTTATTTGGGACCTATCTAGAATTCAGTGCTTAGTCATGTTTCAACCATTAAGACATACATAGAACAAAATATCTTCAGATGACTATTTTTAGGAGAAAAACTCATAAAGCTATTCAAAATAAGGAGCAGTAACTTCAAATACAAAAACCAGCAAAACATTGGATGGAGCACGTGGTAATTTCAGCTTCACATTACTAGGTAACATAATTTGAGTACCTTTTGGTGAACAAAGTGATTATTTCCATGTCTTGATAATGAAGTGTATAATATATTGCAGTCTGTAAAAAATGTAAAATAACCAGGTCCTCCTTCATGTAATATGAGAAAGTGAAATGCTAAAAATCTTCCTGGGGAAAAAAAAAAGTGTAAACTTTGAATCCTGTAAAAGGATTCAAATGCAAATAAATTACTTTATTTTGCCTTTTAGAACAACAAGAAGAAAGAATCATGCAACAGTGTCAGTAATTTCTTCTGTAAACTTCAGATACCTAATATGAAAGGTTTAATATATCGCTTGAAAAGAGTGTTAGATTAATGTTATGGAGAATTACAAAAATGGGTAGTGTATCCTGTACAGGAAAGCAGTACAACAAAGATACTGAAATAATTGAGATAATTTGATATCAGCATGATAATCTGATATTTGTAGGACTAATAGACAGTTAAGTAGAGTGTAATTGAGAACAATAATTGAATTATAGACTCCTTCCTTTCCTCTGATTTCCTATCCTTTCTGCTGTTTTACTGGAGTGCTATCTAAGTCTATCTATAAGTCATTCATTTCATAGTGGGTAGAATGTACCTCTGTGAAGTCACAGTTGCTTTATACTTGAGTAAGAAGAGGAGGAAGAAAAAGGCAATCAGTAAATGGTCAGAATAGAATGTGCTTTTAGTGGTGATCTCTAGCAACTAAGCTAGAGACTAAGCTGTGGCATGTACCAAGACATTAGTAATATATTACTATGAATCATATAAAATGTTAATACACAGGATACAGTCAGTATTACACTTTTTTCTTTAGGAAAAAAAAAAAGAAAAAAAGACAAGTGGAAACATTTTTTGAAAGAACAAGTGAATTCCAGAATGAAGTGTTTTGTCAAGGAATTAATTCCTTGGCAAAAATGCTGGCTGTTGTAGATCTGGTTACAGCTATATACATTTTAAAGTCCTCTCTCTGGAAGACTGTTCTCATGTTTTAAACCTCAGTGTTTTCCTCCCTGTTTCCTTTCTGTATCTTAAGAACCTGTGCATTTACAAAAAAGTATGTATCAGCAGCAGAATACAGCCAAAGGAGGGTACTGAAATCTTCTCAGTCATTTTTCTTGGCCATCTGAATTTCACATACATGATACCAGCTGTATCCTAGCATCTGATCTCAATGAAAGACTGAAAAATAATTTGCTTTTTTTTTAGCTTATCAAAGAGAAAGCTGAGCAGTAACTGGATCACAGTCTGTAATTACCAACACAAGGAAAAGTTACCCGGTACTAGAAGACTCTCTAATCTCAGAGACAAAGGTGTCACGAGATCTAGTGGCTAGAAGCTGAAATCAGCAGAGTTCAAAGTGAAAATAAGGTGCAGATTTTTAACCATTGCAAGAATTTAGCATATAAGGTAGGAATTCCACAGTTGGCCTGTGGCTGAATAGAAGGAGCATTTAGTCTCTTACATGTGTCTGGGGGCCCTCTAGAGAAATCAAGCCCCTTCTCCAAGGCTGTGCTTAGTGTGGAGAGCTGGGGTGAATGAAACAGTGCCATCAGCCGCACTGTTGGTCTAAGTCTTGTCTGTGAAAGACCATGAAGACAATACAGGGCGATCACTGTGCTCCTCTCTTCATTTTCCATCAAGGACAGAGCTAACACTTCAATGCTCTTCAGTGTGTTCAGGCACTTTTGTTTTGTGGCTGCTGTTACCATCATCTCTGAAATCAACTCATCATGGTTATAGGAAAAACGTTATGGAGAACAAATTAACAAAAATCCATGGAGCTCTTTTAACACAAATTGTACAAACTTAAATTAGCTTTTTCAGATATGAAGACATGTTACTAACTTGAACCAACACCAGTGAAAAAACTGAAGGAATAGAATTTCTGTTACCTCAAGCCTGAAGGATTGTTGACAGCAGCAACATATGGTCTTCCTAACATTTCTCTATTGAGAAGTTGGGGGAGGTCATGATTACAGAAAGCAAAGGCCTCAAGTGAGCAAGTAAAGCACTGCAAGCTGGTGTACCAGCAGTTTCTGTGTACCTAATGAAGAACAGAGAAATTAAATCTTTCCAGTCTGAAATCTTTTTTGTATTTCACTTTAGTGAAGGTGTTCATTGTGTTTGTTTTCCTATGGCTGCAGCTCTCTTGGTAACTGCAGCCTAGGGGAAGGCACAGTCTACAGAGCCTGGAAAATGCAGTTGGGTGTTGTGAAGGGATGGTCCTCATCCCAAACTCCTTGTAGAATGAAATGTCAGAGTCTCAGCTATGGGCAGAACCCACCTGAGAAAAGGTGGTGAACTGAAGGCAGCCTTCCAGTTGGTGAAAAAGATTGGAAAAGGGTTATTCTGCAATGCTTGTTACTGCTGAAATGATAATTCACAAATAAGATAAGTTAATAAAGCTGATACCTAATTAAATTATGCCCTTTTTTGTCCATTTTCCTGAACAGCGAAAGATGAAAAAGGTTTTTTTTTGGTATTAGTATCTAGTCTTAGACCAACACCTTCAACTAAGAAACTGACAAATTGAAAAAGCAATGCTAACTTTTAATGATTTTGTTTTAAAATATTTTCACATTAATTTTGAAATGCAGAAATGCTAATTGTTAAATTTTATTCATGGTTTGGTGTATTAGGTGTACTTAACTTTAGAAAAAATATTGTGTTAATATACTGTTTTAACTAATTTCTATATTTATTGATGAAATGGAGGGAATTCTGTTTTATAACCCTAAGGGGAGGTGAATAGCAAGTTTTATTATTTTGGTTGTACTCTGCACAAGATCGCCTCAGAAGTAAATCTGTTACCTGATACATAACTGACAACTGTGTTATGCACACTGTTGGAAGAAGATACAGCTAAGCATAACTGCAACTGTGTCCATTACCCTGTGCTTGTTTGTAGAGTCTGGAGGCTTTTGAGGAAAATATGTTGATGTGACTCATGAGACATAGGTCTTTGGTGTATCAGGTTGTGGGACATAGTTGTATTCTTCTAACAGCTATACTTCATTGCATTTTTAAAAAACATTTATGTTCATGTTTTAACTGATGGGTTTTAAGTCTTAAAGAGATACAATTGTGTCCCTGCCCATGGCAGGGGGGTTGGGACTTGATGATCTTTAAGGTCCCTTCCAACTCTAACCATTCTATGATTCTAATTAACTTTACTGAACTTCGTAGATGGGTAAAATTTACTATGTTCTTATGCAATATAGTAATGAAAAACTCCTGCTAATAACTGTCACTTTGACTTTCTTTAAAGGTCCTTGCCTATACAGAAGGCCTTCATGGAAAATGGATGTTCAGTGAAATTCGAGCTGTTTTTTCAAGACGGTATCTTCTCCAGAACACAGCTTTGGAAGTGTTTATGGCAAACAGAAGTATGTCTTTGTTTATTTTTGCATAAAAATAAGCTAGTAGTTATTTTACGTTTTATCAGTTAATTCTAGAATTTAAATTCTGTGCTTCCTTTGATAAAGTGCTTATGTCTGTGTTCACTAATGCTTACTCTTGCATATATTCATTGTATTTTGTATTAAAATCAATCACATAAATCAATCTCACTGCTTTCTGTGCAGCAGTGAGATTTATTTATAAAAACAGATTATTGCAATTGCTAAATTTTTCAAATATTTTATTGGAAATTTGCTTTTTCTATTATGTCATCCCTCTCTTCCATTTTCTGTTAATATTTTAGTGAAATATTATATATAAAAATATATTTCCTTTTCTAATCATCAATTGAGTTAGACTAGAAAGGACCAGGTCAATAAATGGATTACCTCAGTTTTCTGTGGGCCACTCTGAACCAGAGTTGAGTGGCTGGTGAGGTGTGTCAGTAGTCTTTTGCTCTGAGGAGCTCTAATATAAGTTTTTGTTTCAACTGGAGAGGGAATGAAACAATTTCTGATACTATGTGTTTTAATGGACCAGTTAAAAGACCAAATGACATGCCAACTACTGAATAATATATATACCTGATAAGAGGTTATATGGGTTAATAGCAATCTGCAGGTCCTCTGAACTGTACCTCACTCAAGTCTTCTGCAAAATGGAAGAGTTAGTGTCAAAACATTAACCAGTTGATGTTACATAGGTATGAAGTATGCCAGGAGTTTCTGCTCTAACTTGGATCCCCAGGAGTATAAAAGTAGAACTGATTTCTGTTCCCAAATACAAACTAAAGAGCATTTTAAAAATATGTGCGTGTGGAGAAACATATTTCTGCAGATGGTTTACTAGTCCATATTTTCCCTTCTTCATTTAGCTTCTGTTATGTTTAATTTTCCTGACCAAGCAACGGTGAAAAAGGTTGTGTACAGCTTACCGCGTGTTGGAGTAGGAACCAGCTATGGTTTGCCACAAGCCAGGTAACTTGACTAAAATACTTCGTATATTTTGTGTTTGTTATATTACACAAATAATATTTTTGAACATGTCAGTAGTAAAACCTTATTCTTGTTGTGAAAGTTTAGTTTTTATCTTTCTTAAGGTTAGTTTTGCTTACTATATGGCCTGTTATTATTATGAACTAGAAGTAAAAGGTTTATAAATGAGAGTGGTTTTTTAATCATTACAGGAAATAAGTACTTTCCAGTGAAAGACTGGAACAAAACTTTTGATTTCTCTTCAAAGTCTGGTTTTAAGTCAGGTTTTATAAATATATAGACAAGTGCTAATCCTTGTTGTGATTGTTATGCAGGACATGGAGCTAAATTTGACTAGGTTTTTCCTTTGCTGAATGAAAATTATTTTTTTTAATATATATATTCTCACTTGCCTTTTATATGAATGAATGTGGGTTATAGTTCATTGCTTATCAATATAATGCCTATTTTGCAGTTTCCAAATTTCTTACATTCATAAGTATAATGCAATATTGTTCATCTATTTTCAAAATCAAGGGGGATGCATATTTTGGAAAAGACCAATTAAGGTTCAGTTTTAGAGATTTTCCTATACTATGGGCAAGTAAAATTTTTGTTATCTCATCAACATAAATCAGCCAATGGTCGGAAATAAGGCTGGGAATTGTCAGGTCCTATATTGTAAAAGTATTCATATTTCAGTGATAGGTAAGATAATCTACATGTGCACTTCGCTGAGTTGGGGGAAAATTTCCTGCCTCCAATTTGATTTTTCATGCTTAGAGGTGTCAGTTAAGACCTAAAATTGTTTTTGAGGGTGTATCTGAAGCAATTTGGTGAAAAATGTTTAGATTCAGGATTAATTTCTGGTCAAAATAAAAGGCAAACAAATAAATATGGGAGAGTGAGGAAACAGCAGGAAATTAACAAAATGTGGTGCTCTGGGTTCAGATCTCCTTTTGTCTTGACTTGGCCAAAAGCCAATGACTTGATCATCAGTTAAATGTCTGGGATGTGTCTTTCTCTTTCTTTAAGTCATTTCCTACAAACTAAAACTTCATATCATCCTTGTTTTATCCCAGTGCAGAATGTGGAAATACTCAGAAGTGTCAAAGCATTTGTAGGATTGGAGAACTATTTTGTTCCCAGCTGAACATCATTCCCTGTCATGAGCTCAAGAGTCTCATGATGCCTAAGACTTGATCTCCTGAATGTGCTGAAATTCTAGGGCAAACTGCCAAATTTCTCAAGTTTTCACTGAGATCAAGGGGAATTTGGGGCATTTCTTTGGAAGGTGCATCTTGTTAATATTTGCGTTGTTCTTCCAGATACTTAAATTAAAGGACTTGCTGTCTCTAAATAGAAAATAATAGTATTATTTTCTGAAATAAAAATGGCCATGTTCTAGAACAAACAAAATGCAAATTTCTCAATCAGAATTTCATACCTACAGTGACATTTTTTACTTTTGAAATTCATATCCTTTGTGCATTATTCAGTGAATAATTGTCTGAAAAAGTTTGTTGATATGTAATTATTTAGAAAAGTTTCAGCTTCACCATTACATGCAGTTATTTCCATAACTTTCTGATTAAAGTTCAATTTGAATCGAGAATGGGCTCACTAGCCTTCAAAATAAATCTGGCACATTGTAGTGAAGTTGTTTTTCTTTCTTGTTTTTGTGTAATCATGATTTGATTTATGCATAATAAAGATCTTGTAATCATGGTTTTTCCTTTTTTTCCATCTACATACCCTTATTGTCTTCCATAGGATTGCAAGGGAGTAAGTGAGGGAAAAATCTGGCTCTGTAACTGTTCTTTAGTTAGTGTTTTGTTGATGTTAGAATATAGTTTCCCTTCATATGAGTATGTTGCTCTGGGGTGCTAATTTTTAAAATTATGCTTATTTGTATAACTAACATAAGGAGAAAGTAACCAAAAGAAGCTGCTATGCTGAGTACAATGCTATCCTCTTTTTATAACTGATTTTCCAGTATAAGCTGTACTTAAAAATATTTCAACCAAAGCAGATCTTTCTGGTTGTTTTGTTTAAGTTCTTTAGTTTTATTTTTCTAAGTAACATTTCCTCTCTAATGCTACTCTGATAAACTTTTAATCTGAAGTTAATTACTTCATCATAAAGAATTGTGTTTGCAATGGACACTTAATGGAGAAGTAAATTACTTTTAATGCAGTGCATTGGCTATAAGTGCATTTCTGTTTTCATGGAGAAATCCTGTGATTTACAAAGATGAAAAGAAATAGAAGGAAAAAGCAGTATTTATGATCTCCTAATGGGACAAAGGATTAGAAACAGGTAAACAGGTGTCTGTTGACAGTGTTAGAGACCTGCTGTTCTGAGCAAGTCTCCAGTTTGCCTCCTTGCTGCCTTTCCCAATGGCCTGTCTAATACTTTGATTCAACAAAGCATCCAAGCCTGTGCTTACTGTTACAAAGAAGTAATTAAATCCTTAAAATTAGTGGAAGCATTTGGTGTGATTTGGTAATCAAATTAATCTGTCTTTGATAAATGTATTTTCACTGTTGCATTGATTGTAGTTTCTTTATGACCTTGCGACATGATACAACTGGGCGTATAGTACTGTGCCCCCCTTTTTTTTCTTTTTTCTTTTTGACTTATTTCTACAGCTCTGTGTTATTCTATGTAGGTAAAGTAATACCCACATTTTTACAAAACTGTTAGCAGACCACCTTTTAGGGTTCTAACACCTAAGGTGTAATTTACTAATGCATTTTTATTGAGGGTAACATCACAGCTTAGAAGACAACTGTGAGCTGCCTGACAGTTTTGTAAGCATATGGAGATCAAAGAATTGGTAAAAGATATAGTATCACCACTAAACATGTGCCTAGCATCATCCAGTGAAATTTTGTGGGCTATTAATGCATTAAATAAAACAATGACTCCCGTTATTAAAGCTAATAAATAGAAATGATGACGTTTTTGCTGAAAGAAAGTATGTTTTGGTCAGTATGGGAACTATATTCAATGTCAGCTCAGATCTGCCACTTATTCCTTATCCGTAGCTTGATGGTGGATTTCCAGATCTCAGTATTTTTCTGAACAGGAACAGCGGAACACCAAACATCAAGCAAGTGCTACATTTTTGACAAAAGACTTAAAGATTCTTTCTATGAAATGGTAGTGTAGCTAATTAAATGAAAAGTAATTGTGAAAGGGTGTGATCATGCTCCATGTATGGGATCTATAACATCCCCTCATTCAACAAAATGCCATGAAGTGTTTTCTAAACATATTTAAAGCATATAAAACTTGAAAAACTGGATCATCAGAGAGCCTTCTGCAGGTTCCATTTTGAATTGGTATTTCATGGCTCTTTAGAAGTAAAGGAAGTACATTCGTTTGTGCTTCATATTGGTGATGGCATATCGAAGGAGAGAAATGGTTTGATCAAAGTTGGGTGGATTTAGCAAAACACAAAACAGTGGGTCTTCCTGCGTTAGCTGAAACGAGCAAGTGTGGAACCAATTTACTGTGCATAATTTTTCCAGTCTCTGCTGAAATAACTGTGAATCTTTCAAACACCTTAGATAGAGAGTAAATAAGGAGCTTTTTTAGTATATTTTGATTTTCTGTAGGGTTTGCTCAAATCAGGCATTCAAATGCAAAGTCCAGCACTTGACAGTTTATAGATTTTTAAGACTCCCTGGGAGACTGAGTAAAGTCTAAAGGCAGCTACTAAGCTGTACCGATGCATAAATGTTATTTTGTCATGGGAGGAACAGAAAATCTGTGACAGAAATGCATTGTAAATTTAATGATCTCTTTAGGATTTTTATTTTCTGTATTTATTAATTTGTATGTAGCATTAGTCATAGTTTATTGGGAACAATATGTCTTTGAGAGTTCCACTGTAAAAGTAATTGTTATCCTATAAAATGCAATATAAAGTATGATTACGTTCAGATAATTCTTTGGATAAATTGTTCAGGAGAAGCATAAGAGAAACAACTCACAAAATGTTTGTAATGTCTCCTGTGTACTAGTAACGTGCATCATCCTGCAGTCTAATGTAAAATAAGGCTGGCCAAGCTGGAAAGACCTTGTGCATTGCTATTTTGGGTAAACACAAGTGTACCTACACTTGCATGGTCATTTTTGTATGCTCAGTTTGTAAGCCTAAGTATGGCAGACATTGAAGACCTACACACTGACAATTTAGATGCATAATTATGGTAACTGTACACTCCAATTGCATACCAGTACTCATCCTTTCTCAGGAAACAGGGTTTAGTGCATATGTAGGAGTATGTACATTTATCTTTAGAAGTAGATGGTCCACATTTTTGTAATCGCTGCCAATTTGACACCTTGTATATGATTCTCTTTTAAGAAAATACTCAGCATTCAGCATCTGGAAACAGTACACTTAGTGTGTTTAGTGCGCACCTGAAATCTGAACTATTGGGTGTCCCTATTTACTCTTGACAAGTTGTGTAAGTACTAATTAAATTCTTTAGACTCACAAATAGGCTACACATTAGGGATCCTCCTTTTTTTTTTTTCTTTTTTTTTTTTTTTTTTTTTTACAGATATAAGCTTTTTCTCTATTTTGATCCACTTCTAAGATTTAAGTTTCTGTAAATAAAAGTATCTGAATAGATGTACTTTACCTCCTTCCAAAGATTTTCCTGGTCTTTTTTTCAGCAAGGACTGTTTTGTCTATAAATGAGTAATAAGAGTGTGGCTATTTCTGCTTGTTACAGATTTCTTTTTTTCTTTAATACATTAGTCTAGGCTGAATCTAGTCCCCTATATTTTACCAGCCAGGGACGGTATATACTATGGGTAGTTTAGAACTTGGTGCATGGTGTTTGGTTATTGTGATGTCAAATTGAATGTAGAAAAGCTGAAATTTTCTGCTTTTCTCTTAAGTTTTAGAAAATGCGTTGAAACTGAGTATCTTAGAAGGTTCTACTCCTCTTCCAAATTTGAATGAGCAGCAATTCAGGCAAATGGACATGTGAACAGATAACTGAATAAACCTTGTTTCTTTCAGAAACCAGTCTATAAATAGAAATCTTGAAAGCTTATTGGGATATAGGAAGGGATCATGCTTTGCTGACCATGGAGGAGGTGTACAAATCATGGAATGAATATCTTTAGCCCATGAGCTGGAAATATATGACACTTTAATCTATCACTCACTCACCTTAACGAACTTATCTCAGCGTATCCTTTTGAAACAGGGAAATGGTATTCCTCTTTTATTCCTGCTGGACAGACCAGGCACCAGGAGGTCTGCAGTTTCTTTTACTTCCAGTCTTTTAACCAGATTCAGAATGAAATAAACCACAAAATAAATTATTCTGAATTATTACAATGCTATAGTACTGGTAAAATAAAATGCGGATCTTAATTTTAGTCATTTCTCAAATGAGGGTAATAGTGTCTTCTTGACTTCATTAAACGAAATAAGAAAGCCTCTGAGAGAATCTGAAATTAATCACAGTAATAACATTGCCCTACATCTTAACATTTAATGAGGCTCTTAAAAAAAATCATTCTTTAAATGTGTTTCCTAGGAGAATTTCTCTGGCCACTCCCCGACAGCTTTATAAATCATCCAACATGACTCAGCGCTGGCAGAGACGGGAGATATCTAACTTTGAATACTTGATGTTCCTCAACACTATAGCAGGTAAAGCTTCTAACTGTTTAATCCTTCATAATATGTTTATGTTTGTCAAAGTCTTAAGCACTGTGGCTTGATAGAATACTTTTATTCCTTTAGAATTCAACTACAGCTTTGTGATAGATTCTGAAACACACAATAAATTTTATCGGAAAATGCACAACCTATCACTGAGAGTTTAGATTCATGTATTGTTGTGGAGGCTGTTCCTTACTCCCTTTCTGCCATTTCCTCTGCTGACAGCTTTGTCTGAAGCTTTATTAGAGTCAACAAACCATTGCCAGAGAGTGTCTGGAAATAATAATGGGAAAATGTAATTTCGCTACTTCATCATTCTCAGCAACAGCAACGAGACAGCAGAATAACAACAGTATTCTGCCTAGTACAGATGTCACCTGGATTGTGGTATGATTAGATTACAGCATCTTTTCTCGTTTAGTTCTTTGAGCTGAAATATAATATCAGATTAGGTATTTAAAATGAGAAATAACTGCCATAGACATTCATTCGTTATTGGCAAAAGATGAACTCTTCTGGCATTTGTCATTAATTAAACATACACAATAGCATTTTTCATTTAACCTTCCCTTTTTAATATTAACTCCTGTGGTAATTTTAAATATAAAACGCAGCAGTTTTCTACACCATATACAAAGATTTCCTGAAGGCTGTCCACTATGATGGTTCCTTCCTGTAGCACACATGCTGCTTATGAACCTGCCTATGGAGAGACTTGCTCAGACATTTCACCCCAGTGAGCTTTAATTTGAAACTCAAACTGCACCAGGCAAGACTTTGTACTCTGGTGTTGCAACTCTCACCTTTACTTGGTCCTAACTGTTACGCTTGATGTTGTCCTCAGGCCAGACATGAGGTAAACGTAAGTGCAAAACCCAAAGGCAGCACCTGTAAGTGCCTGTTACGCTGACCAGTCTGAGGGCAGTCACTGGGTTCTTCCCAGCAGGGCAGCAGCAGAACTCAGGCGCTGTCAAACCGACTTACTTTGAACCTTTAGGCTTTTGCCTCTGTGCTTGTACTGTAGTCATCTTCCAGGCATCTAGTCTTACAGACGTTAATAAATGTGTCATCAAATTATCCCAGTGTGGTACAGAAGTGCTACCACTGAACAGTTGGAAATCTGAGGGCATGTTTGCCTTGTGCAGTGGAGCACAAAGCAGAGTCCCTGAAGCTACTGGAGACCTGGGCTGGAAAGCCCATATGGTGCAGTCCCACTCAGGCGCACCAGCTTGGTTCCTGAGCATTATAGCCACAGTCCCGCAGATCTGTGCCGAAGGAAGGAGCCCTGCTGAGCGTTTATTACCTCTGGCACGGGGCCACGAGAATGCCGCTCTCCTGGTTCTGGACACTGGCCTGCCTCCAGCCGCTCTGCGTCTCTCGCACATCCGCTGCCCTTCTGGTGTTGAGGAAATGCAGACAGAGCCTTACAGGCTGCCTGACCGCCTCACCCAAACTTGGAGGGTTAAATGGAGAGCTGGGACGTTAGCCTAGGTCCCCTCAGTCCTTGTCTAATACATTATCGACAGAACTGTCCTTCACTTGTAATTTCCTTACTATGTATTAATTTCTCCTGTAAGCAGTGTGTCTAAACTCTTTAAATGAGAGTAGACAAGAGCTTAGCCAATTTTTGATAAATTACTTTTAATTTTAATCAGTTTAAAACTCCAAGGTTGTTTATTTTTAGGTACATCATCAAAGTATCCAAACCTGGAAGACATCTTTATGTCTGAAATCAATTAGGAATTGCAGTGACACTTACACTGAAGTATCCATCAGTAAACAAGCTTCAGCGTGAATTAATTCCTTCAGAGTATTTCAGAGGTCTCAAGAAAAATGTTTTTTTGGCATGTTGTTTGATACTAGTGCTGCTAAGCAGCCTTCATAGCCAAAACCCTGGGTGGCTGCATGAGGCAAGTTTCTTTTATGTCACCTAGTGTCATTCACCTATCTGACGACAGGGTGGCCTGCCATTTGCATTCCAGGTACTACCTGCTATGCCCAAGCTTTGGAGGATTGCTGACTTTATGTTATATTTAATTTTGGTCTATGAGCTTGTATTGTATTTGGAAAAGCTTAAAGCAGCTTGCTCAGTACCTTAGTAGTATCTTTCTCTGACTCAAAACAATTTCTGGCAGATTTTTTTGGTATCAGTCTCTTACTGGTGAATCTCATTTGTTCATGTAATCTCATTGGTGTTAATTGTATAAGCTCTCTTGCTCGTTTTCACAGCATTACCTACCATCTTATGAAGTGTTTCAGCAGTGCATGATCGAATTCAAATTCAAATTTAGGTAAAGACCACATTCCCTGAAAGAGAGCGAGGTAAATTTGAGTCTCAACAAGAAATTCAGTTGAACTCTTTGTCTCAATTTTGTACTGACTGACTTATTTTGTAAAACCATTCTTTTCAATGATGCTTTGAGGTCACATGGATCAATAAATATATGTTTTCTGACAAAGAGCCAATATGCTGATTTTTAAGTTTTGGAAGTAATTGTCTTGGTTAAATAAATACTAAAACACATGCACACTCTTCTGCTAAGGTGTGAGGAAGGTGTTGAGTAACATTTGAAGGTCTTGTCCTTGTTATAGAGAATATCTCTTACTCTGATTTTTATTTCAAACCCGTCTGCATTATTTGGCTTTTGCTAATGGGACCTTACTAATCTGTACATTTTCTGGTGTGTTTTCATTTTCCAAGAAGAGTAGCAGTCACCATGTTAGGTTGGGAAGAAAGTGTCACTGTACAATCTCATAAAAGATTTTGGAGGGATATGTAAAAGCAACTGAGATTCTTGGGTGCTTTCTCTTTAAGCTGTGTAGTTGTGGCGCTATCAGCAATAGTGCTGTCACATCTGAGAGTGTTCCAGCAGGGTTAGTGAAATAAAAGGTCCTACTGACGTCAGCTGTGACTGTTGCATGTTACATTGGCCTTCAATGCGAAGATCTTGTAAGAAAGCATGTTTGCATTGCTGTACTATGTACTTTTGATTTCTACTTCACTCTTTTTAAGATTTTGAAGAATTCATAGCCTCCATAAACATAGAAAAATACACTTCAGTTCCTAATGTTATTGTAACATCTGCCTTCACTGATGCTCTCTCACAGAATCTCATGATGTTTTATTTGAAAATTAGAATAAAATTTACCCATGATAGCTGAACTCCCTGCCAATGACACATGCACACTCACAAAACCCTTTCTGAAAACAATGTAAGAGAATTAAAACTGGCTGAAACTCAACATCCAATTCTACATATGAAAATAAATTTTTAATTCCACTTTGGAACAAGCTGTAAAATTTTCCAAGTTTTTGGCAGAAGTAAAAATCCAAAACATTATTTTTTGGAAAGTCCACCTTTTTTTTGTATATCTAATAAATTCTGCACTTCATCTAGGAGGCTGACTTCCAAAAACTCATGAAGAACTTGGGGATATTGCAATGAATCTCATCATAAAGTTGCTGGCAAGCCAGAAATCCACCCACAATAGAGTGCACATGAGCTTCATGTCCAATGGCAGCGGGGAAAGCTTCAAAACATAAATATGTTAGAAAGCCTAGAAGTTCTTACATCCCCAAGCTGTTTCCTGGCTTCATCATCACGTGGCCCTGTCCTGCCTCGGCCTTATATCTGGGAATGTGGGAGGTCAGGAGTTATGAGGCATCCTGAATGCCACCACTGCTTTTACAACTGTGCCTATAGTTCTGGAAATCTTCTGTTGAGAGGTGCTTCTCCAGAATATTTCCTTTATAACGAATAGGTATCTTCTGATGAAGCGCTAAAAACTTAGTATTTCTAACAGAAATTTCCCGTTCTGGAAACAAAGTACCTCTACTTCATGTTGTGCTTGTATCAAAAACGCTGCACTGATAACTGTACACATACATCTGTGTTAAACAGAAGCAAATTCTTATACACACTGTACATGGGACCCTTGGCAGTCAGGGGAAAATACATGATTTTCTATGTTGTCCACAAATGCAGAGTATAGAATATAGTTATAGCCGCTTTTGCCAAGTAAAGACAAGACATGTATTTTCTTTTCTTTCTTTCTTTGGAAATCCAGTTTCCAACTAACTTTTTAATTATACTCTTTTGTAATGAGATCCCATAAAAAATATTTCCTTAAAATATACAATTTCTTTGCCAGTAATTGTTTGTGTAGGCAGTGATGGCCTAGTTTTAGAATCATAGAACAGTTTCGTTTGGAAGGGAGCTTGAAAGGCCATCTATTCCAACCCCTCTGCAACAAGAAAGGACATTTTCAAGTAGATCAAGTTGCTCAGAGCCCTGTCCAACCTGACCTTGAATGTTTCCACAGATGGGACATCTACAACCTCTCTGGGCAACCTGTTCCAGTGTCTTACTACCCTCATTATTAAAAATATCCTCCTTATATCTAGTCTAAATCTTTCCTCTGTTAGTTTAAAAGAATTAGCCCTTATCCTATTCAACAAGCCCAGCTAAAAAGTCTATCCCAATCTTTCTTATAAGCCCCCTTTAAGTACCGAAAGACTGCAATAAGGTCTCTCCCAAGCTTTCTCTTCTCCAGGCTAAATAACCCCAACGTTTTCAGCTTGTTCCCACAGGTGAGGTGCTCCATCCCCTGATCATTTTTGTGGCCTTCCTCATGTCTTTCTTGTGCTGAGGATTTCAGAGCTGGACACAATACTCCAGGTGGGATCTCATGAGAGCAGAGTAGAGGGGCAGAAACACCTCCCTCCGCCTGCTGGCCATACTTCTTTTGATGCAGCCCAGGATATGGTTAGCTTTCTGGCACGTGAGTGCACATTGCTGGCTCATGTCCAGCTTTTCATTGACCAATACACCCAAGTCCATCTCAACAGGGCTGCTCTCAGTGCCTTCATCCTGCAGCCTGAATTGATACTGGGGGCTGTCCTAACCCAGGTGCAAGATGCTGTACTTTGCCATGTTGAGCCTCATAAGATTCACACAGGCCCACTTCTCAAGCATGGCCAGGTCCCTGAGGTGTCCCTGGTGGTACCCCGTCCCTCAGCCATGTCAGCTGCACCCTCAGCTTGGTATCATCAGCAAACTTGCTGAGGGTGCACTTGATCCCACTGTCAATGTCATTGATAAAGGTATTAAACAGTACTGGTCCCAATATGGACACCTGAGGGACACCACTTGTCACTGATCTCCATCTGGGCATTTAACCGTTGACCACTTCCCTGTGGATGTGACCATTCATCCACTGAACAGTCCAGGTGAGGCTGAAAAGTCAATAGTTCTTAGGGTCCTCCTCTTTACCCTTTTTAAAAATCAGTGCAATGTTTCCCTGTTTTCTCGTCACTGGGGATTTCACCTGACTGCCATGACTTTTCAAATATCATGGAGAGTAGCTTGGCAATACATCAACCAATGCTCTCAGGACTCTGGGATACATCTTGCCATAGACTTCAGGTTCCTCATGTGTTCACAAACCTGATCTTCTCTTATAGTCTGAGGGACTTTGCTCCACCAGTCCCTGTCTTGTGGTCCATGGACTCAAGAGGTGTGCAGAGAGAGGCTGCCAGTGAAGACTGAGGCAAAAAGTTGTTGAGGACCTCAGCTTTTTCCTTGTTCGTTGTTATTGGTTTGCCAATCTTGCTCATCACAGGGAGTATGCTTTCTTTGACCTTCCTTTTCTGTCTGAGATACCTGTAGAAGCCCTTACTGTTCTTTGCATCACTTGCCAAGTTAATCGCTAATTGTGTTTTGGCTTTCCTGACTCCATCTCTGCATAACTGGGTGGCGTATCTGTACAAGATACCCGTCCCTGCTTCCACTGCCTGTGAATCTCTTTCTTGACCTTTAGTTTGACCAGAGGGTCTTGACTCAGCCATTTGATCTCTTGCCTTCCTTTCCTGATTTCTTGTACCTGGGGATAGAGAGTTTTTGCACTGTGTGGAAAACATCCTTAAAGATCTGCCAGATTTGTTCTGCTCCCTTGTCCTGGAGGACAGTTTCCCAGGGAGTCCCATTGACTAATTCCTCAAACAACTGGGCTTTTGCTTTCCTAAAATTCAGCATCCTGACTTTACTGTAGTAAAAATATAACTTTAGACTATAACTCTTAGTTTAAGCAGCGTTGTCTTTTTTAACGATATTGGTTTTAGCTGTCGAATAGTATGTGCATCAAAATTTCTTAATTTGTGTTACCATTTAGCTCTTACTGGTTTATTCAGCATACCTGAGCTGCAGTGTAGTCACTTAAGAAATGTGGAGGTTTGGCACTTGAGATATGTGGATTATCTGCTGGTAAATAAGTGATACGTAGTTCCTTTTGTTGTTTTTCCTTCTCTTCTGGATAAACTGGTCCACGAACACTTTGTACACTGTTTGCCAATTCTTTGTAGCTTCCTTTCTTCTTGTAATGTTACTTAATTAGTGACTAGCCCTTTACAAAACTAAGAAATCACTCACATTTTCTTGTGATCCTTTTCTGAAATTATTGAAGAAGCAGCAGCCTTGGAAGAGAGACGTTCAGAAGTGAGGCTTCTGGCACCAACTCATTTCTTACATGCATCTGGGTACTTTCCCACAAGAAGTCCTTTGCCTGCTTGTTGTTACTGTTAGTTACACAGACTGGTCAGTCTCTGTAGAACAGAACCACTGAATTAAGTATACAAATCTCTCCTTAAATCACTCCTTGGTTTGCCAATATATCTGTCCTGATAAGTATGGCCTGTTCTGTAAATTCTTAATCCATGTTTGAAATGCTGAAGTGTCCCCTTGGAAAAGATCCATTTTTCTATGACTCTTTTAAAAAAATCTTCACATCATCAACCTCTGAAACATTGCCTGGCTTCATTTTTAGTTTGACTGGTTTTGTTGTGATCCATACTTATGATGTGATAAATGTCTCCTTCAGCTATCATAGTTCTCTCTTTCTAGATCATTTCCTATCCAAGGATATATGATGACCATCACTGGTGCTGCCTGAGGACTCATTGCAATTTCAATTAGAAATTGCTCTCTGTTTTCAAAATTCTCTAAAGTCTTGTTTCAACCTGTTTCTCTGGCCCTCCAGCCAACTATTCTCTTGCCTCCCTGTTCTGTTTCCAGGGTCTTCACCTCTTTCTTGCCCTCTTTTCTGACTCAAGCATATTTCATCATGTTTACAGCTCTGGGTTTTTCTCCCAAAGGTAAACACTGCACTCTGCTACTTATCAATCAGTCTCAGTGTTATACTCTCTGTGCCCCTGGTTTTTGTCCTGGTTGTGTAGACATAAACCTTCCTGGCCACCTTCCCCCTCCTCCTACCTATTGCCTTCTTAGTGATCCTTTAGCTTTGAAGGCTTGGAAGTAGCTATGATTATATTAATTGTTCTTTCTTCAGACACTTAGGAAAAGGCCATATTGCATGTGATCAGCACGTATGTCAACTGAACTCTCTGGGTGACATAGGGAACAACTAATTTTTACTATTCTGTTATAAGATTATTGAAAAAAAGTACTTAAAAGTAATCCCACAGCAGCAAAAGGAATCATGAGGAGGGGGAACAAGAAGTAATTTTATTTATATATTTATATAAAATTTATATAATATGGTTGCAGTGCCCACTGTTTTAGTTAGAAGTCTAGTTTTCAAATACATATTTTGGTATTTAACTGATTTCTGCTGTTTTTTTTTCCTTTTTTAAATTGCTGTATATTAAATGTGTGTTTGCATTTATATTTATTGGAGTTTTAATTCTTTTAAATCCTACCTGCCACAGCTTTTAAAAGAAGTGGAGGATAATTATATCCATAATTTTTGTAAGTCATTTCTTGTAGTGGAAAGGGATTATTTTTAAAGGTTCGTGGAAGAAAATGATGTCTTCAGTCAGGTAATAAATTCAGACAAACTTCTTCCCCCTCCCTCTTTCTTTTGCCTGTTTAGCATTTTCCACTTTTTTACTCTGTGATGTACAAGCCTTCACTGGTTAATTATGTATATATTTAGCTACTGCATGTGTTGGGCTTATTATTGTCATCTAATTAGATGTAACTCAAACTACTTGCTTCTAGAAAAATCATTAAAAATTCTTTCCTAATGACCTAGAGATGACAAAATGTCTGTAAAGTGTGAAGAAGCAGACAAGCACAGGAACATCGCTCTTAAAGAGTATTAATCCAGATGCTGCAATCATCTAATTAAACAATATTTTGCTGTCATTAACATTTTCACCAAGGAATTGCAGTTATAATTTCTTTGTCAGCTGTCTCTAGCTCCCTTTACCTTCAAAACTAAAGTGCCATATAAAACCACTAAATTGGATGGTTTAATTAAAAAGTTTTTTTTTAATGAAGAAACATATCCAGTATTTCTGAGATCTCATTTACTATGCCTCAGTTTTATTGTTCAAGTAGATTAGTGTCACAGGCTTGCGATATTTAATATTCAGCCTTTAATATTAATCTCTGTAAGCCTACTTGGGGGAAAATCTGAAGCTTCTGAGAAGGTATGGAGACTACCAATAGCAGTACAGGTTTATGTTTTATATTTAGTGAAAGAAAGAACCAAATAATTCTTGCTGGAAGCACCAGACAATTGATGAGATAGCTGAATATATTCATCTACTGACTTCACTCTGAAAATAATCGTTGTGAAGCCAGAACTGATCAAGAAAGCATTCCTACTAAAGTTAAACCACTAATATTTATGCATGTTTAGAATTAGGGATTTGTAATCCCATTATAGGCCTAGATCACTGTCCTCTACTCAGATAAGCATAGATGTGTGGTCTTACCTCATCATGTAGGTTTGGCTTCCTTTCACAATTTAAATTATGGTTCGCCTTCTCAAGTTATTTTTATTTGTTGATATTAAAAAGAATTCAGAAAAACTGATCACTAACTTCTTTACTAAATAAAACAAATTAGTATCCATTCTTAGCAGCTAATTTCTTAATAAATAAAACAGGTTGAAATAAGAGAGAAGTAAATATTTTGTTTATTTTTTCACAAGACTCTGGTTATTATATATAATTATTATATATATATATTATTATATTTATCAAATACATAATATACATTATATTTATCAAATACATAATCACTAAGCCTTCTTTGTCGGTAATTTGTCCTACTTAAACTGAGAGATAAGATATTTCAAATTATTTCTCATTGTGGGCTAAAAAAATGCACACAAGCATTACTGCAGTGTCCTGACATGGAGCTAATTCTACATGATAATTTGTTCATGTGTCCATCCTATAAGTAACCTATCAAAACCACACAGTAAAGGAGAACTCATGTACAGCAGCTAAGACCAGGATTGCTTTTCTCTTGCTCTATTCACATATTTATGATTTTCCCATGTGGAATGCGAACAAAATTTAAAAATTTTGCTGACTGAATATTGAAATAAAAATGAAATTATTTTCAAAATTAAATAATCTCAATGTGGAAAATTTCAATTTTGAAATAAGAAGTCATTTTGGATAACCCTAAATTTCCTTTCAAAATTTTTCAAAAGGATGTTCTTACCTTTCCAAATGTTTCTGTAACATGTTTTCAATCGAAGGTCTTTATTACTCTGAACTCTTTTCCATAAAACTTTTTGATTCTGAAGAATCATCATTTGGCTTACGCTTTGTACTAGACTGCAGTCACCTCAGTCATTCTCTTTGTGAATCTCAAATTTCTTTTAGTCTGCTGTCTACATAAGAAATGTCTTTCTTTTGTGGAAGCTTTTGCACACTCTTCTGTTAATTGAGGATTCTGATGGTAAGAAAAACTGCTGTGTAAAGGTATAGTTTTATAAAGGCCATAGTTTATAGAACCTTAAATTTTAAAACCTTAGGAAACTTTAAAAACACAATGTAATCGATTCCTTGCCAAATAGGAAAATAATACTCTGATTCAACAGATGTGAAAAATGTGGCAGAGTTCTCTTACTCCAGGACATATAGAACCCCCCTGAAATACCCTAAACCAATTAACATTCTGTCAGAGAGCACTATTCCTTTTCCTCTCTCACACAGATGAATTCTGGTGCATTTCTTGATTTGTTTGATAAATTCTCACTCTCTTCAAGAATGGTTTTGCATTAATTCATTGTTGATAATAAGGAAGTGGTTTTGTTTCTATCCATCTTCACTGTGTGTGGCACACAGGGCTGGTGTTGCTTTTTAAACAAAGTTGTGTTTGTACTTAAATTATATTTTTTATATTCTTGTGAGCATATATGCATTCAAAATGAAAAAAGGAGGACACAGGGTTGTTAACAATAGGGACTTTTCCTGTTTTCAATGAAACTATGTACAAAATGGAAACATGCTTCTTGTTCATCAACTTCTATTGAAAAAACAAGGTGTTTGTAGAGGAGTGAAAGTTTCACATTTCATTAAAGTAGAACTGATTTTTGTGGAGAATTGCAAATGCTACTCAGAACAAGGAAGCCTGTGTTTTCCTTTGCTGGGTTTTGTACCCCAGGAATCTGTCCAGAATCTGGAAGGAAGCAGTTAGTGAGACAGGGCTGTAAATCTGCTGCAGGACTGGGAATTGTTAGCCTGGGTTATTTCAGTCTGCTAATTATATTATATAAATATACACACATATGTATTTATGACCTGATTTTGTTTTTTAAGACTCATGTTGCATATTGTGTGGTTCTCAGTAAATCAATATGGTGGATGGTTCTGTAGTGAGTAACTTCATTTGTCTTATCACTGAAATGTTAGATACTACTAAATACCAGCTGACACAGAAATAAGAACCTCATTTTTCTGGTGATTAATTTAAAAATTTTCAGTACGCTTCAGATGCAGATTGTTCTCGTGAAACTGTATTTAAAGATATTTTTTACATATTTGAGCTGCTGGGATGGTAGCAAAGTTTCTTTCATTGGAGTTCAGAGAGAGTGGCCTGGGGCAGTCAACTCTTTTTTTTAGAGAGGAGAAAACGTTTTTTAATTTTCAAAGTGGTTAGGAAATAGTTTGAAGGCAAACATTAATTCATCCACACTGATTCCACTATTGGAGTGATATTTCACCACTTCTTCAGTGAAGAAGAGACATGGGGAATAATGGGTATATCTAGGTTAGATCTAGTTTTCAAACCTCAAATTTAGCCCCTTGCTGTTGGACTCATTTAATCTTTGCCAGCTAATGACAGTGCATGCAGTTGCTAGGAAAATAGTAGTCTAGTGGTTTTAAATTTCATTATTCATGCTATGAAAATAGCTTCATGGAAGTAGCAAAGGATGTGTTTATTGGCATATGGTGGATTTTCATAGAATCGTAGAATGGTTAGAGTTGGAAGGGACCTTAAAGATCATCAAGCTCCAACCCTCCTGCCATGGGCAGGGACACGTCTAACTAGAGCAGGTTGCTCAAAGCCCCATCCAACCTGGCCTTAAACAGTTGATTTTGAATGATACTGGGCTTTAAATATTGCGCTGATTTCTTTGTTGACTTCTGCTTCAAGATAAGTCCGTTTAAATGGCTACTTTTGTATTAAAGATTTATACCTGATTGTGTCAAGTAGTGGGAACTGGGAATATGTGATTCAAGAAAAGTAACCACTAGATTGTTTTTCAGCTGGAGAAGCGAACACTATTTCCTAATTCTTAAAACACTTTCTTTCATAATAGGACGAACGTACAATGATCTGAACCAATACCCTGTATTTCCGTGGGTTTTGACAAACTATGAATCTGAAGAGTTAGACCTGACCCTTCCAGGCAACTTCAGGGATCTTTCAAAGGTATGCTTCCATTCTGTTAAAGACAGTCACCCAGACCGTTTAGGGATAGGTTTTATTTTATATTTATAGTCTGGTTAAATTAGGTCGTTATCTTAAAGTCAGAAAAGTCTGAAATAGACTTCTCTATTTTAGAATAATTTGATACTGAATCTTTACACTATGCTGCTTCTGTGTCCCTGACTGATCTGATTTCAAACCTGCAACTCCTCCATACCTTCTGACTTATGGATCATGAGTGCGTCAGACCACTTGATCTCACTAATTATCTCCCTTAGTATACGAAAGCTGATCTTTTGGAAATAAAAAGCCTGGACTAATTTTTGACTTTTTTTTTGCAGTGACTAGATGAGTAGTATAATAGCAGCACCTCCTTTTGGTTTAGTAATTATTCAGTAAACAAATATTTTGTATTTTAGATCCTGGAGTATCTGGTTTTTATCATTATTTGTGGGTTTTGTCCTCCAACTGGCCTTGGCCAGTTACTGCTTTGTAATAATACAGTTCCCAGTATTTATTTCTCTAATAGCACCATCCCACCCTGAGTATCTCACAGTCTCATATCCCTCTTGGAAAGAGTGTGCTTGCAATACCTCCAGATGTATTGTAGCCATTCCTGGAAGCCTGCTTTTGTGTGACTTCCAAAATAATTTGGGTAGGACTTGATTGTATAGTAGCAGAGAGAGACACCCTAAGTTCCCTCTCCCTTTTTTCTTAGATAAATAGGTAAATAAAAACAGAAATTAAACTGAATTCACAGTGTGTCTCAAATGTAAACAAATTGGTTGAGACTTTACTTAAGTTATGTAAAAGTTCTGACCTTTTGCAATGTTACAGGCATGCTTCACAAATGTGTTTTCCAGTTCTGTAACACCATTGTAATCTGTGCCAGGAGCAATAAAAGAAAATCCACAGACATGAGTTAAATAAAGACCAGTGATCATCTTGCACTGGCTTATTCCCTAGCATCTATAAAAATATTTCTGGTTTAGAATTGTTTATAGTGATAAACCTTTCATTAAGAGGCTTACACTTTTCAAAATCCCTCAAAGTCACTTCTTTCTAGTATTAATAGGACTGCGTGTGGTGAAGTGCAACAAGATTAGACAGCATCTCATGAGCCCTTCATTGGGTACTTAGTTTTGGTTGAATCCAGATTGTTATGGCAGCCTGTTAAAGTATGTAATTGCTACAGGAAGTAGCATGATAGTTGAATAGATAGCTTTTCCTCATGAGTTACTAAAGACTCATTATGGAATTAGTGCTTTTATAGCTTATTAAGTATCACTACACTCATAGTAGTGCTCTCCCTTGAAAGGAAATGCAAAATCAAGTTTCTGGTTATTTATGTTACTTCAAGAATCCATGCAATGTGCACAGCAGTATTTTGCCTGAGGACCTTTTCTTCCCCAGTTTGATAACTGCATTCTCTTATTCAAAAGCTACTAGTGGTTTCCTCTGGAAAAGCCAGGTTTTTGACCCCTGGAAAAAAGCCTACACAGAACTAGTTAAGGAAAATAGCCTTTCCTTTCTGGCAGTATCTGTGCTGCATTTATCCCATGGATGTGTGAGAAAACACATGTTCAATCTGTAAAGTGTTGTGGGATGCCTCAGGATAAAAGGGGTGTAATTGTCATATTTTTCTAGTGTTTATTATAATATCATCTGATAGGTTTCATTTCACAATGATTTTAAAAGGAAAAACAGATTAATGATTTTTTGTAAAAGGCAGTGGCCGGTTAATATGAAATGCTTTACTTTTTGCACTTGGGCTGTTATGCATTACTTGCATCCTGTTTCAATTTGTGCATTATCAGTAAAAATCTCCAAAATCAGAACGCATCTGAAGTATTTCCTTGGCAATTCTGTTTTCGTTTTCAATATTATCCTGTATCTGTAAGTAGGCCCTTTCTTTCCTTGTTAGGGAGGTAAATCCTGAGTAGCCTAGCGCTTAAAAGCAGGAGTTAGTAATTTATTGTTCATGTTATTGAAGTGGGGTGTGCCATGAAGCCTCAGCCAGACCTTGGGGCAGGCACACACAGTCTCCTTTCCTTGAGGAGCTACTTCCTTCTGTCAGATTTTACACTGCAATGGAGAAATGTTCCTGCAGATTTGATGGCAAACCTGAATCTCCAGCTAAGCTGTTGACGGATAAAATCTCCTTTTTCAGTTCCTGACCTTCTGTCTTCCTACAAGTTTGCCCTTCTTAGGTTTCACAGTGTCTCTGTCCTTAATATTTAGTAATTAATACCCCTCAAACAATCTTTTAAAACAACTTGTAACTCTATTACCTATGTGATAAGAGCCCACAAAAGCAAGGAAATTAAAAGTAAACCCACCTATCATGATCTGTTTTATTGGTTTAAAATAACAGTTAAATATAGATACTAAATCTAATTTTTTTTTAAATAATTTGTGTGTTATCGTGCAAAGTTCATATAAAACTCCACTACCAATTATGATAATTGACTGTACTGCTTTTGAAATGTTTAACCTTTGATTCCTAGGCTTTCTGTATATAATATGATACACCACCTTTGCAATATCACAACTCCTACAAATGTAATTCATATGTTTTATGAAAATGCAATTAAATGTGTTTGGTTTGCTTAGGATGTCAGTAAAACATATGCCTTTTGCATTTAGCTCAAACTTAAATATTTACATTTCTGCAAAGCTGTCTTGAACATGTAACTTTTCCTTTCCTTCCGTTCAATTTTATTCTGGTTTTATGTAGCACTCCTTATTGTGTTACTTTTACATCCAAATGTTGCTTGTTCTTGCACAACGATTATATTTTAATATTAGCGTGAAAATTCCTCTGCTCTTTTTGTTTGAACTGTTTGGAAATTCCCCTATGAAGGCTTTTTTCTCTCTTTATGTATAATTTGAGATGTAAAACCAGGGCCCATGGGCATGGAAGGTGCTGTAGCAGTAGGATATATTGGACCTCTCATTTGATTAGACAGTGTAGGCTCAAGTTTTATTCATTACATATACAAGGTTAAAGGTTATATTTATTGTTTGACAGGATGAAAAGCTAATGAAAGAGGCTGTCATAGATACATAGATTATCTTTTCACTATCAAAACACCAGGTGATCTGCTTATTTTCTCCTTTATTGAGATTTCCTTTCGAATACCTATGGTATTAAACATTAGTATGGGAACAGTGTATGCAGCACTTACCACATACAGAGGTTTTGGGGATTTCAACACACTTAAAAAGTGATGTGGCTGGTTTGTGCAAAATTGTATGACTTTTACTCCTAAATTTTAGTGAATGCATGGGTTTGACATGCTGCATTGTCCCTGCTCATTAAAGTGTAAATGGGAATTTCTCCTCATTTACTTCCAGTCATACATCCTGTTAAATAAAATTATTTCTTCACCAGGCAAAGTAATACTAATATTGACATGTGTATGAAACATCACACGCCCATTCATTGAGTGGAAAAAATTATATTTTGTTAATATAGAAGGTGTTTGACTGACGGGTGGTGATAAGCATAACTACTTTTCCTTATTACTGTGCCATTTCAAGAAAAGGAAGTGATAAAGCCCCAAGGCTTCTAAATGTAATAATGCAAATGAACGCATCGAAGTGTGAATATTTCAAGGCAAACCACACTTAATACTTCCAAAATTGTGTATGCCGTGGAATGGAGTTTATGGGCTTATCTAGAGCCACTCTCACTTGAAAAATGAAATCAGTTTCTGTAACTTAAACTATTCTCTTTACCACACGCAACTCTGCCATCAGAAGAAAAAATAGTTTTACTCTTATTTGATTTAAGCCACATAATTAAACATTTTCTTTAAAAAAAAAGTTAATTTACTGAATGAAACTGGTGCTTTGAATCTGCCAGAACTCTTATGTTTGATAACATGAATACTGATATGCTGAAGAAAATCTCTTTACAAATTTGGATAAAATTAGAATTTATTTTAAACTTTAAAGAACCACCCTACTATGTCCTACTTATAGGTTGTTGTTCTTTGTTGGGCTTTCTAAATAAAAAAGCAAACAGTCAAGAAAAGCTCAGTCTGTATTCAGCCATAGGCAAATAAAGCCACACTCCAGAATTCTTTTGTACATTACAAAAAAAAAAAAAAANAAAAAAAAAAAAAAAAAAAAGATAAACAGATAAGGTAGCTGCTGCATGAATTAGAGTCAAGATAAGCAGAATATTTCAGTGCCTGGATAAATAGGATGCTACGTTCAGTTTTGTTCTCATGAGAGAATGTAGTTCTATGAAGATAGCTGGCAAAACAGTAAATATTACATGAGCTAACATAACATGTCCAGTGGATATAAACACTAGATGTATTGACAACACACTGGTTCAAAGGCCAGATGTCTAAAGAGATTAGCCAGATAAAAAAGAATGACATGAATAGCAGTGTGTTTTTAATGTTAAAGTAAATTCTTAACTTTATTTTGAAATGGAGAAAGAAGCATAAAATAAACTGAAACAACTGCTTTTAGTACATCAGAAGTGAAGTGGCTGAACAGGCATTGTCATACAGTGAATTGTTTTGCTTGGTTGGAATAAAGAGTATCTTACAAAACCATTTTATGAAAAGTTAATAGCATTTGATATGAGTCCTTACAGAGGGCTTTTTTGAATAAAAAGACGAAAGGTGTGTTTGGAAAAAGCATTTTCTGAAACATTATAGAAAGAACTTTTTATTTAATGTCCAAAACAATTTGACTGAAATTCAGTCTCTGTACTAGTCTTATAGTTAAGGTACTGGACTGAGACAGTACATGGATTGAACTTTGTATTGTTTATGCAAGTCATTTTAACTAGTTGACACAGTGGTAGAATTTGACTGAAATGAAAATAAAATTATTTTCTTCCATTATATGAAGATATGGGTATTGATCCATAAATAAAATTTATCTCCTTTTTATAGCCATGGTGTCACGTAGTAGATGAATTTCTGGACTGAGAATGGCACTGTAATGCTATGGAATTGTGATCAAAACTCCATATACCCTATATATTTCACAACAAATGTGAGAGATGCATGCCTCATCAGAGTAAAACTGGGTTAGTTACTCATTTGTACAACTGAAATTTAAAGTCTTTACCAAGAATGCTTGTCTGTACTGAAGGATGAACTGTTATGACTTCTTTGGATAACAGCATTTTGCTACATGGATATTTAAAAAACACTGAGGAAGCCATGGGGGATACTGCCTGAATTTCTTCCATGATATCTTATTTATGTGAGTTTTCTCTTTCAGTAAATACCTGGTCATTTAGTAGGCACCAGCTGATCTATTTGTGGTTAATCAACAAGTTTTTAAATCGCACAATAAAACCAATGGGATATTTGAGCACTTTCCATTAGCATTTTCAATGTGTATAGTTCCAGTGTGTAAGTCCTCTCCTTTAATACGCAGAGGAGTGGTTCACATAGGGGTCTCTGCTACTCCACAGCAAAGGAGAAAGGGGGGATCAGATGTTCCTTGTATTTCTTCGCTACAGGCCAGAGGTAACTGGTGTAACCCAGCAGCTACAGAGTTGTATGAGCATGGGCAGCTCCCCACTCTCCTCCCTGTGCCATGCTGTGCTGAGGCAGCTGCACAACTGACATTCCAGTTGCCACCTCTGCATAAATGGTGCCATGTTTGCACACCAGCCCCTCTAGAGCCCACTCAGGGATTTCTAACACATTTGTATTGTAAGCTATAGTCAGACCTAAGTGGTTTACCTGGGGACACAAGAAATCTTTGTGGAATGACAGAAACGAACCTTTATCTCCTGAATCCCAGGCTAGCATCCACATCCCCTTCCCTGGAAGTGTTCAAGGCCAGGCTGGATGGGGCTTTGAGCAACCTGCTCTAGTGGGAGGTGTCCCTGCCCATGGCGGGGGGGTTGGAACTCAATGATCTCTAAGATCCCTTCCAGCCCATTATTCTCTGAACACTAGTTCATCCAGTCCAGGATCCGTCCCAAGAAGTCGAGGTGAGACTTTGTAGTTGAAGACAAGCTCTACCTCAACCCCTTGGTTCTTTCTTTTCTTTTCTTTCTTTCTCTGGGGCAAGGAAGGGTAATTCCCGGAAAAGATTCTTCCCAGAGATTTTCACCTGAAAATTTCCATACCATGGAAGAAGAGAGACGACTCTCATGATATCTCACTTAAAGAGTGCATTTTATTCAGCAGATACTTTGTTCATTTCAGCGTTTTTCTTCAAATGAATCCTAAAGTAATTGAAAGAAAAATGGATTCTAACTCTGAAAAGAATATTGATGAGGATGAAGGTAATCTTCAGAATACAGCTTTTTAGGTTTATCATTTAATAAATTGAACATGTGTCTTCTGAAAGTAGATTATTTTAGCTACTTGTGCAGGCATTTTTACATGAAAATGGGAATGTAGCATCTTACAACCTTTTATCTTTTATCTCTTAAATTGAAATAACACTTCTCCCCAAAGAACCTAGAAAACAGGATGGTGTATTTATATTAGTGTTTTATGTGACTTTGATAAATTATTGTGAAGATCACAAAAGAATGTACCTCTTTCATTAAATATAACAATATATATATATCTAATTTTTAAGAGTTATTTAAAGCTATGGGTTAAACCATCATTAAAATTTTGTTAGTCTATAAAATAAAATACCTTGTAATTACTTCTGAGCACCAGTTATGCTTCACAGTTTTTGTTACTGTAATCAATTTACAGTGAAGAATGAAAACATATAGCTTATTTGATGAAAGGCATCTGATCAGCTTCAAATATATTTTGAAAGGCCTGCAGTTTTGATTTTCAATCTTGAACTAATCAGTATATCCCTTCTCTACTGTGCCTTCAGGCATGTATGCACAATAATATTGTGACAGATGACGTCTTCTCTGTCTTCTGTAGGCTCAGAACTCACTGCAGTATAGGGTAAGACACACCTTCACAGTGGAGAGAAGAGACATTCTCAGGGTGTTTTTCCATAACAAAAGACAATCTCACCGATTTGTCTGCCATTTTGTGTTTCCTTCTCAGAGGGGGTGAACGTTTCCTGTTAACAGAGTAAGGTGTGAACTACTGCTTCAGCTTTTGAAATGTGCAGTTGGGGACTGGAATTTGTTCTGCCGGAGAAGTCGCTGCACAGTACCTTAATGAGGGTGCTATGAGCAGGTCCCGTGCAGCCCCCAAGGCAACCAAGAGCCCCAATATAACTGAGCAAAGCACACATATATATGCACAGTTTGTCAGTCTAATAAGAAAAGTATGTCTTTAAATAAGTTACTCTTTCAAGGAAGTGGTTGAACGAGCATTTTTATATATTGGCAACTTACAGGCTATAATAATGCAAGCATGTTTCCTGACAGTGGCAGGATGTGTAACAAAACCAACTATAAGAAAAATGCAAATATTTATTTTTTCTTTTTCCAGTAGTCAGGAAACAAGCCTGGAAAGTGTTAGGGAATAGCTCATACTTCTTGTTTTGTGAGGTCTTGAAGTGCAATCTGCACCAGATAACACTGATCCTCAGGGATTACTCATACATTTTACACGTATGAGAAAGCTATTAACATCTCCATGACACAGCAAAGTATAAAACATCCAGACTGTTTCTTGTGAGAAATACTGAAATCATAATGTTTTAAAATGTTAGAGTTCATGAAACACTGCTATTTAAGAACAAGCTCTAATATGTAAAAATGGAAAACATCATGTTCTATGTTAGACTTCTTAACAACCATCTCTAAAAACATAGCAGCACTGAAGGAATAAAATACTTTATTTAGCTTTAAAATTGTTCAGATACATACATAGGGTAGTGAAACACACTGGTTTGACCTTGCAGTGGCATTTTCAATCCAAATGACTCAGTAGAAATATTGTGCGATGGAGTAAAATGAGAGAATAACTTTTAGCATTTTGAAACAAGTCAAAGTCCTTAAGTATATGTTTTTTCCTAAGTTATAATTCCCTTAATAATATCAATTCTAACTTTTAATTTTTGATTAACCCAAATCAAGTCATCATTTAAAATTATAGTAAGTTTATACAATTATTTGGTGTGGAAGTCTGCTCCCCTCTAAGTATTAGCCTCTATGTGTTTGGTTAATTTTACTATGAAAGCTAAGATGTGAAGATTCTTTGTGGATAGGCAGTAAATACAGTACTACTATCTCATCTAGAAAACCAGATTTAAGATAGCTTAGATACTTATCTCAATATTTTAGTTACTTTCTGTTGTATTTTTTATGTGTTTCTATATACATTTCTATATATTTCTATACATTTCTATATATTTTTATGTATTTCTTTATCCCAGTGACTTTTGTATCGTGCAATAACATATGCATTTTGCAAAAAAAAATCTGAGATAAAGTGGGTTAAAAAAATCACAGAAAAGCATTCATCCCCTAAGCAGACACATCAAAAACAACAGTTCCTACTACTGTCTTACATTTCTTTTGGTTTTACCTAATTTGTATAGACTGTCTGTTAAGTCTGTTCAGAATGGAGTTTGAATTTGTGAATAATTTCCAAATTCTATTGTTTTTAAGAACAAAGCTTGTTTGTTTCACTCAGTAAAACCTGGCTTTGTTCAGTCAGAAAATAGATCCAGTCCTGCAGGACTACGCATGGTTTTTAAGTATTTCTGCTTAGGATCACCAGACACCGTCAGCAGTTCCGCGAGAAATCTTTTCATCATGAACTGTGCATTACAAAGTATCCTGTGTGAGCAAAAGTCAGTTTTCATTAGCTGTGTGATTATGGTGAATGACAGCAACAGAAATATTAGTTTGGCCTCAGTGCATTTAAAATGCAGTTTTAGAAGTCTATTTCCAGAACAATGTTATTGAATTAATTGGGAAACAACTCATACTTCAAGAAGGTCTTGAAAGTTTGCAGATGTGGATCACTTATATTTGTCAATTAAAATAAAGAAAGTTGTAAGACTTTTAGTACACAAAGCCTTTGAAAAGAAATTCTAAAATTACAGCAATCTGAGGGGATTACTATGGCATGGAATGAGTTTGGTTGCAGAGTCTCCAATGTAGTGAACCTTAATGTAGAATTAACCTGTGACATATCAGACAGGCTGCCCTTCAGCTGATAATATATATGACCTCTTATCCCTTTGTAGCCGATCGGTGCTTTGAACCCAAAGAGAGCAGTCTTCTATGCAGAACGGTATGAGACATGGGAAGATGATCAGACTCCACCTTATCATTACAACACCCACTACTCTACATCTGCTTCTACATTGGCTTGGCTTGTTCGCATTGTAAGTATTTCTGGATCCTGGTTTTCATTAATATCTTTTTTCTATAGCATCTCTTATGTCACTCACCATTGTTTCTACTTTTTTTGAAATGAGAGCACCTTTCTGTCAAAATGTCATTGTTCTTCTCTGCCTTAAAATCTTAGAAATCCTCTAGGTATATTGTGTATACTCATTTGTAGTGATTCCTTACCACCCAAACAAACTGAAATATATTTAGACACAGAATTGTGGTGGTGTAGGTATACATACGATGAAGAAAATCCATCTAAAACTAAATCAATCTAGAAACAAAAGTCTCTAGGCGATACAGAAAGCTAATACTACTCATATATTCTTTTATTATTTTTAGCTATGGACGGATATATACAACATTAAAGAAAAACCTTCTGTAAAAAGCACATTAAACTGTGTAAGATTGAGAGGGGAATTATAGAACGAGTTTTGGATTAAAGCAGCATGCGGTAATATTTTATGCAAATGAGCTATGCTTCTGAATAAATTAATAACTTAGAGTTTTCAGAAGTGTAAAAATGTAGATTCCAACTTCAGGCTGCCATTTCAGTTCTGGAAACCTCATGCTTAATTCCTCTCCTCAAAATCAGATCTAGGGAAAGGGGGCCAAACTTTAAAGACAGTATGAATCTGAATTCAGTTTGTGTGGCAAGACAATGAATTAGAGAGAAAGGAGGGTTGATGAGAGACTTAAGGTTTCACAGAGAAACCTGAATGAATGAAAAATTGAGTTACTATGTAATTACTGAACTTAAACTACACACTGTGAACAAAAGTCCATTGCATAAGGTGTATTCTAAGCTTGTTTCTGCACGCAACCAAGCAAAGCAAAATTGCAGAAAGCGGTTTGCACTGAGTTTTCATTCATCTCAGCTTTCCTTAGGTGCATCCTGTTTTTCTGCTTTTCTACTCAGAAGGGACGAATTCATGTGTCTATGAGTTCAGGATATACTTCTTAACCCGTGGGAAACTAAACGTTGATTACAGTCCTATATAGGGTGATCACTGTACTCTTTTTAAATGTTGCTAAATTATTCATGAACAGTGAATACATTTTATGGTTCACATGTGCTTCTTTGTTGCCTTAAAGTATATTAAAAACAGTGGTTTTATTTACATGTTTAGCTATTAATTTTGGCTACTATTCAACAAAAGATCCCCTCTTACTAGTCAGCAAATCCTTAGGTCTGAAAGTCTACTTACAGGCTGAATGTACAACACACCAAGGAGTATTCATTTCCTGTATTAGGCTAATGCTGTCTCATTTTTACTACTGTTGTTTATGGAATACTGTAAGTGTTCTTGCTCTCTTTCTTTTCTGCCCTAAAAGAGCAAGAGAACAAGGTCTCTGCCTTGATGGCCTTGCAATATGGACCTGGCAAATTATGTTTGCTAGAGCAAACAATATATGTGAGAATAGAAAGCAGAGAAGAAAAGAAAAAGCAGTGCTTTCCAGGGAAGAGGTTGCTGATGGCAAGGGAGTGAAAGCAACAATTGGAATTTTTAATACAGTGGCACACCTAGATAGGTATTTTAAAGTTTATTTAAATAGGAATGATCAGCAAAGAAATGTAATCACTAGTGGGAAGAGACAACAGAAGTGAGAGGGAGGCAGACGGGGGGGAAGTTTGAAGCTCAGGAAAGGGAAAAAAGAAAACGTCAGGAGATCAGATAGGGCTGCATATGGAAACCAAAAATAAAGATTTGAAAATAAGTGTGTGCAGAGACAGTGAAAGATTATAGCTATGGGGATTATAAAATCATACTGATCCTGAGAGAGATATTTTTGGCTGCAAAATAAAGTATGAAAAATCCTAAGGGAGAAGATTATGCCATTGAATTTGATCGATTGGGCTAAGTCAGATTTCTGGAAGTTAAAGTAGGATTTCTTGCTTGCGAATTTTTTGAACTAGTGTCTTGATAAGAGTTTGTGAAGAAGATTGTGTAAGAAAATTTTATAGAAGGTAAATTACAGTCTAGTCCAGGAAGTGGAAGATAACAATAACAGATGCAGAGATTCAGGCAGAAAAATGCTTTCAGTATTTTAAAAGTTTGGAGAAAATTCAAGAGAAGAGATGTGTTACAGGAGAGCTTTTTGTAGAAAGTGACAACAAACTGACAGTAGAAGAGAGGAGTGAAAAGTAAAATCATGGGAGGATACTGTGTAAACCAACAAATAAAACAAAAGGGAATGAAAAAAAAAAGATAAATGGGGAAAAAACAAACAAACAAAATAGCTATGACAAAAAACGTGCTGGGAACAAGATGGTTTAGACAGAAGCAGAACAAACCAATATAGAGTAATGGGGATCCAGGGGGAGAAACTATATGCCTGGACCTTTGTATTGGAGGAAACAGTAGTTGCCGTAGGAAAGGAAGTTTCAGCCACTCTGAAGTATGTATATATAAAGCTGTGTAATTGCCACAAAACCTTAAACATTTTTTTTTAATCTTACTTTTTGGCTTTGACAGATGCAATCTGGTTCCTGTCAGTTCTCTTCAAAACATTTCTTGTAATATCATATTTCTGAGTCAATTTTGTGATAATCTGCTCCCTACTGTCTTCTATTTCCCTCTGTTGCTTTCCTTTATCTGACATATCAGGGTACTTTTATAAAAGGCACTTTATGTCTTAGCGTCAGTTTTGTACTGTTTAATTGATTTTGATATCATCAGTCTCTGCCTCTGTTTGTCATTAACAAATTTTTCACTAGTAATGCAATTCTCTCTTGAGTTCTTTTGTGTATTAAGAGCATCCAGTAAAAATTCATCTTTAAAATTAAAATGATTTCATTGTTTTCAAAAATATGACAGTGGCTTAGCATATAATACAGTGAAGCTACTGATGCTTACAGCAGCTATAATAATTTTATTACTATTTTTTGTTATTCTTCTGCCTTTCATTATTCTTAATAGAATAGGATGCAGTCCTTAAGTGAAGTTATAGGCTACTAGTGCATCTGCAAAGCTTCTGTGTCTTCTGTGACACTGTCTGGTTGTACAAGTCTAAGTGTGCTCCATTCTATTCTGTAAGAATATAAGTAGAAAAGAATACTCTGTAAGAATATTCTGTAAGAATATAAGTAGAAAAACGAAGGCAGTTTCAGGGTAAGCAATGATTCAGCCTCACTGGGCCGTACATCAGATTGTCTGCAGTCACTTTTGAGGGTTCTACAGCTGACCCTGAAAGTCCCCCAAAGCATACCCTCTTTTTTGTAGAGATCCCCTGTGCATACAAATACATGTATGGATGCACACACTGATATGTGAATTGAAATTACAATTCTTCATTAATCTTTACATGTTTATTTAAGCTAATCCATTGCACATTTCAAACCACTCCATAATACTGAAATTCTGGAAGGTCAGGAAATGATTGTCTAACTGGCTTCACAAGAAATGAACTGAGACATAGCCTAGAATTTTTTAATGCTATAATTGCTAATGAATCCTGCGTGTTCTCTAAAAATAATAGGTTTACATCTGGAATCAACTGTTTCTTGAAAGTGATCAACTTGCTTTCCAAGTTGAGAGGTAGATTATTAAAGGCTAGATGACTGCTTTACATAGGTAATGAGTGCGAAAGTCTGCTATACTGTTCGGTCAGGTTAATAATGATAATAAAACTGACAGGGAACATTATGATTTGTTTAATATTGCCTTCCTCTTCTTTGAGGTCTTACTGAAATCAAACCATCATTAAACATTCGTGCATGTTGCACATCGTTAGCTTTTAACCTAAGAAATTCAACTTAGTCCTTAGGAAAAATGAGTCAACATCACCCACAAGTTCACTCCAACAAACACAAGAAAGGTATTCTGGAAAGGGGTGCACTGTCCTTTCGTCACAGTTTCATGCTTGTATCAGTGAAATTAAACATTTGTAGTTTATGGATAGGTGACCTTACCACCTGATTCAAGAGTAATTTTTGTTCACATGCTTTCCATGTGGGCCAGTTAATATCTGAGTTGCAGTAGGTAAAATGGTTGAAACGGAGAATCCTAAAGCCATATATCCCAGTGACTTGAATGTCAGCCTGAAAACTACAGAGAAGAAAACAGATAACAGATGGATTAATTCCGTCTTGAATGTGAATATCATCATTGCTTTCAGATTTTACGATGACATAGGCTAGAGCTAAGGTGCAATTGGGTGCTCCCAGTAGTTGGTGTTGAAGAAGTTGTGTTTGTGTGAATCAGTTACATCATCATTGAAACAGAGACCAGTAGTATAGAGCGTGAGTCTTTAAATTTTGGGGTCGAGAAGTTTGTAGAGAATAAAAGGTGTCTAATTTCTGTTACAATAACTAAGTACTTGTACAAGGTAGAAGAAATTCTGGATTTATTGTGAGTCAGGTCTGATTGAGCCAAAACTAGATTTTAGTGGTGGGGAGGTGGGGAGGACTTGAAATCTTCTTGTAAACAGAAGTGAATCTGAGTCTCCTGTTTGGTAGATCTGAGCAGGACAGTCACAGATAAAACAGACAAAAGGTGTAAGTCACTCTGACAAAAACCCAAATACTTTTCCTCTCTTACAAGTGTCTGAAAAGACATTTTTGTTTGACATCAGATGTCTGAGAATGACACATCCTTTCCTCTTCCCTCCCCTACTCCCACCATAAATGATTCAGATAGGACTAGACAATGTTAAAAGGGGGATGGAGGAAGAGAAGTGCTGTTGAATGGAAAAATTACTTCTTCCCACAGTCCAAGCTTGCATTCATCATTATCAAGTACCCCCCAAATTTCTCTTCTTGTTGGCAGTGAACAAGGCGTGAATTTTATTCAGAATATTACGAACGAGTGAGATGGGGTTATAATGAAAACATTGTGCAGCTTTATAGCTTTCACAGTAACAAAACCTTTACATGAAGTGACAGTAATCGGTATCATAGAATAACAGTATTTAAATGAGTATATTGAATACAGATATGAAGTGTATTTATATAATACAAGCACTTGACTTTCCAGAGAATAAAAATTACCTTAAAATGATGTGAAAGGTCTGAGATAAAGCAAGTGAAAGCTCTGAATTTCTGCTAAGGATTAAAAATCCAAAAAGATAGGCACAACAGGTCATAGCAGGAGAGCATAATAGGGCACCCTGTAGTGCTCAGCTATTAAAAGTTTAATCCTTGATTATGAATTTTATTGCCTTTATATATTTGTCTCAGATGCTTAAAATAATGTTGTCATGGAATTTTGGATTAATATTTTTACATAATTTATTATAATAACATCATTTTTCTGGTCTCTCCTTTTTTTTAATCCATCAACTGCTGCTGATTTCAGAACCTCAGCAGTGACCCACAGTCACACAATGAGATTCACAACAAATTACGCGTATCCTATAAAGAAAAAAAGTGACAGGTTGATGTTGGTAGAAGACAGAATTATTTGTTCTCAGATCACAACATATAAAGTTTTTCACTACAGTTAAGCTGGAAAAATGGCATAATTTGCCAAGATTGATATTGCAAATATATACAGAGAATTGGATGGTGAGAATTTAGTTAAAACCAAAATAATTCTAATGTTGAAAGAATTTAATGTGCATTTAAAGTTAGAATTATAACATTAATAGAATTTTAGGCTAAATTAATATAATCCAATTCCTGTGTTTATTTTTTTTCAGTTTGCTAGCTCTGGGTCTGAATCATATGCTTTTTCATTTATATTTTACATGAAATTCACTATATGAAGCATTGTAAAATCTTAATTTCTTTTCTTTCCTTTTGGTATTACAATTCATTGTGATACATTTATGCTGCTCACCAAGTTGAGTTGCTGTTAAACTTTAATATTCTATTCAAATTATAAATCTCTTCCTCACTTGCCACACACTGTTTCAATATTCACAAGTGCAAACAAAGTCATTGTGCAATGGGAGTTCGGGTCCTCCAACAAGAAATGAAATTGTCATTTTTTTTAATTTAATTTAGTTATTTTTAGTTAATTATTTAATATACTAGGATTCTCTGATGGGAATAAATGCACTGGTGAACGTGCATTTCTTAGATTGTTACCTATTCTTTTGAATGTATCTTTTTAATATAAATACCCAATGTTTTAAGAGAAAAAAAGACATGGGAAAAAATATCCACTATGCAATTAACAGTAGAATGTCTTGCATTACTGTAATGAAAACGGTTCCATATTTGCACTGACATACACTGAAAGTTAAGATATTGTCCCTGGCTAAAAGAAGAGGAAAAAAAAAAAAAAAACCTCTGTTCAAATATAAATAATTCCCTTAAGCTACTTCAAAGGTACTGGCATACTATGATGACAATAAGAGAGATATCCCATTCCTTCTCATTTAGAGACAAAAATTTAGATTCTTTTCTTCTTTGAAATGAAGTAGCCTGTGTTGACTGTTCTATATGATAGAGAAGATTAATTGGGAAGACATGTAAAGATTAAAGAAACAATGACCTCTCGAAGTCTGAATTCACTCTTATATTTTCCTCCTTTTTTCAGATTCTTGCACTGCCTTTGCATTCATGCTCTTCTTATCTATATTTTAATTGCTCTTAAATGCTACAGAAAATGAAGCACTTCCATCCTCTTTAATCTTGGAAAATTAAAACACAATGTGTATAATGTGACATAATTCCCTCAAAATGTCTTTATTAATGGAGGAGTTCCCTCCTTTGTTCAAAAGTTTCAAAAAAGGAAACAGAGGATATATAGAGTAAAATTCAAATAGCAGATTGGTAATACTGTAATAAGAATTATGATCTGGTGATTATAAACTGCCTTGGTTAACAAAATTTCCAAATTATCAGGACATACAAGGAAATAAATTTGAGTGGGAATTTAACAAAAAGGATGCTTTTTCAAACATTCTCTATCAGACTATGGCAAAACAGAAGAAGTAGTTTCTACCCATGTGGGCATATTGACAAATATTAATTGAATCAGAGAGCTAATGGATTGGTGGTGGAAAACCAGAGGGGTTGGCAGTGATCTCAGTGTTCAGGTTCTGCTGTCAGATTAGGGATTTAGTCCCCTGTTAACCCCTCCCCTGCAGTGAAATGCACTGAAGTAAAAATGTGTTTTCCAGCCTGCCTATAAGGCTTCAGCTTCCATCTGGTAAGCGTTGGGAGTGTGGTTACAGATATAATTAACAACAGTAAAAACTCTAAATATTTTATCTCTGAACCTCCACTCCAAAGTAATGTTAAAGCTAGATATCCTGTAACCAGAGTCACTCTCATAATGACCATACAACCTTTCTGCCCAGTGTGAGGCAAAATGGAACTTCCTGTGGTCTGTTATATCGAATGAAAACAAAAGGAAAATCCAGACGGGAGACTTTTTAAGATTTTATTTTGACATACCATCTTGCAAGAGGTAAACAAAGCACAGTAATATAAATAACACAGAAGGTGTTTGCGGTGGTTGCAGTGAAGTAGGCAGCCATTGTGAACTCAACTAAGCTACATATGTCTGCTACTGATGGGCAATTATTCTTATGGAAGAGTGAATATATGAAATAACCTTTTCTGCCAGAACTCACAATTTGTGTGTACAAAATGTCCTAGTGACAATAAATGTACCAGGATATTCAGTACAGATATAGCTATGAGGTGCTATATTTTTCTTTAATTCTGCCTTTATGAAGTATATTGATCTGCAAAATTCATTTGGATTTTGTTAGAAACTTGCTGCATGATTTCTTCTGCTCTGTTCTTAATCCATCTTCATTTCATTGACTACAGGAGCCCTTTACAACATTCTTTCTAAATGCAAATGATGGCAAATTTGACCACCCAGATCGAACCTTCTCTTCAGTAGCCAGGTCTTGGAGGAACAGCCAAAGAGATACCTCAGATGTGAAGGTAACATATACATTAAATAAAATGATAAATGTGCATTTTAATTTATGGTATTTTGTTTTAGCTAAGGACAAGTAAGGCTTTATATTTCATATCTTTATATTCAGCACACTAGGAATAGTTTAAACAAAAGGTAGATGTTACTAAAGATTATTGTTCGAACAGGAACAATCAAAGATTCTTTGAAGTTGAGTGGACAAAAGGTGTTTTGTTTTTAGAGAAAAACAAGCTAACTGATCTAATTTAGATCAGATAATCAGGAGATGGAGAAAAGCCCAATAAATTGTTCTTTCCTGCTGTTAACTCAATATTTGGCCCACTCCATAAAACACAGCAGGAATTGGATTTGACCTTAAAGTGTCATATTGTTATAGCTTGCCTAGCTCTGGGTTTGCATTGCCTGGGGCAATTAATAAAGCATTAATGACAAGACCCATTTAAAATGTTGGCTTTTCTGTACAGCTTTAGCTTTTACTTGACTGTGCCTGGGGATATTATGCAACAATACGCATTAGATTAAAACAACTTCTACACGATATACAGAAACAGCCGCAGAGCAGCGTGATTTTACTGTTGTTATTCCTTGCCTATTGTTAAATACAAAGGGTTGTTGTTCATATACGTGGGACCTTATCAGAAATAAACCAAATTCTAATAATATTTTGAATAATACGGTCCGTCCTTTGTTCTCATTTTCACATTTTGCATAAGGTAGGCAAAGGCTGCAGCATACCATTAATGGCTTGGTTTTTTAAACTTAATTTAAAGGTTAATTTATCCTTCTTTTATTTTGATACTGCCAGTCACAGGAGGAAATGCTAAAGTCAAGGCCACATTACATTATATTTTTGACTTAGCTTGACAAAACAGATAAGTTTTATTGCAGAGATCCTATTTACATAAATATTCCAACAGTCTCAGAATTGTATGTGGAGAAACTGTGTTGTTATTATTCAGTTTCTACTTAGAATAATAAATGGTAAATTGTACTGCCATCTTAATGTATAGGAAGACAATGTTTTTTAAAGTAAAAAAAAAATAACCTAGACATCTTACAACCTATTTTGTGTTTGTTTATGCTCCTCTCAAACTCAGTAGTATTTTAAGTACTATCACTGTTACCTTTTCAAGAAAAACAAACGAAATTTCAGTATCTGTTGGAAGGGATTCAAATTAATATCTGCTATATTTGAGATGAAGCTATTTCTTCAAATTGAAAGTGCTGAAATTTTGATTTTTCCCTTTCAATGAAACCTGGTTTTCTTGGAATTCTACCAGAATATCTGGGAAAATGGCCTCCTAGGAGTAGGGCTGAAACAAAAGATAAGAGCCTTACACTGAGGAATAAGGGAAGACAGTTGGAAGTGACTGTAATCTTCTTGTCTGGCTTTAGTACACAGGAGGAGGGCAGTTAAATACATGAAGGCATTGTAAAAGATACAGAAATATCTGTGGACAGACAGAAGGATAGTATTCAACTAGGGTATGTAATTAGTGAAAGGACTGTTCCTATACTAGCAGCCAAAAGAGTTATCAGGAAAACAAAGAACTAAAATATTTGTGTAAAAATATAATGAGTCCTGTTAATGAAGTCAGGTAATTTAAATTGCTGCTTCCAGCTATTGTAAGGATGCAGGAATTTTGGAGGGATAACAGCTGCATTATATGGAAAAAAAATCCAAGTTATTAAAATAAAACAAGTATTGAAGAGATACTTAAAACCAGGTATTCACCTTCAGAAAACAAAGGCAAAAGGTGAAGATGTGTGGAAGCTATGTTCGTTAATGTCATTGAATTTAAAGAATGGAGTTGGGTATAACTTAGATAAAATAGTAACAATTAAGGGTCAGGGTTGCATTGGGGAAAAGATTGTCAAATAATGTATTCTAGAGTGCATTTGGGACTCTGCCATAGAGCCCTAGAGTCACATTTGGATATATATATATATACATTACTGTTATGCCATTAGAGAGAGAAATACTACTTGGATCTCAATCATTACAGAAAATCTAATATTGGAGGCACAGATGAGGTATGTTAGCCAATAAATGTTCTCTCCAGATAATCGCTGACCTGTCTATTCAGAGATACTTTAGGTATTAAAGATGCTGTTTAAAATATGGTTTTGTTAATTAATGAAGATACAGGGAAGTTAGGTTTAGAAATAACCTTGAATTGCTTTATTATGAGTTGATTCAGTATAAGATATAAATAGATAAACAAGAGCAGATTCAAAAATAAGCTAAAACTTTGCAGTATGCTAAAGCAAATAGAAAAAGTTCATAAGCTAAATAAAAAGTAAAAAGTGGAAAAAAAAAGGTAGAAATGAGAGATTTTTTTAAATGTATTTAATACTGGTATATAATGTATTGCATCAAATTAATTAATTATGTATTGATAAAAAGCCACTACTGGAATAAGTCTACTGAAGTATACCTCAGTAGCCAAAGCAATTTATTTTAATGCATTGCTGGTTTGTGTTCAGTTTAACAAGGAAACCTGAAGATCAGCAGCATGGCAAAAAGCTTATAGTGAGAGCAAAGCTATATATTCAGCGTTATAACAACTAGAATATCTCAGGACATCTAAATTCCACCTGAAACAGTCTAATTAGACATTAATTTGTTTCAGAGACCTTAGTTCTTGGAGAACACAAGTTTTTGGTTTTTCTTTGTTCAATTTTCAGTGTGTATTTGTGCTGGCCAAAGGAAATTCTTAGTGCTTCCATTGCTGAGAGCTGGCTAGTGGAAGTATAGACCCAAATTGGAGAGAGCCATAAGAAGATCATCAAATGTTTTTAAGGAGTTGGATATAGGAAGAAAAATATGTGTATGTGGGGTAATTAATGTCTAAAAGTGAAGACACAGTAACATAAATGCTATGAAATATGCAAACATATGAAAGAAAAATTGTTTGTCAGGGAACAAAGAGATAAACCTCAGAGGAAAGGGATTAGAGTTGAAAAATGCTTACTTAACCAACAGAGTATGAAAAGCTGAAGTGAAATTGAGTATTCTCCAAATCTGAATATCCTCACAAGGGGAAGCAGTAAAATCCTTATTTCTTCAGCTTCTTAGAAATGTAGACTGGCAAAGCCCTGGAAAAGCATCAGAGACAATCATGAATTGGCAAGAGGATGCGCTAGTTGACCCTTTAGGCCCTTTACATTTGTAGAGTCTGTGTTTCTTAGCGATAAATCAAGAGTGAGTAGAGCAGCTAATTGTTGCTGTTGTTTGTTGCTTAAGATCTTAATGAACTGCATTTCTCAATGCCATGACATCAGGGCCAACTTCTCCCCGAGGCCTCAGAGTTCATTCTGCAAAAAGATGGGAAACTGAACTATTATTAATATTACAAATACCCCATTTTTTCAGATTAGTTGTGCTACTGCCTGGAATGCCTTACAGGCTTTTTAAGCATTTTAATCAAGTTTTCAGGGACTGGAAAAGCAGTGACGTTTGGGGATCCACCAAGACACCCCCTAAACATTCCTAACCATTTTGTCAGCTCTCCGAAGAGCAGCAATCTCTGTCTTGCAAAGTAAAATAAACTTCAGCTCTGGGAGTTTGAAATAGCCAAAAGTTCATGTCCATCTGTCTGGCAGCTTCTAATACTTATATAGTGGTCCCGCAAGGAAGTAGTGCAGAAGAAAATATGCATAGAAAACTTGCATGTGAGTACAAAATCTTAAGGCATATTCTCTGTCAAAGTGTTCTGCTTATTTGTGTAGCTTCTTCCTGGCTGAACTCGCAGTTAGAAATGGGTGTCAGGCAGTGTGGAATCCCATGTGAAATGCATGCTGTAAATTGGTTTCCCACCCTAGAGACTTTTTGAGTCTTTATAGCAAATATTAGGTGTTTGGAATATGGATTATCCATCAAAGCAGCAAACTTTCAAAACCATTAAGAATAGCAAGTATTTATTATTCATTGTATGCCTTATCATATATTTGAAATTCATCTGAGCTGCTTTAAGTACATTTAATCTCTGATCTCACTAATCTCATTAATTACTGTGGCACAGGTTATGAAATAATTTAAAACCAGCATGTGTAATGAATTAATCCGACATTCTTCAATTCTGTTTATTGTAAGATGGCCACAATTTTTGCTTTCAACTATCATATTAAATAATGATATGAATTGCCTTAATTCTTTATTGTCTAATTAAAATATTTTAATTTTTTTTTCTTAGGAAGGTAAAATCTGTATTAGCATTTTTTCATCAGTTGTTGTTTAAGAAACAGGACTATGAGGTGCTTTATTATTAAGTCACTTCTGAAGTCAGTCAGTTTTAACTGGTAAATTGAGATGTTTAAGCAGTGCAGATACTTCCCACAACAGCGTTCTTTTGCAGACTCCATGCTAGTTTTAAAAGATGCATCCAAACCACTTTTCAGAATTTCTGCATGAAAATTAAAAAACGTAATAGCTGACACTTGCAGCGTACAGCTATGCAGACATACTTACACTGTATCCCCTTAGGAAGCTGCAGTTCTGTGAGTCAGTCTCCTCTTTTCACATGCACGTGACCTCTCTGACATTCTTATCTCTCTCTGTTTCTCCCTTTCTCCCTTTACCCTCCCTCCTTCACTCTCTCCCGCTGCATGTGTAGTCTTCTCTGGAGCTTAATTGTTCCACACGGAGCTAATGAAAATAGGGCTGCGCCAGAAGTTTGATCAGTCTGTAAAAAAGCTGTTAATTGCTACCTCTTGAATTGTAACAAAAGGTATACCTTTGAAAAATGTAGCATATGGATTATTGCTCAATGCATAATTAAGGATCTACTTAGACAATTTTGTTCTTTACATTTGGGCTGCATTAGTTCGTTTTCAAAGAAACCTGCTCACCTACAGTGGATGAAACAGAATTAATTTACTATGTGCTATATTAGAGTGGTAACACACAAGGGAGAACCTGGCTAACAGTTATTTTATTGTGTCTGCCTTTATCAACGTCGACCTTCCCTTGAGATAATCAGTACAAGCTGGAGGAAGAATGAACATTCGTGGAGTGACCTTTGAGGAAACAAGTCACCCGGAAATGACCATAACTTGGCCAGTCAGCTTTCACATTTCTTCCTTTCCACCTTCCCCCTCCCTCCAGTTTTTGGTAGCATTGACTTCCCCAGAACCTCCTGTTCAGGCACTAATCTTTCCTAATGCCTCTCAAACTTGTTATATTACTTTCTGAATAGAGTGTTTAGAAGTTAGAAAGGTAGCTCTGACAAAATGTCATTAAGGTGCCTTAGTGTGAATTAATGCGGTTAATGGAGGTACTGCTGACTGACTCGTTGACCCAGTACTAGGCTCTTGTGGAATTAATGGATGCCAGGGGATCAACCTTTTGGGAGGAAAAGAAAGAAAAAAAGGAAAAAAAAAAATGGCAGCTTTAAAACCCTGAAGTGAATTATATTAGAAAAGTGAAAACGTCTGGGTTGGATTTGATTTCATTGGGAGGCCATAAAATGGTATACCCTTAGCAAAACATATTAAACAGAAATGTCAGATTTGATGCAAGTGGTATACAATTATGATAGTGTTAATAGTGGTCCTCTATCACCCCAAGACATATTTTTAAAGTTTAATTTCTCAACAGCTTGGATTTGTCACAGGCTTGTAAATTAGAAAATGCATTTCGGGATGTTTTCTTATATGAAGACACAAGGCATATAATACTGTTAACTATACCTTGGGGTTTTAGTATAGCTATTAAAATAAACTAGAGATCACATTTACAGACAAGAAATGTCTGTTATAATATTCATTTTACCTTTTTTTCTACACCCCTCAGTAGCTTTACTGCATTGTTCTTCATCTGAAAAGAGCCAAGCTTCTTGGTCAGTTTGAAAGGTAGCTGACTATTAAATGATAGAAAGCTAACCTGTCTTATTAGAAGTGTGAATGAAAGGGAGCAGAGGAGGTTACCAGCTTGTGAAATGTCAAGGACAACTAGACAGAAATTACTGCAAATAGATTTAGATCACTAGAATCCCTATTTTTATTAACTCTTTGAACTCTAGGTATTTATTGTGGTGAGAAATTACCCATGACAGTTTATGTAGTTGGAAAGATTTATTTAGAACCTTTGATATGTTTTGGCAAGAGCAAAAAAACCAATAAAATTTACAGAATTGTATCAGCTAATGCAAAATTATATATCAGCTGAACGGCGTACAATAACAGTATGGGTCTAAAATGCTTAATTGGTCTGTGACTATTTTAAAAATAGCAGAAAAAAATGCCAGAGTTTTAAAAAATATTGGTCTTCTGTGCCTTTTTTCTTTGCAGTCTCTCATTTTATGCCTGCAAACTGATGTAACTTCTGGGGAATCTTTTTATGTTGTTATTTTTGATGTTTTCCTTTATGTCTCCTCACTGGCTGACTTAATGTTTGTAGCACAGGGAGAAAATATTTTGAGATTTGTCTTTCAAGAACATTTGTGCTTGAAACATAAACTTCTCTAAATCATGGTAGCTTCAAACATGCATTCCTTTGCATAGGTTTGGCTTTGCATTGACCTTTTACTGCTACTGCCACTGAAGGTGCAATAGAACTTTTAAGGATCTACTTATCAGCTATTCTGTCTGTCAAGGGGAAAGCAGACTGGAAGACAGAAGGTCCTCTGTGTGCCATCCCCTGGTGTAAATACCATCCCTGAGATACATTTTCACCCTGCTAATTTCTGAGTCTCCTTGTCCCTATCTTCAGAGTGAATTACACAATGACCCTTCTGAAGTATGAAGCTGGTGATTTGTTAAGAAGCTCTGTCGTATGGCAAATTACACTGTGCATAAAAATGAATGAAAAATAGCAGATCCTGTCAGAAAAGTATGCAATCTTAATCTCTGATCTGAAGACCACAGAGGTTGATAAAAACATTTATTTTGGCTTCTGTGTGATGAACACATGACAAGACATAATAAGGCCGAAGTATATACAGAAGTAAATTAACTTATGCACTGTTTAGGAATAATTCTACTAGCTAATTTGGGGAGATTAAAAGAATATTTTACACATATGTAACTAAAATTTAAGCAATGTAGCATGTGGAAGGTAAAATCATTGTCCTTCATTTGGACTTTTAAGAGCTGAAAGACTGTAAAGTTGGTAGGATAATGCTTTCCAAACATATAATAAACTATGCAAAGAGAAAGCCACAATTTATTCTCTGTGTCTGGGATGGATTGATAGTTAGGAGAAGGGAAAATGGTCTTAGATTGTTAAGGAAAATTTAATCCCAGGCATTAGGTAAAATTTCCTCATGTGTAGAATACTCAAGTTATTTGATGGAAGGTTTGTGGAGTTGCCGCCACTCAAATTCTGGAACAAGGTAGACAGGTATGTGGCAGGAAAGCTGGTATAGCTGAAATGTCTTCTGGAGTGGAGGAATGGGCAAGGTCACCTCTCCAAATGTGACCCTGAAACAGTTAGATATTTAAGGTGTCTGTTCTTTGTCCTTAGCAGGAACAGCACAGAATAAGCTGTCTCTCTGTAGCCAGAATCTTTATGAACTGGCATGAACCCACTTATGAAACAAAGAAAACCCAAACTCTGGCTGCAAAAAATGTAAATATGTTTTGAAAATAGCTCTAGCCTTTGCTAGTGCTATCCCTTCCTTCATTCTTGTGTTCATTCTTACAACTTTCAGTGACTTCTTGGTTAAAGCAATTCTCTCCAGGCCCCACTTGTCATCTTGCTGTCTCTGCTGAGGTTCACTCCTGTCTGCTCCTTCCTTTCCCCGGCAATCTCCTGGGCTCTGTCCTTGCTGCCTGCTCTGTCCTCTCTCTGTTTCCCCCAACTTGTACTTCTAGCAAAGCATGCTCAGGAACCCTTAGGAAGGGAATATTCACCTTTCTGTCCTCATCCAGAGCCTGCCATTGGCATAAGGTAGAAGAGACGGCTTCATTTTTTCACAGCAGAAGAAACAGAGAACACATAAAACCAACCCTTTTGATCACAGTTCTCTAGACTACTTGTATTTTCTAGGCTTCTGCATAGCTCAGTACACATTTTGAAGATTTTTCCAAATGTTAGCAAGTTCATGCTTACAGGGTGCCACAAGTTTTCATAATGGGTCTGTGTTTTAGTATATATTCATTCATTCTCTAGCACTGAGAAAGGCATGGATTTATCTGAGCTATTTTTAAGTATTGTGGTTTCTTCGTCTAGTCAGTAGTGGAGACAGCAAAATTGCAAGAGGAATATCAAATGCTACCAAAGAAAACTGAATGGTTAATGCAAAGTATGGGAAATATGTAAGTAGCTGGGAAAGGTCACATGCGACATTGTTCATATCTAAAGAAAAGATTCAATTCATGCTAAATAATACTGAAAAAAGCAAACAATTTTAGGCTGCACTAAAAATAACGTTGATGAGAATGCTGAGACTATAACACAGTGTGTTTATTAATTTTTTTTTAAAATGCTAAGTTTAGTTTCATTACTTTGACGAAAAAAAAAAAATACCAGGAGATGTGTAACTGAAATGATTGGGGTTCTAGAGAGAGTGTTATTTGAAAAGGATTTAGAAGTCTGGCACTGGTTAGTTTCCAGAGCACAGGAATAAGACAGGTCAAACTAAACATATACAACACAGTAAATCTTAGGAAGAAAGTTAATCACATGCTTTCTATTTATTCTATTTCTATTTATGTTTTCTGCTGTACCTGACAAGGGAACATTAAATTACACTGAAAGCAAATAGCAACAAAGATAAAATTACTAAATGGAAGCACCATTAAAAATATTCAGTTACCTAAATCCCTTTGTTTCAAGATACCCCTGAAGTCAGAAGGTTAGGATAATTCAGTTAAACACTAGATGTGGTTTTGGGTATCACAAATCTTCCAGATATGTTAGGTAGAAAAGTTCACAATTAGATCTTAGGACATTCAGAACTGAAAAACGAAATTTAAGAGTTAGTGTATCTTTTATGGAATCAAGAACTTGCTTGCTATTTGATGCTACATGTTAGTATACCACCATGTTGCAGAAAAAAATGGTAATAAAAACAGTGTTATGTGTTTCAAGGCTTTTATACAAAATGGGAATAAACTTTGCTTACTTTTTTTCTTTAATAAATTATGTTTCATTTCAATACTGACTTTTAGTTTAATTTTGACTTAATCTTATCTCATCATTCTGAGGTCCTTATGAATTTTTCCTTTCTTTAAGGCAATGCTCTTAGTTTGTCAGTGGTTTGTATGGCGGCACATGTCGGGATGTGGTCAGCTCTTAGTCCTTAATTAGCAGTACTTTGTTGAGCTCTAGAAAGATTAACATCTAGTTTTCTCCAACTGCGAGAATTGTCATTCTTCTTTGGGCTCCAATAGAGAAAACCAAAGGGCTTCACAGGAACCTGAGGGTTAGTGAATCCTGTTTAGGGGAAAGGAAGGAAGTTTGCTTTTAGAAATACTCTGAGTAAATCAGAAGTATGTAATTAAACTTAAGATTTTCAGTAAAATAATATTTATTTTCTTTTAACCTTATAGGATATTCAGGATTGCTTTTAGTTTACCTTTGTTCTAGCTGTTGTTTTATTATTTACTGCATGTAATATTTCTTTTTTTTATTTTTCTTTTTGAAATTACATTTCATAATAAGCTCTTCAAGCTCAGGTGTGTTTCACTTGGTTGGTGTTTTGCATTGCTTACATATTGATTTACGTTGCATTTTATTCTAATCTGAATTCAGACTGTTAGTAGTATATTAAAATTGATTTTAAAAAATAGGTAAATTGTCTCCCTAACCATATTTAAAATTATAACATGAATATTCTCTCTTCCCGCCCCCCCCC
>VXBW01003509.1:775515-799423 GCA_013400375.1 Thinocorus orbignyianus
CGCTTTAAATGAATAAATTTGAAAGGACCATCTATGCTTTAACTGCTCTATTCTCTATGGAGTTGCAGATCAGATTTAATTAGATAAGTTTGTGTCTGCAGTGATTTTTTTTTTATGCTTTGCATGTCTGCAGCCTTTGAAAGGACCACAAAGAGACTCAGGTTTCAGGTGCTGTGTCATCAGTTTTGATCATGTTACACAACCGAATGCCATAATGCTTTTAACAATGTAATTTAGTGACTTTAATCCGTGTCTGGTTATTAGTAAAGAGATAGTGGGCTTAAAGGTTTTTGTTATTGCAGTTCAATACTTACTGCTAAAATAACAGACAGCAACAAATGGTGATATTTCTTATGTCAAAATGTATTTCTAGTTAGCTATCCTGGAAACTGGGAAAAACTTCACACTCTAACTTATGTATAATGTACTAATGCACTGTGGATGATTTTTGCTACTCAGTTATTGATCTTTCACAGTTTAAATATCATATATTTCTGTTTTAAGGATATTTGTTGTACTGACATTTTCATGTATTTTGGAATTTTTCTTACAGTATAAAAATTAGTTCACTGTGAATTCTTCTTCCTTAGATAGTCAAATTGCCACCTTTTCTTATGCAATTAAAGAATATAGAGAAAGTAAAATCAAGACAGTGTTATATCAGCAATTTTCTTGCCTCTTTTGAGTAGCTAGTTAAATAGTGATTATAATATACAACATACTTATAGGATTGAAGGCTTAGCATACTGTTTCTTATACGTGTTATTCTAAAGAGTACTCCTTCATTGATACACATTGTTTTCCAAAGTTATACTTTTCATGAAAACAGATATGGAAAAAACAATTATTTACTATTTCATTATGAAAAATAAGTTTGACTGTAAGACTGAAAAGAAAACATATTATAAAATTTCTTATGCTAGTGCAAAGAAGCATTAGCAAAACCAGGAATACTTTAGTGTGTACTACAACAGAGCCTGATTCTGGCAGCACCATTTAGCATCTCTGTATAAAGTCTCATTATGTGTCTTTTTCCTTGCTAGGAATTGATTCCAGAGTTTTACTACCTACCAGAGATGTTTGTCAACAGTAATGGCTATAATCTAGGAATCAGGGAAGATGAAGTTGTTGTGAATGATGTTGATCTCCCACCATGGGCCAAGAAACCTGAAGACTTTGTCCGTATCAACAGGATGGTAAGCTGCCGTTTAGTTTAGCCTAAGTAAGGAGTTGAATCTAACCTAATACTGTTTTTCATCTCTTTAAAACTAAATCTATAGGGGGAAAAAAAAGAAATTAAGGGGAATTTGAATTTTACTTGCTTGACAGAAGCCTTTATTTTACAACGGAATTTTCCTCCCATGTGCCCAAATCATGGAAAATGAAATTCAGTTATTTACACTCTCATGAGAAAGCATCAGATGGGCATGAGCAGGACAATACAGTATAGCCTGAAAAATTTTAGTCTGTTCCTCTTCACTACCTTCACCATCAAAAAATAAAAGGTTATTATAAAGGTTATTATAAATGCTGGTATCTTGCAAGATATATTTTACTCCTTAGCTGACTAAAGCTATGCACTTTCTATTCATCAGAGATGAACTGGAAGTGTAGCAAAGTGAACATAAGTCAACTACCGCAGTCTCTGAAGAAATTTTGCAAAACAATTGTGCATTGGTTATTTTAAATCACCGTGAAGTCTGCAGAATTTAAGCATGAAAATCATTTATTGATGCTGTATTTTTTTTGCTTTAATTTGATAGCTAGTGATTTTATTAATGATAATGTTAACATGTATGCATGCTTCTAGTCATTTTAAAGAAAAGCAAAGTATATTCTCATGTTTGGGCCAGCAATAGTTCAATTATGGTTCTGTTCTGGAAATGAATCTTCCTTAAAATGCACATTGTTTATTCTTGAAGAGTCAGTACTATACTTTCGGTAAGCTGTGGGTTTCTGTACAATTGCAGAACTGTTCACCTTGTGCATTATTCCCAACAGTGCTTTTGTGGTAGCATTGTAAGTTTAGCAGTGTTCGCTTTCTTCTATCAGTTTGGCAATTTAGTTTCAAGAACTGTCTCCTTAAATGAACTTGTTCTTCAAGAGCTTATAGAAAAAATAGCCATATGAAGTTCAAAAGAATAGAAAAATATTCTCAGAATAAACCTATTCCTAGATGTATATGATTTAGAAGTGTCCTCCATTTAGAATAGTAAATGGTTTGACACATGTACAGGCATCTCCTAAGGAAGTGATGGCAATGTCATCACCTGAAACATATGAAATGCACTACACAAAGCATGAGAAATGTGTTCCAGAGAGTAGTCCTTCATTGGCAGGAAGAAGCTGAATACCACTTTCCCTTTTCTTGGCTGATTTCTCTTTTAGCTGCGTTATTGTAAAATTCTTTCTAAAACCAAGTAATTGTCACAACTGGTGGCAATAAATTCAAGTGCAATTTTACTAGCAAAGAAGGAGGTGACCTCAAAGGATCATGACATTCCATTAGCATTCTCAAGTGTGCGATGCACAATCACAGTTACCTGTCTCTGGAGTGCCCCTGTCACTGCACAGAGCCCTTTTTTGAGTTGTAGTTGTGGCTAAACCTGAACTGGGCCCAGGGGTAAGTACACCGAAGTTGACCAAGAGGTTTAGTTTTGACATCTGTAAGAACAGAAATGTGATGGACTCAGCAATCTCAGAGGTCCCTTCCAACCATGAAAATCCTGTGATTCAGTAAAAAAGGATAAACAAGTTGCCATCTATTGGGGAATATAATGAAAGAAGAGTATTAATGACTCCCTTTGGGAAATTTTATAATGAATGTTCCTTCTTGTATCCTAAATAGTGTTTTCTCCATCTTTCCACGAAGATAGAGTGATTAATAGGCAGATAAAAAGCACTATGTGATAAGAGATAACTTCATAAAAAGCTTTAGCATTGGTTATTTGATTTCTCTCATGCAATTTCTTCTTTTTTGAAAATAGCGTAAGAGCTCTCTACAGAAAAATTTTGTACTGATGAAGAAAACAGCTGTTTACATGAATTTAGAGTATAGCACTTATGCCCCTTCAGGACTATACTTTCAAAAAAGGCTGATAGTTAAAAGCTGGAATTATTAAATATTTTAAATATTAAGCAGTAATAGTAGTAATGACTGATTCCATACGTGTGTAAGTATGCTTAGACTGCCAAGAGCCAGACAAACCAATGTTAAGATTAGAATGGTATTAGATTTACAAGCTTCAACTAGCTGAGTACTTTGCGGATTTCTAAAATCAGAAATGATCTCACTTATGTATCATACCCTTCCTATACTGCCTTCCACCCCTGTCCCCACGGATGTGAGCATCATGCCGTCATTATACAGATTTGCCTAGAGGCAGCTTCTGCATGGCCTTTATTCATCGCAGCATCTACTTTTAGCAAGAGCATGATCAGTAGTTAAAATTCAGTTCTACACAGATACATGCTATCTTCAAGTGAACAGTCTGATGAAGTTCACAAATGATAATGACGTTGGAAATTGCCTAGAAAACAGGAGAATGAGGCATAGATTTATTTGAATTAGATGCAGAAAATACACTGCAAATTACCTTGGGAGGAAAGAATTAAAAATATTCAATAGGAAGCAGAAATCTGGAAACCAAAATAGTACCAAAAATAGAGCAGTAGCGAGGGAAGGGTGACAATAGACAGCAATTAGATTAGATAAAACTCTGTAATTATGTGTTCAGCAGAAGTAAGTGCATTTTGATGCCATCTATGGAGAATCATTGCATCACAGAGGATGTAAACAGTTTTACCTGTCTATGGTCCTTCTGAGACTGCACCTGCAATACTGGATTCACTTCTGGGTGACTAGATGACAGAAGAAGTAGTCACATTTGGATATAGTTCAGAGAACAGAAGTGAAGTGAGTAACTTTGGGATGTATAAAGACCATGATATATGCATAGACTTTCATAAAGCTTATTACAAAGTAGCAAGTAGCTAAAGAAGGATAATCCCTTTCATGAAAATGCAGACAGTATGTGTAGTAAGAAGTAATGGAATTACATTTTGGAAGTGTAGTAATTTGAATGTGCAATAATTTTTCAGAAAAAAAATTCTCACGTAAGGCTTTTTCTTAGCACATACAATAAACTGCCAGTGCACTCTCTTTTGGGTTGCTAGAACTAGACTGGTCAAAGTAAGGAACAAATGCAAAGGGATTGGAAAGTTTGACATTCCCTACCTAATGTCTGATTCCATGTTATGAGCCGGCCAGCAGATGTATTATTCAATTAGGTCATCCCCAGGCCAAGCTCTGGCTGTTATACAAGAATCTATCTTGAGAAAAAAAATATCCTGGGTGTGGTGCTGACGTGTAAAGTACAGCAAGCTTGTGCAAGCCTGGAATTTCTACAGCAACTTAGCAGAGCAAGTAGAGTGTATTTTTACAGGAAAGCCACAGAAAATTGAGGAATATTTCAAGTAAGTGTTACCCTGATCTCTTGTCTAATGAAATCAGCAGCAGTCGTTTCATTTCAATGGAAAAGATCTTATGTGATACTATGCAACACAGAGCGGGATCTTGTTTTTCCCTAGCTGCCAGTATTTTCTTCTGTTCATGCATATTATTTGCTTGCTGCAGGCATATATAATATGTAATTTTATGTGGGATTAACTACAAATCCTTATATACAGCCTGCTTGCACATTTATGAATGTAAACATTTTCTTGAAACAACAGCAAAAATTTCAGTATTTCATCCTGAGACATCACAAAACAAGAGGCACAGTCACAAAAATAAACATATTTTTGCCAACTGGTTAACAAGCTTTACTAAAATCCTCTGCAAATTAATCAATGGCAGGCAGGGATTTAGCGTTGTTTTAGTTGATTGTTCAGCAGGGTGTTTTACCCTTCTAACTAAACACAGAAATGAAGTTGAAATGGTTTTCCATCAAAAGAGATTCCTTTAAACTTGTGAAAATTAGACTTGTTACAAAGACCGGAAAAGACATTCAGTCAAATCACTTTTAAGACCTATTACAGTAGCTTCTAAAGCACTCAGTGTATACATCAGGGATTGTTGTAGCAGTTTTATTTACCCATACAAAGCCAGACTGATTACTACGGAGTTACTCATGAAACATTAATAAAGCACTATGTTCAATGCTAACATGATTATGGTCTGACCTCGGCGATGGCACAAAGGACAGAGGCAGAAAGTGTCCCTGATAACATTACCCTAATGCTGGGCTCATCAATCATAATCTCCCAGTTTACCAGGGGAAAAAAAAAACCCACGCATAAAACCTTCCACAGATGTGCATCTGTAGTCCTACTCAGCCTCTCAATCCCCACAGACCTAGAGCAGTCCTGAGAGCCAGAAATAGAACAGATTCAGTCAGTAAGTCAAGCATGTTAAATCAAGGCAGGGAACACCACTGTGAAACACTGAAGCAGAGCTTTTATAATAAGCGTTCTTTAGTTTTGAAACAAAAGATCCGAGATTGTGTAATTCAAAGTTAATTATAATGATATTTTCATTATGGTTTATACACATATTAAATTACAAATTACAGCATTGAGTAAAATGTGTTCACTATAAATTATATTTTTGAGACACTAAATGGTGTCCTGTTTTTGTTATACATATTTTGTTCCTATTACATAACTGTTACCAAGATTGGATTTTCTTTCTGTCTTTGAAAGGATTTATTTGTGCTCTTCTACTGCCAATAACGTTTTTGTACAGTTCCCCGGCTATTCAGAAGCATGCATAGTATTTCATAATTAAAAAGCTTCTTGAATAGTCATTAGAAACATCTATTACGAAATCTCTGTGCTATGAGGATCTGGAAGATTTATTTTTTCTCCTCACCTTTCAGCAGCAGTTGACATTCCTTTTTTACCAGATAAGCAGTAGATAGGATTTGATACTACTTCCTCAGTAGTAGCCTTGATTTTATTTTGTGTATTGCCAAGGTTTGTTCTCAGTACAATTAAAACTCATTCAGCTAACAGGGGTTTCAATCTAATTTGGAAAGGGTAGTGATTTATTTTTTTTTTAAATTTATGTATCACTGAAGAATCTTATTTGCATCTTGAAGATGCTTACAGAAAGAATCTGTTTCTCTGCAAACATCCCCGAATAACCCAAAGCTGTAGAATGTACTTCTGTCTTACTTTTATTAAAATATCACTTTGTTTAAACAAACATAATTAATTTCAGGTATCAGTATTGCCTGTTTTGTTTTATGACAAGACTCAAAGATTTTGTTCAGATAGCCAGTACAAGAAATGGTAAACGTGTCAGAGAAATATTAGGCAGAGAGAATCTGTATATTCAATGGCTGCAGAAGAGCACAGCTGTAAAGGGAGAGAAGAAAAACTCAGCTCGGAGACTGAAAAAGACGATGGTCAGTTATTGAGCAAATCTACACAACCGAAGTGTCTCTGAGCAGCTTAAAAAAAAAATGGTTTTAAATAGACTGAATATAAGCTAATAGATAACTGTGGTAGGAGTTCTTGCACAGACATACAGCATATCTACCTATGGAGGGGAGGGAAACAAGGTAGGAACAGGAGGGGCAGGTGCGGCCATGCTCCAGATGAGGGGCAGCATCAGAGCTTTCCTCTTCTCTGGTGACACAAAATACCCAGATAACACAAAAAGCTATGTTAAAAAGAAGTTGGAATAGCATATTTTATAAATCCAGAACTCCTGATACGTTACACAGCACATAATGTGCATTAAAATAAAATCCAGTGTCTCCTACTAGAATCTCTGTAAAAAAACAATTTTAACGTCTAATTAGGATGAGGGGAAAGGAAAGTGTGCAGCATTCATACTGCACAAAGGTATGGGAAGTGCTATAGTGCTTGGTCCCACTAAGCCATAACTTGGCTTATATTGAGTTTATTTAGTTTATACATATACATAAACTTACTGATACCTATTTATATTTTATGATAGCTAGAGGTCAGATTTTCAGCCTATGGAACATGTGTACACATGCATATGCTTGCCTGCAAACACTCAGAAACCACAGTGCATTTACTTCAAAATACGTATACAGTAGATTGATAATAATGCTTGCAATTTACCTATTAGCAATAAAAGCCACTCCACTGGAAACAGTAATGTGACAGACTCCTTCCTCAAAACAAAACCCAAGAAAAAATACTGAGTGGTGTGCTGCTATTTGAAAAAAACAACACCCTAGTAACAGTGGTTCAAACAAGTTCAGTTTGAGAGTACCTGAATAAAACTCTGTTTTCTGTACATTTTAAGAGAAAACAAGTTGGATATTAGCTCAGTTCTGTTTAACAGTAAGAATCTTTAAAAATCATAAATTACATCATATAATTATATAATTAATAATTAGTATTGCTTTTCTAAGAAAAAAAAAATTCCTTATATTTCATATTGAAAATACACTCAAAAAAATTAAAGCCCCCAAAATGCTTTGTAGTCAAAATGTTCTTGAAAAATGCTCTTCTTTAGGTCCATCACTGGCCTATTTTGAATATATTATCGTTATCTTTTTCTGTATGTTTTTCCTCCTGTACCTACAAATTATTTTTACACAGAAAATTCCCTCACCTTATTCCCTACGGAGCACTGCGTATTCTTGAGAAACCAAACGATGTACTGTTGACAGTGAACAGCTCATAAATTTTCAGGAGGCACTTACATGGAGGGGGAGCAGCCTGTACATTAGAGCAAATTAGGGAGAGGATTCTGCAAGTATCGCATGAGTAGTGTTGCAGAAGTACTTGGGAGAAACACCAGTGAACCAGGTCAGATCTGATGTCAGAAGCCTTCTCCTGACTAAAATCCAGGCTAAAAAGCATAGGTCAGGAGCCTTGTCCCCATTGAGGGTCAGGCAGGACTTTGTAGCCTTTTGGTGGCCTGTTCTTGAGTGCACCCTACCTGTTGTCATGCCCTAGTGCTTCAGCCTACATGACACTGCAATGGAGAGGACATGAACATCACCCAGCACCCACTTATAGCCTGCAGCTGGAGGCTATGCAGTGCTAAGGCACGTGTAGAGCTGCTGTTCTTCGCTGTTCTGGCTCCTTCCTCCATCTTCCAGCCTAGTCTCTGTCCCTAATGCCCCCACCATATTGGTCTTCCACCACATGGCATTCTAGCAGTCACAGTCTCTCTGCCGCCCCAGACATCCTCATATCCCTGATGGCAATTCTTCCAACTTCCAGATTTCTCCGGAGTTCTTAAATGTATGGTTCAAAATAATGAAATTCACTCCTTACAAATTTCCCCAAACTTTGTGTTGCATTTCAGCATTCGGACCTTTAAGAAACCATTAGACTAATAATACAATAAATCGCTTAAAGAATTGGAGACAGAAGATATGACTTGCTGCTGTTAAAAAGTAGCTCATTTATTTAATAAGTAATTAAAGAACCATTCACCCATGTGGAATAGAAGTTCTCCTGACCTGCCACAGTCAGTAAGACCTTCTCTGGAGTGACAAGCTGCTGAGTAAGGGCTGGTCACGCAAGTAGAAACTGCCTCAGGGAAACATAACATAGGCATTCAACTCTCCTAACACCAGGGAGAAAACATTAGAAGAGATAATGGGTGAAATATGCTCATTTGACCCATGCATTTCTTTTTTAAAATTTACTCTCCCATTTTTAAATAGTCAAAAGTTTTGCCATTTTCCTGAAGTGGTCTTCGTGTTCTAGAAATAGCAGTGCTATTTTTGACCAAAACAAATGCCTGACATTTTTTTCGTCAATTACCTTTTAAAAATAAATAATAGATACAGATGCAGAAGAAACTTATAAATAGCAGAGTTTGGAGGAAGAAAGCAGTTAGGTTGCTTTCTGTAAGTTGGTTGGAGAGGAATGCTGGAAAGGCAAGAGGCTTTAAATTCTATTTTAAATTTTATTACATTAGAAGGAACATTAAGCATTTAAAAGTTAGGAAATGCTTTATTTATAGTTACTCTGGCATATTTAATTTTATCCTTGCATGCTAACATCCTGCATGCAAAATGAGGTAAAAGTTCTACAGAAAAGATTGTATGAGATGATGTAGTAGTTGACTGTATCATGTTGCATGCACACAATACAATATAATTAAGGATTTGCCATTTCTTAATTATTTATTGGGAGACATTCTTTGAAACCAAAAAGTATTAGTTTAATAGTATTTAGCATTAAGTAGTATTGATGCTACTTAAATAATATTGCTCACAATTTGCATAATATGGCCTCTGATTTGGGAAGGGAAGCAACAAATTTTTATATGGATCACTGCAACATTTTTTGATAGCTTCTTATGGTAGGTTGAACTTAAGCCCTTGAAAACTGAGCTGCACGTCAGCTATTAAACCTGAGCCTTCGCATCCGTTTTCCTCAGAAGTAACAGTCACTGGTTTCGACAGAAAAAGCTCCAGTTTTCCAGCAAAGCAGAGAGAGTTCCTCTTCCACACGGCGTGTTACAGGGAGACTGTCTGAGGAAGGACTGTGTGATCACCCAGGGAGCCAGACCCATGTGGTTTGTGCTGTCTCTGGCTGTTCCTACGTGTGGGGTGGTGGGTAGGGGGCTGCTGCCAGTGAGCAGTGCCTGGCATGGTACCCCAATGTCTAATGATTATTTCTGAAGCGGCCTCTTTTTGATGTAAACGAATAAAATGAAAACACATTTTCCCCAAAGTTTATTCCCCTGCAAGATTTGAACTTTCCTGGGACAGACATGAAACTCTGACCTAGCTGGAAAGTGTTTGCACTGAGTAGTGGTACTGTGCTAGAGACAATGGAGGAATTAGGATTTCTCAGGGGAAGTGGAAAAAAAAAAGCAACAATCTCTGACAATGAAGAGTATTAGATAATGTAATACAGAGGTTTGCTGCCAGCTCTGCCTGTATGCTGAGCAGTAGTAAGCTTGGCAGAGGTGTTTACATAATAAATGGTATGAAGGCAGGTGTGTGGTTTTTTTCAGAGCAGGTCAGGCTCTTTTCAGTGGTGCCCAGTGACAGGCCCAGAGGCAATGGACACAGACTGAAACACAGAAGGTTCCCACTGGACACGAGGAAAAACATTGTTTTACTGTGAGGGTGACCAAGCACTGGCACAAGTTGCCCAGGGAGGTTGTAAGGTCTCCATCCTTGGAGATATTCAAAAGCCATCTGGGTACAGTCCTGGGCAACCAGCTCTGGGTGGCCCTGCTTGAGCAGTGGGGTTGGATCAGGTCATTTCTAGAGGTCCCTTCCAAACTCAGTCATTCTGTGATTCTGTAATTATTGTTTTTCCTAACAAATTAATCAGAAGTTAGTTCCCAGATCTGAGAACTGAACTGAGCTTGTCCTCATTGAAGGGAACTGAGTGTATGACACTACAATGTATTTGACAGGACTGTGGTGGAGTTTTGGCAAGGACACGTACAAAAACTTGGTCAATGAACCATTAATTTTTATTTTAATACCATTTCCTGTTTATCACAGTTCTTCTAGGAAGGTAACATTAGGAAAGAAGGAACAAGTGTGCCAGGATGCCATCTTAAACACACGATGAGTCTTTATTGGAGACTGATTTGTGTATCCAGCTACAGGTTCATGGGAATCTATGAACAGGCAGGTAGTCTGAGAGGGATAAGGAGAAAATTTGTAATGCCTTCAGCTTTCAAAAGCTCCAGTCCTGGCAATGATACCTACTAAGAATGTCATTTGTGTCTGATAAAGGCACATTGGTTGGATCCGGTACAACAGTAATAATATCATCATTTCTTCCATCTAGAATTAATCTCTTCCCATATGCTGAGCAAAGGAATAGCAATCCATTTTTAAACCAGCTAGTCACAGCCTGTGTTTTCTCTGGTGAACCAATCTAATGTCAAAAATGAGTGTGAAAAATGCTATTCTCCTTTGAGAAATCAGTCACATGGAGTTCAGAACCTCATTTTGCCAATACAGCTTTTTAATCCTCAAGTTTCCATTTTAGATTTAAGACTAATTAGAACTAGTTGGAAAATGAGTTGGAAGATTGATTTTTTTAAATTGTTTTCTCATTTTCATCAGTTTTTCTTGACAAACTACCTAAATTATTTGACAAGACCAAAAATTAATAATTAAAACCCTTGCAGCTAGGAGAAACCCAGTAGCTGAGATGAAAATTGGCATGATATAAAGCTGAAGGAAAGAAGAATTTCTTTTTAGTGTTTCCCTCAACATAATTAGTTCTGGGTTTTTTAATGTTTGAAGGATTTCAAATTTATCAAATAAGCCTGAACAGGAAATATAACGATACCCATTATGTTTCCTCAGTTAATAGAAAATGGTAGGATGTAATTTAGACATTAAATTGCAAGATGGAATTTACTTCCTAATCCTGAATTTCACTTGCAGGCCCTGGAAAGTGAGTTTGTGTCATGTCAACTTCATCAGTGGATTGACCTTATATTTGGCTATAAGCAACGAGGACCAGAAGCAGTGCGTGCGCTCAACGTTTTCCACTACCTAACATACGAAGGCTCTGTGAACCTGGACAGTATCACTGATCCTGTCCTCAGGGAGGTAGGTGTTTACTGCCATTTTGGTCTAAAAACTGCTGTTAGCTCATGAGAAATAGTACTTTTTCTGTCTTTCATTGCTGGAGAAAATTGTTGTGTGTGACTTTGAATCAGAACGTAGGCCCTAGGTGACTTCAGAAGCAAGTATTGATAAAAGAACAATAAAACTGATGTCCCAAATTATTTTATTTGCTTGATGTTACTAGTGTATATAATGGTCAGTTATGATATCAGAAATCATAATGTAATATATATTGTGCAATATATATTATGCTACTTTTTATAATTTACTTTTATTCAATTCACTTAGAACTGAAAATCTGGAAGAAAAGTCTTTATCATAGTCACAGGGAAAAGAAATCTAACCTTTTCAGTCAGATAATGCTGGTGAGAATATATTTGCTAGAGTGTCAGTAGCAATTATTCAGCTCACTTTTGTGTTAATCACATAATCAAACTGTTACCAAAATAGAAATATTTGTTGTGCATACAAGTACTTATGTTTGTATGTATGTATGTATGTGTGAAATATATGTTCATGCAGGAATATAGAAGAAAGCATTTTAAACATATCAGTAAACTGAAAAATAATTGTACCACCCATCCTGATACATTTTTCTTTCCAGTGACTGTTTTTGTTTTCAGTAAGACTATTAATTTGAATGATCATTTTCTAATATCATCCATTCATTGGCTAAAACAATTGAAATTTGGTGAAAAGTGTGAAGAAGCAACAGCTGCTAGATGGGTACTGCTGTGATGAAGCTGTACACGCAATCTTCCATTCCCCCAGATAGCTGCCATCTGCTGTATGCAAAACAGTAATAATTTATACATTGCCAGGCGATGGGTTTTTGTTTGTTTGTTTATTTGTTTATTTTCCAATCTTAGAGACAGAAATCTACAGATTTTAGAAAGAAATAGATTCCAGAAAGCATTCATATTCAACTAAATACAGAGTTTTGGTGTGTTGCTTTTTAGTAGTATGTCATTGCATCTTATTACGTTTAGTGCTTTTTGAGGAGCAGGACTAAAGAATCACTCAGACCCCTAGCTCCGTGGAGCTAAATTTTCACACCAGGCACTGCAATTCTTGTATTTTGTAAACAGTATTTGCTTAGTGTTAAGAATGGCTAGAATTGCTTTGATCCTACTGCCTCAAGTATTAATTTTAACATCAACGTAATGGTTTTCTGGATTTAAAACTTTGACCACAAGAAGAGTCAGTAAGGTACAAAACTGGAGGTAGGAAGGAGCAATGCTTTTTGAAGTATAAAACAGGTGTCAAGCACCATGAATACAAGGGATTTGCATGGCTTAAGGTCCTGATTTGCATGGGCAGACTCCTATGTCTTGACTTTGAGGGTCTACTCCCACAGGGCAGCTTGTAGGATTGAGGTCTATCTGTCTGTCTATTTGCCTTATTTAACATCTTATGACATGATGAGTTTCTTCAGCTCTCCTGTGGCTCTACTTACATGCATAACTTGTCATCAAACATTTCAAGAAATTCATGGAGATGTTTTTGTTCACTCACTTGTCCATCTAACACAATCCCTGTCAGTCAATAGCAGATAAACCTCTTTTTAGGCTGTTTATGCCAGCGAAACTTCTAAAAGCAGGACTTTATGGCCACTAGTTAGATTAGTAAATAAATTTCATTGTTAGCAATGAGAAGGCAACATCTCTAGAAAAAATGAATCGTCCTGATTTCTGTTATATAGAGATACATAAAGCTGTATGCAAGCAATTAAAAATAGTATACTTTCTCCTGCGACAGATCTCAGACACTGGTGATTTGCAGTTTGTTATAAAAAAGGTTAAAATTAGTTTTTATTCATTTTTAATCAGAAATTGCAATGTATGTGCAAATAAGGACAGATTTAGAGTTGTCTTCTGTTTCCCTGAGCTCTGTTTATGAAACTAACAGGCACTCTCTAGCCAGTAGTAAAGCATTTGACATCTTGGTGTTCAGGTACTTGGATGTCATGTTTCTGTTACAAGTGTATATGTTCTATATAAATAATTGTTCTGCTGGCTTTTTTTTTTTATTATTTTACATTATTCTGAATTTCACTAAATAGTCCAGAAAATAAATTAGAAACTAAAAGATCTTTTAAAAGTCTCTGAATACCACTTGTAAATACAGGAATGTAACATTAAGAACACTAGCACCTTTAAAAATAATGATAACAATTGCTTCATACATTTTACAGTGGCAGGTGATGGTGTTTTGCATCTTAACTGAGAAACATTGCAATTTACAATAATTGAGCTATGCAGTCATCCAAGAAAATGCATATCTTGCTATCCAAATGCTCTTGATGCTTGTTTTCTAAATAAACTGAAACATTTTTTGTTCCATCACAGAGAAGATGGTGAAGTTCTTGATAAATGGCTGTGAATTAACCCAATCAATATAACCTTATTGGCAGCAGCCATTTCCAGACCAAAGGACTCAAATCCAGTGGTAGCCTCTTCATATCATGGTTGTGGCTAATTTTTTATTGAGCTGAATCCCAGCAGAACCCGTCCAGTGAAATAAGGCTCCAAAGAAAATCACCTCCCATTTATTTCTGAGCCAATTGAAACACATCCTTTAAAAGGCAGATCCCCATGGACTGTTCACCTTGGCCCTTTCACTTTCACCCTTTGCTTGAGCCTCTTGCTTGAACACTGAAGAACATGTTGGCTAAAGAATATGTTGGTAAAGGACTTCAGTAGCATTCTAGCTGGAACAAAAATATATTCAATGGTGGGATGATTCATGCCTGCCATTCTTTACATCTCTCTTGCATGCATGGGGGGAGCCTTCTAAGAATTCTTTGCTGTTTAACACTGCAAAAATGGCCATCCTGTGCTTTTGTTCTGTTTGGACCTGTTTAGTAGAAGTTTCTCTATCTGTCATTCTTGCTTCATTTTCGGTTTTGCAAATTCACCATGGGTCAAAACGGATAGTTTTGGATTACTAAAGTCTATGAAATCACAAATGTCTGCACCTGCAATAATTCTTTGGCAACTCAAGATCTGTGCTGGATGGGTAGAATATACTGATTTCATTTAAAACATACTGATTTTGATTTTTCAAACAACTTTGAAATTTTCTGATACCACAAAAAATAATTGACCACTACAATCTATTTCAAGTAGTGATGAAAGCAAAGTAAAAGTCCTGATTTAAATGCTCCACAGAATATATAAAATTGAATTTTCTTTTTTAGATCTTTTATGATGATATATTGGGAAATTCTCCAGTTCTATCAATTCAAATGGTCTCTTTTTTTTTCCCTGCACATTGCAAAATTGTTTTTATATTGTAATAATAAGAAAAAAATATGTAACAAAAGAAACATTTTCCAGGTGCCAAATTATTCTTTTGTTTGAGTTTTGGGGTTTGGGGTTTGGTTTTTGCTTTTCTTTTTCTTTTCTTTCTTTCTTTTTTTTTTTTTTCCCCCGACCTTTTGTATTCTAGTTGTAAATTTTTCCTCTAAGTAGAAGCAATGAGGTAAAAGCTAAAACTTGAAGAACAGCTTAAGGATATTGATTCATTCTTTCTTGACAGGTGAAATCATGGTTGCAGCACTAACCACAGCAATTACAGCATTAAAATGTCAAGAAATTAGAGGTCAGAATAACAGATAATTTTCTTCCTTTTGTCAGATTAAAAATTGACATTCTTTGACAGCACAGGATCTCTGGCTGAGAAAATTATGACAGCTTAACTCATCTTGTACTTGTAAAGCAGTAATTGATAATGAACTTTACCATGACAGTCTTCTCCTGTGGAGAAACATGACAGAACATCCCTGGTACAAAGCCTGTATCTCTTTTTAATATGTAAACAGCAGTTATATTGGACATTAGATGTTATTTGGAATTGTCTTTCCTGTTAGTTTACATCATAATCCAAATCCTGTCCACTGGACAGATTTGGCTGACTTCAGGGGGCTGATGTATAAAGAACAATACTGGGAATACAGTTTACTTATGGTCCTTAGATATTACTGGTTCAATTCTTCAGGAAAATGCTTGTTCTTCCCCTGGTTTCTTCCAAAATGTCCATAGATTTTGAGGACCTAATTTTTCCCAAACACCTGGAAATTTGGACATTAAAAAATCAATAGAGTTGTGTTTTTTTAAAGTTAGGGATTTCTTTCAGCATGACAGAAAGTGTTGTGGCTGAAAGGGAACAGCACAGTTACATTGGTCATTAAAACATGCAACATGAGAGCTAAAATTATTTTCAGTACTACCTTGTAAATTAAACACACAATAATTAAGTGGGCATGTTCCTAATGGATTAACCACATGTAATACTGAAAGCTCATCTTGTGTGCAGAAAAGTACTATTTCGGGCTGTTTATTTGTTTAAAATTATAGCCAGATCTCTAATTGCGTTTTTTCAGAGAGTCAACTTGTTTGTGATTAGAAATGTTTTGAAAAATCAATTGAAACATTATATTACACAGCTGTTGGTTTTTTGCTAGACTTGAGGCTGACTTTGTGTCATCCTTGTGTTGGATGGGGGTTGCAAATACAGCTGAGCAGTGTGTGCAGAGTACACTGACTTTCCTCTGACTGCAGCATCTTCACCAAACACTTGCGTCCCCGGCAAATCTGACAACAATTGCAAGTGCATAGGGAAAGCAAGGCGATGTGAAGCTACTGGGCTCAGATATTTGTTCTGAGCAGCCACCTGTCAAAATACCTGAGCATACTCGCAACTCACACAACAAATTGAAAAATGATTAAAATTGCTAGTGTTTGACAGTCAGTTGCTGCGCCTGTAAACTAATCCTAGTAGGACAGTTTTGCTGGCAGCTACCAGAGCATATGGCCTATGCAATATTTATTCCTTTGGTGGTGACTTGATATTTAGCATATTTAAATAATTTGAAAAGTCATAATGATGCGGCAGTCTTGCAGTGCTTTTCAGTTACCCTCATTTCCGGGTTTTATTTTTCCTCTTATGTTTTCTCCTGTTATCTCTTTCTTTGATCTGACAGGAATAACAAAGCATCCCTCTGGATCTGCTGTGGTGAAATATGCCCACAGGAAGCAGAGTAGATCACATCAGTTTTCACTTCTTTTTTTTTTTTCCTTTCCTTTTTTTCCTCCTCCTTGCTGAAACACTCTTTGCTACTACAGAAGGCTGACATGATAGGGCTGTCAAGACTCAGCAAGATAGATATATCTTTAACAAAGGGAGCTGGAATGCTAGCCTTTCCCTGGTGGCTGAACCTGGCAAATTTATGAGGAAAAAATTAACACGCTATTCTAATAGCACTGTATAATGCTTTCAAGCTAATGCCAGCCCTTGCAACCATGTGCTTGTTCTTGCTTTCGCTTGGAGTTATTCTTATTTATTCTGATTTCATTTTTAACTTGTTAGATCTTTTTCTTCTGGGCACCATTTCTTTGATGTGACAAGAATATCAAACCCACCCCTACTGATCTGCTTGATTGAATTGTACCCACAGCACTGGCCACTTACATGTTCAGTTGTGCTTAATTGCCTCCATACAAGCGATGGTCTTTGCTTCCTTTCTAGGAGCAGTCCTACTTAGGCATAAATACAGATAGTGGGGAAATAAGTAGGAAGCTGCAAGTAGTATCAATATCCACCTCTTTCAAAGTTAATTGGAGGAACCTGTATAGCAAAAACAGTTATTGAGTAAAAGCCATCATCAAAGAGGAAATGATTTTCTTATATGCTAAGGGCTCAGTTCTTCTCCGTGCACTTTCATCCTCTGGATTTTGTCATTTACATCTCCTTCACACCCAAATACTGTGTTTCCCAGATATATAAACCAGATTTCTTTCCCCAAATTTATATTCCATTTTTGGGAAAAACACCTTGATATTTTTTTATATTTTATTTTGCTTGTGAGTCTGTTCTGTTTGTGAGAAGAGATTACCAACAAAAACCTAAATGGATCTTTATGTTTTGCTCTAGGAACATCTACGGATAAAATAATTTTTATGTCTTTCCAGTGAGTTTCAGACCTCAGTGTCCTCTCCTGTAAATGGGAAAGGAAGAGTGTTTACTTGCTGTCACTTTGTTATGTCAGCTCTTTGTAGATCAAGAAGAAAAATACAGAGATTTTGAGGATATTTATTTCTGTAGTTCAAGATTCCTGTAGAAGTCACTGAATACTGGAGGAGAAACCTTCAATCAGAACATTCAATAAGAAATTAGCGTAAATTTCATGAGGTCGTTTTCCACACATTAGTTGACCAATTTTATTCTGGCTTTTATTCTGAAATTCATGTGTGCTCTTTTACTTGTTTCTTGTTCAGGGGAAATGGCTTTCAGAAGTTGTTTGCTGCAGAATAGCTGAATCATTTTAACTATGAAATAACTTTTTGGGGGCACCTAGCCTAAGTATTGCAAACTATTTATGACAAGGAGTCAGAAATCATCATCTGATCCAGAGAATTCCAAATGAAAAACATCCTTCTAACATTACCAAAAAAATTATCTACAGTTAGATTAACACTTGCTTGTATTTCCATTTAACATAGTAGAGATGATCAGGTAGTCAGTATTTTGGTGAATCTGTGTTAGATCTGAGTTTATGATGATTCCTAGATCAGTGCTGGTATTTTTAGAATCTTTTCATAGCCAAGAAAATACACTGTTTCTGGAAGTAAAGCAAATTGTGGTGTACAGTTCAGTTTGGGTCCAAAACAGCGTTCTAGAAGATTTGGGGATTGTTTATTATTTGTTGCACTTGTGATTAAAAATCTCAGCAACTAGAGCTGGGCACTGCCACTCATGTACATCACCAACCATACACCAAACATTCAAACTGAAGAACTGCCTGTAACTTATTTAGCTGATGAGACTTCAACTAATCTATCTGATAAATATTTCAGTTAATTCACTCATCAAAGAAATACTAGGGTGAGTTTATAAATAACTCAGCCCAGAAAAATGTCTCTACTTTAAGTATTCTTTGGAATAAATTGTTTGGCCAGTTCTCATCTATGTTAGAAATTTCATATGCATTTTTGTCAGAGCATCCCGGAGTCTTACCCAAACCGAGTTTAACATTTTGCCGATATAAAAACAACATCATTAGCTGCAATTGCTCTCTTTTATTGCAGAAATATATAAAATATAGGTCTTGTACATGAAAATTTCTTTTTTATTGTCTGGTTTTTTTTGTTTTTCTCCATATGGATGGAAGGTACCAATTGCTGATTTTTAAAAATAGCAACAAGCATTTTAACATACACTTAAAGTAATATTTTATGTGAGAGAAACAGAGAGAGAGTGATGGAGTGAAAATTACTGCGGCTGATTCTAACAGAAATAGCTGGAAGGGGCTTCTTTTTTCCTATTAGCACAGATTTCAGTTATATTACGCTGTCATTACCTCAGCATAAATTAACTATTATTCAAAACATTTCACATAGCAGTTTATTGGAACAGATATTACTCAGTCTAAGTATCTAGTCATTCACTTAGAAAGATGCAAAGCTGAGCTTTCTACATGTTTTAACCATATTGATAATGTGCCTCTTTAATGCCATTTTGAAGCCTGTGTACAGTATATCTATATTATTGTTTTCAATTTATGTCAAGAACAAAGTGACATTTTGAAGAATGCATTCTGGGAAATAATCCAAACAAAATTATTTCTTCATAAGATAAACCCTGCAAATAACTGAGGACATTTATTTTAAATGTAATAGTATAACCTGTTTCCAAAAACTGAAATTCTAATATGCACTGAAGCTTCATGAATGCTGTATGCAACAGCTTTCAGTGTTTTTGTTTTACCTACTTCCCTGTCAGTCCGTTTTCAGTTGTTAGTTTTTGAAGGCTTGCTTGTTCTCTGAGATGGTTCTTGTGTCCTGCACTGGATAAATTGAAGGCTGACAGGTGGTTGGAGCTTCATCATAGCTATAATTTGTAGTGAAGAGTATGTACTTTGCAAATTTCAGAGTACCTTCCTAAAGTGGGAACAAGTCAGATGATCTGTGGTAGAAAGAGCAAAGAGACAAGCCAGGATTTACTTTCTGTTCAGATAAAAAAGAAAACTACCAACATTATATTACCACATTGTTAACTTAATGCATTTTAGTTCATTAGGAAGGAAAGATTTTAGTCATGAGCTTTGCTAATTTTTTTTGAGCAAGCAGAAGTAGAACATGAAGTCACACTTTTAATTTTGTAGAGTCTTATATTTATAAAACAAAAACAAAATACGCATGTGAGATACATTGGTTTACTGAGTCTGTTCTGCTTTCCAAACATTAAAAACTGTCTTCAGGGATCATGTTTTATTTCAGTAATAAACAGAAGAAGAGCTAAAGTGCATTCTTTAATGATTAAGTACCCTTTCCTTATATTAGCGCAAGCTTTCAGAAAGGCCCGTTCTGTTGTTTGCTTCCCTGTTTTCCTCATTTTCTTTCATGTTTTCCTACAGGGGATGTTCTTAATTGTAGAATAAGTAGAAATAAATACGATGTGTATGTTCTGTGTAATGGCTTTCTGAATCATGTGTAAGTTATCCTTCTGGCAGTAAATATTACTCGTTAGTTGAGGTATTAATAATGTTTTTTTCCCACAATGATGATATTCTCTAGACTTGATCCTATACCTTCATTTATTTACTTCTACTTCAAAAGATGTCACTGTCCCAGTAGTTCAAAAGACTACCTACTTATGATCATATAAATTCTTGTCAACTACTGGCCAAATTGCCAGGAGATATGATCACTCACCAATAGGCCCCCTTTGTCTCATTTTTTAGTTGAACTCCCTCGTGAGCATGGTGTATTATTCTCTACTGGCTTACCAGAAAGATTTGAGAGAATTCAGAGAAGAGCATCCTAGTGATGAAAGGACAGAGAAGACTGATTTATGAACAGGATTTCAAGAGCTTCACAGAAAATAACAGAGTAAAAGGGGATGTGTAGCAGAAAGGCAGGAATATGGAGAGATACTCATGCCAGCTGAGATAGGGATATTACTTGGTCTGATGCCAGATTAACTAGCAGTTAGAGGATCGGATTCAGACAGGAATGTTCAGGCTAAATGGCAGAAGTTTCCTAAGTTCTGTAGTAAGGCTGTAGTTTAACTGTACAATTCTCATGAGGAAAACTGTAGAAGCCTCATTAAATGGTTCATTTCAAACTAGAATGGGAAAACACTGTAAAAATACATTTTTAGGAAGATACACTATGGGCAGATAGATAGAAAAAACTGGGACTTTTTCATCCGTATCTTTTATTCTGTTGTGTTCTGTTATTGTGATTGCTACAAGCATAACATGGATGCAACTACTTTTTCAGTAACTGCATTAGTCTGTGCCTCTTATAATTGTATGAACTTCCCTCATAAATCCTTGAATCTTATTTGTTTAAATTCGGGATTATCTTCATAAGTTTTTAATTTTTGATTCATTAGTGGTTAATGTAGGAATTATTTTTTAAAATTGCTACATTATGGGTGGAAATTTTTCAAGACAGTCTGTTTAGCTCTTGGAGTTCTTCATTATTGAAGCTTTGCTGACTTTGCTGACTTATGTAGGCTGAAGTCAATAGGGTGAAAAAATGTGGTCGGTAGATGTCTGAGCACCTACTAGATGTTGATTGCTCACCAGAGTCATAGTTTACTGCACTTCCTACAACCAAAGTTCATTGCATGTAATTTACACCAAGTCATGGAAATAAAATACTGTCCTAAATATTCACATTCCCTTTTTTATTTCTTATATTGCCAGTTTTGTCAGAAAGTTACTAAAAATGTATAAATGTGTAGTAGGTTTATAAAATACAATGCAAGTGTATGAGCATTTCCTAAGACTTTAATGGCAAGGGAAATATAATTGAAGTGGAAGAAGAATAGGGAAATAACCCGAGGCATTTTTCCTAAGAAATGGGTAAATTTAGATGATGGAAAGAAAAATAATGAAAGAGGTGGGTGAATTTAAGAATTTTTGTTCTTTAAAAAATCATTCTCTCCCGAAAGAAACTTGTCATGCAGAAATTTTACATACATTTATTGTTGATTTTAAAAAGTTTAACTGTGAATTTTTAAAGCTCACAGTTTAACTTTTAAAATAAAAAGCATAGTTAAAACCAGCTGTAAGTGTGCACTGTTAAAGCTCTTAGTCACGAAGAAAAAAAAAATAATTAGAAAATAGTGGATGAAGTTTCAAAATTTCAATGAAACCTCCTGCTGATATTACTGTTGCATTTTTATGGATAAATGCCTATGCTTAAAGGCCTCTGTGCTCCTAAACATGACAATTAAAAACATACATGTTGTCTAAAACAAAACCAAAGGCAAGGGAATCTAATAGATAGTATTAAACCTGATGCTGTCCCAAACAAGTTCTCCCTTCTAATGGCAGAGAGTAAAAATTTGCTATGTGCAAGAGGCTGACGACTCTTCAGATGACATCAGCCTCCCTGAAAACCATCAGGAAGTAGCCCAATGCTACTTCCTTGGCTCCACTCCCAATTACACCCCAAAGCACTTTATAAGTCTAGGATACTTCTGTTTTATTCTCATCCCAGTTTTTGCCTTTCTTCTGGCAGCTCTGCAGGTACCAGTAGAGTCAGGTTCTTCCTGCTTCTGTGACCTTTCCTGGCTAGCAGAAGTCATGAGCCATTTGGTCACCTAGCTTGAGAGTTGAGGGTCCTTCAGGAACATTCACTCCTCCAGTTTCCTCAAAAATGCCACTGTTTTTTTCCCTTGGTTCATTGACATATTGAGAGTTGTGAGTGGAGGTCAAGTTGACAACTTTTGCTTCCCAAACCAGGCTGTAGAATAAGGACAGAGATGCTCAGTTTTGCTGGTGTATCCAGGCTAGAAATTGGTCCATGTCTTTTTCCCTGGGAAATCTTCATGAACAGCAGAAGTTTCTTCTGCCTCAATGGAGAGTAAAACTAACAAGAGATATTTCATAAGTACCTTCTTTGTTTTGTAGCACACCTAGACAATATCTGGAGCTTTACTATTGTAGGAATATAAAGGTATAATAATATCAATATCTTCATTGTCACAGGATAAGTAGCTTCTATAGCTCAGCATTCTGGTTAGTATAAATGTTGATTTGTCAGTGATGTGTGAGTTTGAATGTTTTTTTTATTCTACTTAAACAATAAGAAAACCAAAAGTACGTTCATTATTTTTGCCCACAATAAAACCCTGAATGTGCTGTGGTGTTTAAATGGACGGGTGAAGGTGAGTAGTTTCTCTTCATGTCTGAAGAAAATAAAATTGAGGGATGAGGGAGGGGAAATGGAATTGCACGGGAAGATGGGCATTTACACGGCTCCTGTGTTCTTGAGGGACGGGGAGAGAGGCCAAGGTACAGTTGGAGCATTAGAAGCCAGGTGAACAGCAAAGAGTGGAACAGGACAGAAAGGACATTTGGAGCTCTTGATGCAGAGGAGAAGGAAGGGAAGGAATTGGGAAAGCAGTCCTTGGCACCTTATAAAAGCAGTGGAGAAATTACCATAGGAACAGAGAGCTCTTAGTATGGTTGTTAAAGCAGAGAAATGATGTTTGCAACCTTCCCAGAGATTTATGGGATTTTTAATCTTGACTTTTGGGACTTCTTTTTTTCATTAGTGAATTCACTGAGATATGGTATAATATAATCTAGTTAGGCATTTCTAAACAAAGTACAGTTTAGTAACTTTTGACTTGTAAAATTTAGCACGTTTCTAAACGCAGTTGACGGTGTTTTGAAAAATACTATTGGCAATTTTTATCCTAGCACAACTGAAACTTCAGGCTTTCTGGCTGTTACTCACCACTTTTCACATGTGGAAGCAATTGTAGCATCCCAGACAGCAGCAATGTTTTTTTTTTTTAAATGCCTGTAAATTTTAGTGACTGCCAACTAAGGGATGCTAATGACAGTTTTCATATGATTTTTTTATTCCTTTACTTCTGTTTTTGTAGACTTTGAAAATTTGTAGTGACTCCAGTTAGAAGAGAAGCTCCACTTAAAAATTCAGAGGATTTTTTATTTCTCACTCAAGGAAATGTAACAAGTTTATCTGTACTTTAGAAAAGTCTTGAAATAACTTCATTATTGGAGATAATGTGCTTGGAATTCTAGGAGCCTAGGAGAAAGAATGTTTGTGTCATAAGTTTGCACTGTCTCAAAAAAAAANGGTAATAAGAAGAACTTGACTTTCTGGAAACTTGAAACTGGTGACACAAACTCAGGAAGAAAGAAATAGTTTGGCCAGAAGAGAAGATGGTGTTGCAAGCAAGATCTTGCTAAGAATAAGGACTGTCTTAGTAACAGGATTTATACAACAAGAGGCACACTGAGGCAACAAAATAGGTTTGGTTTGGTTTGGTTTGGTTTGGTTTGGTTTGGTTTGGTTTGGTTTGGT